>CM064966.1:22696285-22939428 GCA_032847665.1 Solanum chilense
CTATCCTGGTGTCGGAACGTGACACTCCGATCCTCATTCTATCCTGGTACCGGAACGTGGCACCCGATCCCCTAATTCATCAAGCCTTCTTTTACACTAAGGCATCATCATTCTCATTATATAATTTATCAAGCCTTCTTTCATACTAAGGCATCATCAATCTTATTATATAATATATCAAGCCTTCTTTTATACTAAGGCATCATCATTAACAAGTGAATTAGGGTTCTTTCAAGATTTGGGATTCAATAGCTTCATCATGCTTTGTTAATTCATCACAATTTCATAATCATAATCATGCAAGCATACAATTTAAGCACATAGTAGGGTTTACAATACTATCAACACATATCATTCACTATTGAGAGTTTACTACGAGTAGCATGAAACCATAACCTACCTCCACCGAAGAATTGATCAACAAGCTAATCCTCAAGCTGCGTTTTCTCCTCCCTCTCGATCGATCCCTCTCTTTCTCTTTGTTCTTTCTGTTTATTTTTATTCAAACCTTCTTTCCTTTACCCTAATTATCATATAATTAAGACTAAAGGAGGACAATAGAACCCACTAATTAACTTAAGGTTACCTCTTTTAACCCCCAAGTAATTAGAATTATTAATATTAACCCTCAATCTTTATAATTAAGGAAAGAACAGTCCAAAACGACCCTTAAAACGTGTAGAGGAATCCTATTCTGCCTGGGATTTGCGCAACCTGTGATGGCCCATCGTGCCTGCGACGGTCTGTCACACAGGTCGTCGCAGCCCCCTCGAACTCAAGTGGCCTGTGACGGCCCGTCACACCTGTGACGGCCCGTCACACCTGTGACGGTCCGTCCTGTACCTCCGTCATGACGGTCAGAAACTCGTTTCTTGTACCAAATTCTCAAAAGTTGAAGTGTTTTGCAATGGGAACTCACGACGGTTCGTCGTAGATGTGACGGCACGTCCTGCAGGTCCGTCCCAATTTACAGAGAGTCGATTTTCAGTATCCAATTTCAGAATTCTAAGTATGCTGAAACGATGCACCCTCGACGGGCCGTCGTGCCTGTGACGGTCCGTCGCAATGCCCGTGGTCTTGGCCAGTTTTTCCAGAATTAAAATCTGCTGCTCAAAATGACTAAACAGGTCGTTACATAACCCTAACCCTAACCCTATCATTAACCCTAACTCTAAACCCTGAACCCTACACCCAAAGCCAAAAATGCCAAAACCGAAACATTAAACACTAAACTATTGATATAAAACCTCAAATCCTAAACCCTTAACTCAAAAACCTAAAAAAAAAAACCAAAACCCTAAACCTAAACCTAAACCAAAAACCCCAAACCATAAGCCCAAAATACGAAAAATCCAAATTAGTTCTCCCTCTAATTACTCTCTTTTAAACAAATGTTCTTTAAAGAAAAAAGATCGTTGAACACTAACGCCTAGTTCAGCCTGGCTAACCAAACGTGTGAGCCCTCGGTAGTACTTTCCAGACCATCGGAACGGTCGCAACAGGGGCGCTATGTGAAGAAGAACCAAGAAAAATAGGGTTCCCTCTTAGTTTCGTTCCATTACTCTACAAATTGGCAGCTCAAAGAAATGACACTACTAGATGTTTGACTTACTGCAACGCTTATTTAGCAACAGTTATACCATCGTAGCAATAGCTCACCTATTACAACGGTTATAACCTTGGCCAAATATCCTTGAATCTAATAGAACATTTCTTAAAATAAATTGTTGCATCATCCCTATAACCGTCCCTATAGAGAATCTATAGCAACAATTTTTTAAACCGTCGCTAAAGATAACTCTATGTCAACGGTGTTTTGAGAAAAATAAATTTTGATTTTTTAGCCCTAAATATTTTTCCCTCCTAAAAGAATATATTTCCGTCCAATATAATTTGGCAAAAATACATTAGTCCCTCCTAAAAAAAAATTCTGATATAGTAGTACCTTTAAAAAAATGTCAAAGAAAAAGAATGAAATTTGTTTAGAAACCCTTATTTTTCAGAAACTTTCGTCAAAGCATGTGAGAGAGCCTTTTTCTTGGTGAAGCTGTGAAAGGAATTTCTGAATATTTTGTTGAGAAAAAAAAATATGTTGGTGAAGCTGTTGGTGAAGCTTGTTGGTGGGGCTGTTTGTGAAGCTCGTTGGTGAAGTTGTTGGTGAAGTTGTTGGTCAATCTCGTAGGTGAAGCTTTTGCTAAAGCTCGTTTGTGAAGCTCAGTGGTGAAGTTGTTGAAGCTCGTCGAGGAAAACAACCATCTCATTCTTTTTGGTTATGTTTTTGAGGTTCGACTACGAATTCATTTTAAAGGGTAATAATGTTTAAGTTTTCTATTCTAGTTCATGATTTCTAAGTCCCCATTGAATTAATTTTGAAAAATCATAAAGAATAATATATGGGTTAGTCTTATATCTATATTATTTGCTCCAATATAGTTTGTGTATAAACTTCCCCTATTTGATTCTGTGATATATAAGAGAGTCAAAATCTAGTGCTCCATGTTTGTGGATCTGTAAGTATTTCTATCTGCCTTTTTTTTGTGTTCCAGCTGAATTCTTCCTTAATATTCCCCATCGGATGTGAATCTGGACAAAAATTACTCCCAATATACTTCCTACTGGTATTTATTTCACTTTTTGTAGACCTATATAGCTTAAGTTAGTTCGTTTTTGAAAAACTCTCTTGTCATTTGACTGGCTACAAACCTTGATGTAAATATTGTAGTTGTGTGACCTGTGTTCTCTCCTCTGTTTTTTTTTTGTATTCATATTGCTGATCTCAACTTGTTTCGGATTAAGGCTTAGTTATTTTCAATTTTGTGTTTGATTATAAAGGGTTGTCTAAACTTTAGTATCACTGTTGTTTTACTTTAAAATACATTCGAATTCTGATATTGTCTATGTGTTTTACTTGTTTGATTGAATGTTATCTTCCCGTATGATTCAATGCCAGCATAAACTGTGACACATAATGCCCAATTTATTCGTTAAAGTTAATGACATTGTATGGATTTGTGCATTTTGCGATATTGTTTTTATCATTCACGAAGCACACATTTATTTGCTTTGTATGATTTACTAGTCACTTTACATATTTGTTATTTTTTAGATGCGGTGTCTATATTTTAAACTGGCTATATCATTTTTAGTTTTATTGTGTATGTCAATTTTTAACTTCGACATTCAAATTAATAGAAATGAGTGGAACTTGAATTTGTTTTTCAAGTTTTTAACTGCATGTACAATAAATATTATATTGACAGTGAATGTACATTTTATTAAAATAGACCTCTTTAACATGTCTTTTAGCATTCCTTCTCTTCCAAAGTTCCCATATAACTATGGCGTGTATGGGCTTCATGATATGCTGCAATTTTGGGGCTTCTTTAGGTTTTTTGCCACTTGAATGGCCTGCAATAACTGCTTCCAGATTTTTTTGCGAAGTTCTGATTCAAACAGAGAGCTGAAACAGTCTTCTCTTTCAATCCTTTCCCTATTCTACTTACAGAGTCTCTTTATCTTCTCCACCATTTGATTTACTTAGCTAGACGAAATTTGTTTGATTTAACAGTGTCAAATAGAATGAATATAGTCCTTGTCTTTGTGCTTCATAAAATATTGTATCCATTGTTTGAAATGTGACTATATCAGTATATATTTTCAGTGCAACTTCCTTTTCAATTGGTGCAAAATCACTAATGATTTAGTAACCATCATCGTCAAGGACCCTGTAACAGTGTACTCTCTCCTCCTTTATTTAAGGAATAAAGGTCAAATGTGAGGTGAATTTGACCTCGCCTGCAGGGAAATCGAGGATCTGGGAATCATTATGAATACTGTGCATTGGATTTAACATTGTTTGAGATTTGGTTGAGTCAAAAAGAAAAAAAGAAAAATAGGGTTGATTTGAACTAAGAATTCAATATGGGGTTCTTATATTTTGTGATATTTGTCTGATGATGAAAAACAGAAGATAAAAATCCAATATTGGGTTTCAAATAAATCATGATGAACACTGTGAAGTCGCAACGTTAAATAGAGGAGGAACTCAAAAATATTTCCCCCGAGTTTATTACGCTAAATAAAGAAATTCAACAATCTCGGAATAAATCAGCTCAAGAATAGCTTAAGCTTACTAGTCAAACAAGGAATTCGACCTAGCGAATTGATGGAACAGAGGAGAAAAATTTGCTGGTTAATGCAGACGGAGGTCGGGATAGTCAACCCCAAAATAGGACCTTCTCTCGGACAAATATGCATAAAATATCCAGTATGGTTTTCTCACAAGGGGAAGAAGTTCATCTAACAATGATATCTAATGGAATTGATGGGCATAGTACAAAGTCTAGAATCTCTAATGAACTTTACGAAAGGCAAAGAAGAGATTATTAGGAAAGCTTACAAGTACAAAAGGTTATTATGAATAATTATTATATGTAGGGAGTAGAACAGTTACATCAACAACATAAGCCACCTGAAATAGATGATATTGAAAAAAAGAGTACATGAGGGATAGGGAAGTTTGTAACCATGAATGATGGAGAAAAAACAATGAACGTAATAGACTTAGAAACACCATCTCAAGTTTCAATAGGGGGTAAAACGATTGGTAAAAATCATTACAAAGGAGGAATAACACAAAAAGGCGGGAAAACTATTGAAATGAATGAAGTTGCAAGGAATCAGGGACAACACAACCATCAAAGGCCAAAGGAACCAAGAAATAAGACAAAACAAGAAAGTAAGCTCCCTAACAATGCTACTACTGTTAATAACTTCAATAATAGTATTAGTGCTGGCCATATGCATAATCATTCAACAGGAACTGCTGCTGTGAATATTACTGATAGGAGTCATAAAGCCAATGCCAACTGTGAGTTCCAAAAAGGAAAAAATCCTAATCTTTGGAAGGAGAAGCTGGGGTTAATGCATCATGTTCAAAATGGAAAGGGTGGTGATATTAATACTTGTCATAGAGATTATCCTAAAATTTCTAGTAACTTTGACAAACGAACCGCCTCAGCTATAATCCACACAAAAAATGCTACCATACCAAAGACGCTAGCACTTATAAAGCTAAGACTAATGACAAGCAAGAACAGGTTCCTGAACCACCACCCTATACTGTGGTTTGAACTGTGGCTGCTAGATTGAGGCAAATCCATGAAGCTCAAAGTCCTAATATAGTGCTAAAAACCAAACCTATAAAACTAACCAAACAGGGTCAACCAGCTGTAATATTTGATATGCATGATTATATGATTACCCTTAAATTTGATTGCAAATATACATTGGTTGGGTGGTTTAGCACTACAATGCCTAAAGTGGAGTTGATTAGAAAAAGATTTATCCAGCCGACTCAGCTGAATGGGGGAGTCAACATTGCTCATTATAATGCCACACATTTATTCATTAACCTCAAAAATGAACTGGACTACTACACTATTTTGACACAATAAAGAACAACAATAGTGGGAAAAGTCATGAGGATTCAGGCTTGGACTCCTTTCTTTACCCCTGAAGAAGAGACTCCTATTGTACAAGTTTGGATTCTTCTTCGTGGACTACCCTGCATTATTTTAAAAAATCTTTACTCATCCCATTACTGGAAAATGTTAGGCAAAGTATTATACTTGGATACAATTTCAATCTAGAGATACGCGGCTAGGATGAATAAAGTCAAGATGCAAATTGACCTAACCAAGCCTAGGACTAGGAATGTGTGGATTTGTCTTGATGATGATGATACCATTGGTACATGGAAGCCTGTTGAATATGAGAATATACAAACTTATTGTGAGTATTGTAGACTTCAGGGTCATGATGTCGAAGAATGTAAAGCAGGGATGAGAGATGAGGAGTACAAACAAAGGAAGGAATAGGAAAATTACTAGTGAAATTGAAATAAATTTAAACAAATGAGGGTATGGATCAATTGCAACAAATCTAATGAAGGTGGTAAGATAAAACAACCAATGCAGCAAAATCGAAGGAATGGCACACTCAAAGAAGGGAAAATAAAAAAGACGAAGATGTGGTGGGGCAAAAAGTAGTTTGGAGACCTACATCAACTACACATAAAACAATAAAGGAAACCCATCAGAGTCAAGTCAACCAGGAAGGTATGAGTACTAAAAACCAAAACAATATCTTTAATAGACTAACTATGCAGGGGGAAGATTTTAATATAGAAGACGAGGCAACTCAAGAGAGAAGCACAAGGTGATGAAATCAGAATATGGAGCAAATAGGAAACAGGTCAATCCAGCAGCAGATGAAACACCAAAAATAGGGGAGAAACAACAATGCATGTATCATAGCCGAAAAACCTAACCTTTATAGAATGCAATTAAATGAGATTATGATGGATGTAGCTGATGGGGTATGGAAGGGGGATGTCAGGAGAACACTACTAACCTGCAGGAAGGAGGGAACCTATCTCATGATAGGCATGAGCAAGAGTATAATGACCACAATTATGACTTCAGAGACAAAAATAGTAGGAAAAAACAACAAAAAGAGGGCAAACATAAAATTCAATAAAAGAATCAATAGACTAAAAACATGCTCATAGGAAAGATGGTTGATCATAACGGAAAAAAAATATGTAAACTGAAGGTAGGGTATCACAAAACAGGGGTAACAGTGAAGAGGATATGAGCATTAATGAAACAAATGGAAATTTTGAAAGTACCCCTAAGAGCAAAAACAAACCTACCAAGCAAAAAAGAGACGCAACTAAGAGAAGGTTAAAAAGCAACAAGATGCAGTGCAAGAAAACAAATAGGAAAGGAGAAGGAAACAAGAAATGATTGAGTGGATATGGATATCAACAGAGACAAATTAGCATACCGATTCAAGAAAAAATTTTGACACCACCTCCAACGGCACAACCTAATAAAGAACAAGGATATTCACAACTTAATATTTGTTCCCCGTATTGACGAATATGAGGTAATTACTAAGATTATGAATTGGACTGGGATAATATGATGATGAGACTAGTTCTTCTTTTATAAGAGCTTTTAGTCGTCAAAATGATGAAGTCTTGGAAGAGGAGCTTCAACTGGTGTCTCAAACTTAAGGTTTTTCCCCAAGAGGGTTGAAACATGAATAATATTTCACTTCAAAAATCCGAATATAAAAACTCTCACTGCTGGCAGACCAAACACAAGACTTTTTCTTGTAACAACCCTAAAAATGGATATGTTAAGTAATGCTTAATGTGCCTAAAATGCCTATAATTAGACCGGGTTCAGACGGATTTATGCATGTAGAACAAGACCTCTGAACCCTACGACAGCCAAGCCGACTAACTTGGGGAGTTAGTTGAGCAAGGAAAGGTTAGGTCTAACCATGTACGGATCCCGAATATGTAGATTTAGTCGGATGAGTCTTTACCGGAATTAAAAATGGGAAATCTTAAATTTGGAGGGTCTAGGGGTAAAATGGTTTTTTTCCAGTCTAAGAGTAGTATGATAATTACCCTAAATATGTCATTAATTATTTAATTAAGAAGGTGAAGGGTAATTTTTTGTAGAAAGGGACAAAATTTCCTATAAGCAAAATCTTGCTCCACCCGGGTTCGAACCTTGGTGGGAGCAATGATTTAACTTGATTATTTATTTCGGTGGTGAGGCAGTGGTGTCACGGGAATAGGCAGCATTGAAACAAGTGTTGAACAACATTAAGGTATTGGTTTTCTTCTCTATTTTCCCCTTTCCCAAGAGACGCTTATGGTTCAGTTTAATCGCAATTGAAAAACTAAGGTTTTCCCTGTTGCATGCCCCTATCATTAGATCCTTTAAAAGATTCAAAGCATGCGTTGGTATGTCTTCTGGTAGGTAATATTAGGTCTGGTTGTGATTATGTATTGAATAGCTTTTGGGAAATGATGTAAGGAATGAAATATGTATTCTGGAAAAGTGTTTTACGTTAATTGTTTGATCATAGGTATGCTATAAATAAACTATGGTGCTGCCTGAAATTAACTATGTTGCTGCTTGAAATTTGTATGTTATAAATGTTGTATTTCTTATATGTACAACATGATTTTGAAAATATCTACAAGATGTATAAGTCTTGTACCACATAATCTTTGGTAAAGATGAATTACTTAGACAAACTATGAATGAAGCCTCATGGCTTGTATGAATGGACTCATAAGTCTAGCATACGTATAAAAGTAAGTGAACCTAAGATGTAATGTGATGAGTAATGAATCCCCAGAGGGGTTAAGTAAGAGTGTTACACACATTAAGGGGCAAGTGCATTGATATACGATGAATTGAACATTCACGTTAAGCGGTGAGTAATTATGAAGTGTTGATGTGCTAAAGTTAAAGAATGTGGTGAAAACACGATAAGAGGCTAAAGAGATAGGTGAGAGGAATCTCAATTGATCCTAAGTAAATGTTACCCAGACGTACTCACCTATGATAGTATAAAGTTAATGAAGAGACTAGTATCTATTAACACTATTATTGAAGTATTGAATTTATACTAATGATGAGATAAGAAATCATCTAATGAGCTATGATGCCCTCATGCTAGAATCCAATTTCTATGATGTATAAGATAAATGTAATGGAATTTTATATTGAGCATTGATAAGCTAACTAAGAGTTGCGATTCCTTTTTTCAGGAAGGCAGAGGTTTGTGTAATTCTCATGATATGAGACTGCGTCAAGAGGGGTATGAGTCTCCTTATAATAATGATGAGATAAGAAATCATCTAATGAGATATGATGCCCTCATGCTAGAATCCAATTTCTATGATGTATAAGATAAATGTAATGGAACTTTATATTAAGCACCGATAGGCTAACTTTGAGTTGCGATTCCTTTTTCAGGAAGGCAGAGGTTTGTGTAATTCTCATGAGATGAGACTTTCCGTCCAGACGGGTATGAGCCTCCTTATACTTTCATGTCTTTGAACCTATATTGCCAATATAGGGTTCTAAAAGGGTTAGACTCCCTATATGCACTAACATGTTATGGTTCACTTCGGCCAGTGATTCCACCTCTTTTTGGTGTGGGGTTAAACACTGGAATTCATGATGCTCACATGATCTTTGTTGATAAAGGTTACAGTTTCAAAAAAAGGAAAAAGTCTAGACTCAAATAATGCACATAATTAAATGAACGATACCTAAGTTGTTAGGATTGTATAATCTGGCGGTGAGCTAGACACTAGTAATGACACTAGCTCATTCTTGTTCATTGCACAGTTAACCCGCTGAAAGTCTTAACCTACATCCTATGTATGGATGGTGTTTACACTAGCTTATGAACGAATGAAAATGAAGTACGTATGAATGAATGAAGAAGACTCTGTGTTTGCTAAAGAAGGCTCCTTATTTGAGGTCCCGTATGTTGAGCTCTCATTTTGTGAAGTCCTAATGTCTAGTCATGATTCCAAGGTCTCATGACATATGAATGAATGAAATGAAATATAATATGTTCTATATGCAATATGTTATGTTCCACTACACCATTTTTGACCTATGGCCAAACCAAATCTGAGCAACGCCTGAAAAGTGTTGCCTAAAATATTTTTGGGAACACTTTTAAAATGTAACCTAAATTTTTATGTTCTGGCAACAATAATATTGGCAACACTTGTAAAGTGTACCCTATAATCGTATAGGCTACACTTTTTAAGTGTTGTCATAGTTTGAAATTAATGGCAACAATTATGTATATATACGGCCACACTTTTAAAGGGTCCTACGTTATAATTGTAAAAACAACACTTACAAGTGTGGTCTCAGAAGTTTTACCAAAATATTATATTCCCTCCAATAGTTCTACTCTCCCTCCCATTTATGTCCGCCGAAAAAATAATTTTTAAAATATTAGGAAAACTAAATTGGGGATTAGAGAGGAAGCTGAGGTGAAAATATATGCTCAAGAACATATGCTCCAGAACATAGCTGCAAAATCCACATGATTTCCCTTATCCTGAACTTCAAATCGAATGAAGCTGAGCTGAAACTCGAAGAGAGGAAGCTGAAACTTGGAGGATCTGAATAGAGGAACTGAAGACTGAAGCTTAGCTGAAAATTGGAGGAGCTGAAATGATTCTATTCTCCAAATCAAAGGAGCTGAATATTGGCGGAGCTGAAAATCGGAGTAGCTGAGCGGAGGAGATGTTGAATAACTGAATTTGTTTGTGTAAGACGTACTTTTCCCCAAATATGAAAATACGATTTCCCTTACAGATTTCCATTAAAATTGTTTACAGATTTCTTTTTGAAGAACGACGAGCTGAAGAAAGTGATTTTTGTCACATATTTTATGTTGATGAGTTGCTCTTTCATCACAGATACTTTCTTAACGAGTTGTTTCGTCGGATTTCACAGATGAACTAAATGCTTCACACATGAACACGCCTCACGTCTTGGGTTGTTGCAATATTGTTTATAAGGTATGAAATTTTATCTCTAAGAGTCTTAATTATATCTTTTAGGTATCGATATTCTTGTTTATCTTTGAATGTCTAAAGTTTAATTTAGGGTTTTTATATTGTTGTGTTGTTGATAATAATTGACCTACCTCCTAAGGTTAGTCAACTAAACCTATACAATGAGTTTGTATTCAAAGACTAAGCACCTAGAGAGACTACATAAATTAGGGAGATTCTCCCTTTACAAGAAAAAAATTAAAGAAGCTAAACCTATTCAAACAAATATACCTAAGTAAGACATAGTCAATTTGAAGAATATATAAATTATATGACTTTTTTAGTCTTCCTATAGCATAGGAATGATATAGGCATTTGAAATGCTCTGTTGTTTTTGACTTTATAAACTTGTTGGTTGGATGTTTATTTTAGCATATATCCTCAAAATGTAAGTTGTACTCCTACATTCGAAGTCTGCATAATATCGTCATTTTTTATGCACGACAGTGTTACATGTGTGTGACTTTGTTTACCAATTATTTATTGGAATGTATATGGGAAAAATCTATATTCCCAGATTATATAAAACATGAATATCCCTGCTAACAAAATTGCAACTAGCTGCTCACTGCAATCATATATCTGCATATTGTTGCACAAGACTATAATTGTATTTATTGGTTGCTGAATCTATATTCCCTTATTCACATAGCTAGAGAGAGTGCTGATTGTCAGAGTTTAGGACCTCATGAGATGACTATCTCCAACCTGAAATTCGTAAACACAAACCAATCTAAACAAAACTAGTTCTGTTTAGAATGACAAGGAATTGTATAGAAATAAAGGAGGAATTTTCATCTTTCTAAAATGATCATAGTGCACAACTACCTAAACTTTATGTTCCCAATAAACAACAATTTAAATAATATTAAGCTGAAAGACAAGAAAAACAGAAAATCCAGAAGTTGTATTTAACATAGTAGAAATGAAGGAGGAACATTATTCCTTCTCAACTTTGTCCTTCTGAAACATTGCATTCCCAACTTCTCCAAATTATAACTTCCTCTCGCTGTTTTTGGTAATTGACTGGGAGTGTAAAAATGTTGAATAATATCATGCTTGTGACTTTGCTTGGATAGAACATCTAATGTACCATTGGCCTCTCTATATTTAAGAACACATTGTAAACATTCACATCACTTGGCTAGAACTTGAAGTTCCTTAATAATTCTACAAATCCTCAACGGAAAATCAGAAATACACAAAAACCATTTAGTTAGAAGTGCAGAATGTACCTCTAAAATAATGTTTTTATATCCACGTTTAATGCACCAGTTAAGCCCATAAGTCGCATCTTGTATTTTTTGTTAGTTCCTTCACCTAAAGGTATAGCAAAGGCATAAATGAAATCGTGGTGACATAACTATTCTATGTTTGTGATGTCCTAAAAACTCATATTTTTCCCCATTGATAGAAGGAAAGAATCTCACCAATATATTCTGTTAGTTTTCCTTAATGAGAGATTTTAGCTGCTAAGCCAGTATTATATCTATGCGGTAAAGAAAAGGTTGTGTAAATAATGTTTACAGATCTCTCTGAAACTGTAATTTGACTTTCACTAGCTAATCCTACTTTGTCTGAAAAAGTGAACCAAAAATCATCTATTAGTACAATGCATATTCTGCTATCTCTTGTTGTTCTGTTCCTATTTAATCTGAAATTATCATACACATACATAACGCTCACACGTCTTCTCCTTTTCATGTTTTTACTGTTCCAGCAAGGGACTTATTTAAAAAATGAGAAATTTAGGGATGTTCTTTAACATTTCTAAAAAGAGTTGTTCTCGGATAAGTAAAACCTCTTTCTTATTTAACAATTTCTTGCTGAAAAATTAAAAATATCATTAAGAACCTTTACTTTTAGATCTATTGTTGAGTCTACTAGGTCTACCATATATGCTGGTGGTTGGTATTATGGTTCTTTGTTTCAGAGTCTTTCAACCCCTCTTTGAGATTCGTCGCTTTTTTGTAACTTCTTGTACTTACTCATGATTTTCTTGTTTAATAATGAATTCAAAAGATCTAATTAGATGATTCACGCTATGTTTCTTACCTAGTAATTATTTTTTCCTTGGTAGTATCATCAAAATTCAAAAACATTTGTGGAGGATTCGAGGTTTGATTTGACATAGATAAAGTGTGATAAATAGGTGAGAAACTTTTATCATCTCATAACACATGATTCTGATAGATTACTCGTGATTTCTAAAACTTATTTGTGAATTAGTTAATGATTTAATTATTCTTAATAAAAATACCAAATATTTAATATCTTGATATTCTAGGAATTCAAATATCCCATCCAAAGATTGGACGAATTTAGCAAGGTATAGCAAGAGTATATTGATTGTGTTGAATCCTTCCTAGATTTTGCTTACTCTTACAGAGATCCAATAGGAGAGGAAGTTCCATGTCCATGTGCAAAATGTTGTAATATTTGTTGGACACGAAGAAATGTAGTATATGATTATCTAATATGCTATGGATTTGTTAATGTTATAATAGATGGATCAATCATGGTGAATGGGATATTAATTTTAATGTTGACACTGATATGAATTACTCGCGTGATGATATTGATGGGTTGTTGAATGATCAATTTAGAGATGTTGCACAGGCTGGAGGAGTTTATGATTGTCCAAATGAACATGGCAAGAAACTCTATAACTTACTTAATGAGGCAAACAAAGAATTATATCCCGCTGTACATGATTCTCCAAATTATCATTCACACTTTGCTTATATTTGTTGACGTGTTTACATGGAAGAAGCAATGAATCATTCACTTCTCTTTTAATGTTATTAAAAGAGGCTATGCCCAAGTTGAACATTTCTCAATCTTACAATAAAACCAAGTCTATGGTTAAGAATCTTTGTCTAGATTATGAAAAAATTGATGAATGTCAAAATCATTGCATGTTGTTAAGGAATGATCATAAGGATGATGCATTTTGTCATACTTGTGGAGTTTCACACTATATTCAATTTTCTAATGTTCATAGTGAGCTAGATCCTTCAAAAAACAACATCAAGTTTCAGCAATGACTTTGAGAGACTTCCCATTAATTCCTAGACTCAAAAGGCTATTTATGTGCTCAAAGACGGCATAATCTTTGAGGTGGCATGGAGAGTAACGTTCTAAAGATGGAAAGTTAAGGCATCCCGATGATGGTCTACCATGGAAAGACTTTGATAGGCTGCATCAAGGTTTCACACTAGATTGTCTCAATGTGAGACTTGGATTGTCAAGTGATGGATTCAAATTATTTTGAACCATGAGCATATCACATAGCACATGGACAGTTATTTTGATGGTTTACAATCTACCGCCTTGGATGTGCATGAAATCTGAATATTCTATACTTTCTTTACTTATACCTGGGCCGCGATAACCCGGAAATGACATTGATATTTACTTACAATTATTGGTAGATGAGTTGAAATTATTATGGGATTCTAGGGTTCAAACATATAATGCTTCATGAAATGAAACTTTTCAAATTAAGGAAGCTCTTATGTGGACAATCAGTGACTTTCCTTCATATGTTATGTTATCTGGTTGAAGTACAAAAGGAAAGTTTTCTTGCCCTTTGTGAAACTATGGCACTAATTCGCACTATTTTAGACATTGTCGAAAAATACGCTATATGGATCATCATGTTTTTCTACCCATAGATCATCCATGGAAATCTAATAAAAGATCATTCAATGGAAAAATAGAGTGCAGGCCTCCTCCACCTCCCTTAAAGGGAACTGATGTTCTTAATAGCTTACATGATTTTGAAAATGTGTTTGGGAAGAAGAGAAAGATATCAAATGATGGCCCATGGAAAAAAGGTCATTTTTTTATTACCTTATTGGCAGCACAATTTGTTACATCACAATATTGTTGTAATGCACATAGAGAAAAACATAGTTGATAGCATTCATAGAACTATTTTGGATATTTCTTGCAAAAAAAAAGGATCATGCAAATGCCAGATATGATTTGAAAGATATGGGAATCACGAAGAACCTTCATCCAGAAGTTACAAAAGATAGTAAGAGAACAAAGTTGGCAAAAGCATGCTTCTCAATGAGAAATGGCGAGAAATCAATTTTTTGTTGTGTTTTAAAAACAATCAAGCTACCTAATGGTAGTGCCTCGAATATATCTAGGTGTATGTCATTTAGGCCCATGAGTGAGATTTCTACTCATTGTAGTCACCTCTGATATACTGGCATTCTCTTCAAACTCTGTATCCTAACTCATGGCAAACTGAAAGTAATTGGATGAAAGAAAAGTGTCTAATTATAAAACTCATCATTCTCATTTCATGTTGAATTACTTGCTTCCAAAACTAATTAAAAGCATTCTTCTTAATCATGTGGCTATTCCTTTGATTCGTGTTAGTTCCTTCTTCCATCATTTTTGTCAAAAAGTAATCACATTGGAGGAACTTGATTTCCATGAAGCTGAGATCATAGAAACAGTAAATCAGTTGGAGCGAATTTTTCCTCCATCATTTTTTGATATAATGATTCATTTGCCTATTCATTTGGCAAATGAAGTGAGAGTAGGAGGTCTAGTTCAAAATGGATGGATGCATTCCACAGAAATCTATATGGATACATTTAAATCATACATCTAAAATAGACGTTATCCAGAAGGTTGCATGGCAGAGACACGAGCGGGAATAGATTCTATGAAATTATCCTCAAAATATCTATGTGGGGGTGTGCATACAAGATTTAACATAAGTGCTAAGAATAATGATGAATGTGACCCAAGTGATGCCGAAAATATGACTTTGTTTCCTAACAAAGGAGTTTCTTTAGGATCAAAGAAAACTGAACCATTCATTTTAAATGACAAGTCACTCAGTAAAGCACATGCACACTTATTGGGAAATTGTAACGAGGTTGAAGGATATATTAGGTATCTTAATTTGAATTTTGTGTTCATTTTATATAATTAATTTTTAACTTATTTTATTTATTGTTTTAAGAAAAAAAGTTCATGGTGTGTAGAGAACATGAGAAAGAGGTAAATAATCATCCATGAAGATATAAATTAAGTAATACCAAGTGTCAATGTCAAAACTTCTCTCAATTGTTTTAAACTCGTGCTTTGCAAGAGGATGTGCTTGATTTGATAAAACAGTTTTCTAGAGGTCCAAATCCTGTTGCAAAAAGCTATTCTGGGTACCTTATTGATGGATATGGATTCAATGTTAGGCAGTGTAATGTAAGGCATAAAACAAAAAATTGTGGTGTTATACTAGTTGCCTCAACTACAAGTTTTGCAAGCTCAAAGGATAAAAATTTGATTGCTGCAGATTTGACTTATTATGGTAGAATAATTGATATTGTTGAGCTGGACTATTACAACCATTTTAAGGTTGTTATATTCAAGTGTGATTAGTATGAGGTTGAAAATTATACTTATGGCCTTACTTATATCTATTTTACGAAGAGATGCTCTCAAGAAGAGCCTTTTTACATGATCTCAAGTACACCAATGTTTCTATGTGCAAGATCCATATGATCAAGAAAGACATTATGTGATAAAGATTGTCCCGAGAGATTTATTTAACATGAGTGATCAAGTTTAATGTAGTCTCTCAGAAATTTATGAAAATAAGCCATCTGTACGTTCAGTGTGACCATTTATACCAAAGATAATGGTGAACTTCTCTTAACAAGGACTGATTTACAAAAAACAGTTATTGATGTGCCTTTGGAAGAATTTATGATCCAACAACTTGAATAAGAGTATGAAGAGGGATTTGAAGATGAGTTTGAAGATAAAAATAAACACGAGTCTGAAGATCAATCTGAAGATGAGCCTGAAGATGAGTCTGACGAAGAGTTTGATGATGACACACCATGATTTTGATTATTTGTGTGATGACTATGTGGTTCTCACTTACTATTTAGTAATTTAATAGTTTTTTTACAATCCCAATAAGATATGTAATATGTGGAACTGAAGATTATATCGCTACAATCTTTCACTATTCTTTTGGCTTTTTCCCTTGATTTCTGCTATGATATAGATATGTGGAATATTTTAAGTTTTATACATTAGACATGGTTCGTTGGTGCTTTTTATCATAGGCTTATGTGACCATTGCAGTTCAAATCTGAGTTTTGGTTGAACACTCTGCTGCGCGGAAACAACAGTGCAAGTGAATAATTTAATGTATTTTTCTCCACTTTACTATAACATCTCAAAGTGTCTCTTTAAATTTTGTGGGGTTCTTTTGTTTACACCTAAAGCTTGAGATATCAAATACATATAGTGCAGAAGGTTAGCAGCTAGCATGTATGAGTAATCTAATTTTCGGTTACACTTTCCATTGTTTATTGTGTTGGTGGGCTGTTAGATGTTATTCTAGGTAAGAGATAAAAGGAAAATCAATGTTATCATCTAGTGGAATTATCTATTCCTGTAATTATCAGGTAATTTTCATTACAGGTAGAACTGAACTGTCAAGTTAGTTCTATACTGTTATTGATATTAAGTTGGAAAAGTTGTATTGATTATTGTTGTTTCTTTTTGGCCTCTCTTATTATTTGGATATAAGTTGTTAAATATGTTAAGTCTGTGAAAGATGTCATTATTTTTTATAGCTGGAGTTTATTATATAATCAGTCCCAATTTTTCTTGAATTGACGTGTAAATGTTGTAGTTTAGTTGGGCGTTTGTTATATACTATTCTTTTCTTATATCTTACCCTCGACCTAGTCCCACACACCCTGTTCTCTTGTCTTAATTCCTAAGCAGAAGATTCATAGACAGGCTCATTCCAAATCTTGTGTTTTCAATTTTAAATAAGAGGGTTAGATATGATTTCAAGGTGTTATATCTCTCTCTTGATAAAGCTTAATAAACTAGTCTTTTCGAGGCGCAAACATGATAACACCGAGAGGGGGGAGAAAAAGCATAGGATCTTTGGGGAAAGTATAAGTCTACTTATTTCCCAGCAGATCTCTATCTCTAGCATATTTTAGAAAAGAAATGCTTAAGAGGAGGCACAATGAAGAAATTTAAACAAAACAAGAAGTCATAGAAATGGAAAAATATTTACAATCAGTTTGAACTTCAACATAATTTGAACAAAACTAATTTTCAGATGGTTAACATGTTGTCTACAAATAATAACACAACATTTGATAGTCAAGTCACTAAAGAGTACATAGGAAGTATCCAATTGAACCAATTGCCTTATTGGAAGTATCCAATTGCCTGAAACACTGTATTGACTTTTTTGTATGTGGTAGTAACCTTGCCTATATCATTTTTAAACTTTACAGCAGCCTCTGAAAGATTAACAACTGTTGGACGACTATATGGAAAAAATAAAATTTCACAATGAGACATAAGTAGAGAAATATTTTGCAGTCCTTGGTTAATATTCCCTTGAAACAAGAAAATCCATTTTTTTTATTAGGAAAACTGATGCATCATGAGAAGTCCTATTAAAATAAGCTAGGTTTTAAACATTATTTCCAAAGACAGTGCAATAGTTATAAGAATTGATAGTGTATCCTTATTTATAGCTTCTGGTTTTTGAATGAGTATATGAATCAGGGAGGTAAGGACTTATAAGGATATGTAACGTGCAAGATGAAAAGCATGACATGTAGAAGGATAGTATGAAAACCATTATATAAAAGGGAAGTATGATTGCCAGGATATAATCTACCACAATGTGTGTATTTGAAACAGAACAGTCTTCAATATTTGTAATCTATCACTATGCAATTTGAGGCCAGTTAATTTTTATGATTATTTTTTTGTGTGTCTACTTAATATAAGGAAAAAGCAAGAAGAATTAATCAATCAGCAATAATAAAGAAAAAGGGTTCGAATCCTAACAAGCCTAAAAGTTAATTGAAGAATCTAGATGCTTGTATGCAATATCTCTCAAGTGCTGAATTGGACAATAAATTTAAGATAAAGAAAGAAAATGTTGCAAAAGAACGCAATAATAAAGATACGAAAGAGGACCTGCCAGTAGCGCTTAAAATAAAGAAATACGAGGATTTCGTTCCACAACAAGGAAAAAGTGAATTTGTTTGCCACAAATCTATTATTCAGTCATCTCCCAGGGAAGATCTTAGTACTGCAAATATAATTAAAGGGAAATGACAGAAAAAACGAAGGTCATTTCAATCTGGAGAGTCCATTCAAGAGAAAGGATTAAACCTGCCTATACCCAATTTCAGGTTCCAAATGTCGTCTAATGAAAATGTTACTTCGTCTGTTCATGTGACTGGAAAAACACTACGTAATGGAGAGGAACAACATGAAATTCAGGATCAATTAAACTTCAAAATGGTGAAGAGGAAGTTGGTCCTACCATCCACTAATGTTGACTAGTTTCTAAAAGACCAAGCGATACAGAAAGAACATGATATTGATCATGATCCACCAAGAAAGAAACACATAAAAAAAAGTCAGTCATACCACCTACTAGTCTTGATCAGTTTAAGAAACAACAAGGGATAGTCATAGGCGATGAAAGAATATTCATGCATGATCTTTGTAAGAAAGAGAGGAAGTTACATTTGATAAAGGACAAGTAGTGGGACCAACCGATAAGATAGTGTCAAAATTAACGATTTATATCGGAACAATTGCAAGAAATCCTAGATTCATCAGCTTGATGTACATTAGTTGGCACGCCATGCCAAAAGATATTAAAAAGCGCATGTAGGAATATATCAATGTAAGACCAATCAATTTTGAAATTGTAGTTTTCATTGTTTATTACTAATGAAGATAAGTATATTTTATATTGCATAGTCTGAATTCCTAAATTCAATAGAAGGAAAGGAGTGGGTGATGACTGGTCTTTGTGATGTTTGGATGTCACACAAACAAAGTATTTAAGAGAGAATTTTTGATAAAATATATTACTCTTGAGGAAATGCTAGCGAAACGTCCTAAAGACATTCTAGAAGCTCAATTCTTTTAGTTGATGGAGTATTGGAAGAACCCAATTGTTCAAGCAAGGCTAAAATAGTGCAATTTTATTCTTTGACATATTTTGCTTCATATATATTCTTTTATTTTTTATTTATCTATTTAAACATCTCTTTTTATTTAATTACAGACCATAGCTGAAATGGATTAAAAAAACAGGAAAAAACAATAGTGGAGGCTTCGAATGGAGCCAATTAATTTTGCAGAGTACGCGTGAAATTGGTAATGCTTGCAGACATAGGAATTTAATCTTTACATACTTATTATAAAAGGAAAATATTTTTAAAATTTCCTTTATTTTTTATATAATTTGTACCGTACAACAAAAGAAAACAATGATGAACCATCACAGCCTGAAATGTTTATGGAAACTCGTACAAGGATGGGTAAGGAAATTGAGGCCGATACCGAAATTGCGAAAGTAAGTTCCTTAAAGAGGATTCTTGGTGAATGTAATTCAGACATATATCCTATTTATTGTGGAGAGGGTAAATAGTTCTTACTATTAACTATGGATGTAAATTTTATTCAACAGACTGAACTTCAAATCATCAAAATTCTGGGGAAACGGCGGATGATGCCTTTAGGGCAGTGGTTTGAAAAGAATAACCTGGCAGACTTAGGTGTTATGGCAGATCATTGACAACAAGTTCTCTAAAAGAAGATGAAGAAATTAACAAGCTAAAACAAAAGCATGCTAATGAAATCAGTTTTCTAAAGGAACAAATGAATGAATAAATGAATGAAATGAGATTACAACTCATACATCTTTTTAGCCAGTTGCTGCACAACAACCCTTGATTGAATGTTCAAGATACAGAAGTGGTTGTTGGATCTAATATTGTTTCACCTGTTGTTGATGCAAGTAGCGCACACACTGAAGAGGCAAAAATATTCCACATTTTCAGGGTCAACTCATAATTCGATTCTTGAAAAGGTATTAACTTAGTCCCTTAAGGCTTTTCTCTAACTTTATATCCTCTGGAACGTCTCAACTGAATCATCCTCAATTTTTTCTAGTTGTTCTTGTTGGCTGGTAGTTTTATCTTTCACAACAAGATCATTATAGTTGTTATGAGTAGAAATAGTAAATTTGGTTGCTAATTTGTATGTGTAGTTGTGGCCTCATTTAGCATTCCATGAATGATAGTGATATTTTAGATATTTTTTATCAATGGTGTCTTTTTCTGGTTTACATCTTTAGAAACACTTGAAATGTTTTTGACAAAAAATTACGTGCTAGTTGTGAAGTATATACAGAGTTATAACCAATCCAATGAACTTTCATAGATTTCCAATTCTTACACTAACCACACCCATATTTAATCACACAACACATATTGAATTCCTACCTATCTAATAATACCTATATAAACCCTTTATTTCATTCACTTTCATGCACATATATTGAAACAAAGAAAGAAATGGAGCATTATAAATTTGCCAATAAATTTATGGCATTAGCTTTGTTCGACATATTGTTAAGTAGTGTGAATATAAAGGTTGCTCGGGCACTGTGAATATGCAATGTGCCGGGTGAAGGATTGATGTCATGAAAACAATCAATCAAACCATCTTATCCGACAACGCCTTCCACTCAGTGTTGTAACGTGTTGTCTCATGCAGACATGGCCTGCCTACTTCTTGGTCGGAGTGTTATTATTTGCAGGTTTACCTACTGGCTGTACACTAGGATCATTGGGTAAAATAAACAGATGTTTATTGATTTCCTAATTTCCTTTTTGGTTATTGTTTTTTGGCTCCATAGACTGAATGAACAAATTCGTGAGTTGGCCTACTAAGACTTCCCCCTAGCACTCACTTTTCATTTTCCCCACCCCAACAAATATACATGCAATTGTCCCCCAATACATAAAAGTATAAAACAAAGATGGTAGGTGAAGCAAACCTAAGGCGCATTGCACTGAAGACCAACAAGTTGGCATGTCCGGCATTCCAGAACCCGCTCCATCAGTAGTAGGGAAACCATCTGTAGCGTCCGCAACAATGTCTACACCCTCATTGGTGCTCCTCTTAGAATCCTCCAATCAAGAGCTAGACGCCCCAGCAGCTAACTTATGAGCGCTCATCTGCAGGTCTTCCTCATCCACCAACGAGGCTCTCCTCGTAGCCTCCATCTCTAATTTGGATAAGTGATCAGCAAAGTGACTCAAACAACGCTAAAAAGAGTCACCAACAACTGAAAAATCATCCATAAACACCTCAATAGTTTCCTCCACCATATCGGAGAATGTCGACATCATAAATCTCTTTAAATTAGCTTGTGCATTACACCACCCAAAATGCATCCTCTTGAATACGAAAGTTCCATACAAGCAAGTGAAAGTGGTTTTATATTTGTCCTACGGTGCAATAGAGATTTTACTGTAACCCAAATAACCATCAAGAAAACAATACCACCATTTTCCTTGAAGCCTATCTAACATCTGATAAATAAAGGGAATAGGAAAATGGTACTTCCAGTCCATTCATTTAACTTCCGATAATCCATGCAAAATCTCCATCCGGTTACCGGCCTTATTTGAACAAACTCATTCATCTCATTAGGGACCACGGTCATTCCTCCCTTATTGGGCAGACACTGAAAAGTGCATACCCAACTACTATTAGCAATAGGATATATGATACCGACATCCAACCACTTAATAATCTCCTTCTTCACTACCTCTTGCATAGGTGGATTTAACCGTCTTTAATGATCAATAATTTTCTTATGATCGGGCATAAGTTGGATTTTGTGTGAATAAATACTGGGTGGAATCCCAATAATGTCCGCAATAGTCCAACCAATAGCTTGTTTAAACCTCTTTAACATACACTCTACTTTCTCCATATTCAAATCTGATGCAATAATTACTGGCAAAGTGTCATCTATACCCAATAGTACATACCTCAGATGAGATTGTAGATCCTTAAGCTCTAATTTTGGGTCCTCCTCAATAGACATTTTTGGGGGTGGGGACTCGTGATGCTTCATATCTATCTCTAATTTCTTTGGTTTGAACCGTACGTCCCTTATATCAAATGTCGCAACCAATGACCCATACTCCTCAATACAATCACTCTCAAAATTCAAGATCATTGCCGCTAGTTCCTCAACACCAAGGCGTTCTTCACTTTTTACCTCGGACATACTCTCAACCCCGTAAGATATAGGAGATACCATTTGGTGCTCACCACTCTTCTTCATGGACCTAGAATGTTTAATGTTTCTTCTTCATTGTTCAACCTAAACTTCATGTGCCCTTTTTCCATGTCAACCAAGGCACGATAAGTAGCAAGGATTGGCCTCCAAAGACTAATAGGCACCTTAAAATTCGCCACACAGTAAAGAATCAGAAAATTGGTAGAGAATATAAATGACTCCACCTTCACTAACACAGAATGAAGTATCTCTATAGGGCTCTTTACCGTTCAATCAGTCATCAGTTACCGCATCGCAATGGGCTTTGGGTCACCAAAGCCCATCTACATATAAATAGAGAGGCATGAGATTTATGCTTGCCCCAAGATCACAAAATGCTTTAGCAAAGTTTAACAACCAAATGGTACATGGAATAGTGAAAGCGCCCGGATCTTCTTTCTTTTGTACAATAGACCTTGTTAAAATAGCACTACAATATTGCATCCGATCATCATCCTCAAAACTTACCGATCTCTTCTTAGTAACCATATCTTTGATAAACTGGGCATAACTGGGCATTTGTTCAAGAGCTTCTATCAAAGGGACATTAATGGAAAGTTGTTTCAACATAGTAATAAATCTGGTATTTACCATTTTTGATGTTTTTCGCAATTTCTTTTGAGAATGGTGGTGGTGTTCTAGTAATGGGGGTCACCTTTTGAGGTATCTCAGCTTCTTCCCCGATTTGTCTACTAACTAACCACTAACTTCCACCACCTTATCATCTCTTTTCACCTCAACATCTACGTCAAATAACATAGGTCGATCAGTCGTTTGCTTACCCCCTCGAGTAGTGACTTCCATGCAATATTAATTATTTTTCTGATTTTGGACAATATTGCAAAGAATACTACCTAGTTGATGTGGGTTCACAGTATAAGACAATTGGGACATTTGCAACTCAAGATGCTTGATTTAGATTGCATATGCATCAAACTTTTTGCCAAATATTAGCCAAATCACCTATCAACTCTTTTGCGTGCTCATCGCTAGCATGAAACCTCCTCAAAATCTTTTGCAACATGTCCTCCACTAGCGCCATACTACCTCCACCATCACTATGAGAAACTTCCCAATTTTAAGGTGGAACATATTTCCGACTCTAATTGTTTTTGTTACCATAGTTACCCCGGTTGAAGTTGTTGTTGCAGTTGTATTTTCCATCTCAAACATAGTGACCCTCTCTATTGTTATTCCCATAGTTCTGACCTTTATTTCCTTGACCTTGGCACCAATTAACCTTATTGGAGCTTTGGGCATTTGGTCAGAAACCTCCCGTCTGCTCATTCATCGCATAAAGGTCTTCCTCATAGTAAAATTCATCTACTTGTGGTGGTGGTTTAGTCAAAGAATTTACCGCATTCACTTTCTCTGCACCATAGTGACATGTTTCAATACTAACCCAATCTCAGTCCTCATTTGAGCAATCGCTTCATGTATCTCATCTGCGGCGGGTTGTGTGTAGTTTGCACTATAAAGGTGTTTCTCTCAGTATCCGACATCCTATTTCTCAATACCTTATTGTTTTGAGAGATTTTCTCTAACTTCTCCTCAATATCTGCATATGTGACTCACTATAAGAACAACCCGCAATCGTGTTAAGTACTACCTTATTATTATCATCTTGCCCCCTATAGAAGTACTCTTTCAACGACTCATAATCAATGCGGTGGTTCGGGACACTTCTCACAAATGAGGTGAACCTATGCCAAGAGATACTCACCGACTCCCCAGGAAAAACCACACAGTTTTTCACTCTATCTTTGTCGTTGAGCTTTTTAGACACCGTGTAAAAGCGTTCTAGGAACACATCCTTGAACTGCTCCCAAGAATAAATAAAGTTATACAGCAACTCACTAAACCAAATTGCAGCCTCTCCCATCAAGGAGAGAGGGAACACCCTTAATCTTATGACATCCATGTCTATGTTTGGCATCTCTACACAACTCTTATAGACTGACCTCAGTTTGGAGATGTTAGCATGTGGACACTTATATGGTAGCCCCGAAAACAAGACTCTAGCGGTGAACATTTGCATAAAGATACTAGTTACCAAAAATGTATAACCCTGTTGTAGAGAACGTAGGACAAGTGGCCCATCAGAAACTATGATGTTAACATTGCCCCTATATACTCTTGAGGAGGTGGGGCGGGAAGTTGCCTCCTCAAAGCACCATCAGCAGGGTTCTCCACAATCACTTGGTTGTGAGAATCAGCCAACAGAGGAAGTAGATGGTTGATCCCATCACCAATATTAGCAGAATTGTGTGGATCGTTCATTCAGTGCAGTGTTCTTGGTATACACGAAAGCTAGACATGAAAGAGATAAAAATATAGTAATATTAGGGAATTGTTGACTAAAATTGAGTAATTTCTCTTTAAATTTATCTAAAAGCCATTTTCCCTGGTAGTGGAGCAAAAATTTGATAAACTCAAATAATACTTCAATAAAATTGTATAACCGATCGTATCAGATAACTACAAAAATTATTAGGTTGGGGTTTATCCCAGGCGGAAAATGGTTTAGACTTAACTCAAATCTATGATTACATCTATTTAGTCAAGTCCTTTCAAAAAACATTTAATAAAAGGGGGGTTTTGTGAAACAAAAGTTTTCAATTATTTCTAAGTAAAACAAGTAGCAAGATTAATACTTTGGTGCTTATCAAGTAGTTAGAAAAACTAGGGTGAATGTGTTCTCCATAGGTTCATAACGCGGTAATCCTAGCTATAACAATTCTTTTCTAGTGTCTTGCATTCAAAGTGATAAGTTAGGTATCTCTAATTTCTTTGTCCGGCAACTAGAGAATTTCACCCGCTAATTGGTCCGGCTACGTGTGTATATTTTACTAACCCTTACCTTTACCTCATATTTAAACATCATATTCGATGTATGACTTAGTTAATACTTTGTACCAATCGAAACTAGCCTATTATATAATGTCCACTAAATCTATGTTAATTATTTTTCTATTAACTACCCCCTTGTTCTGGTAAGTAGAAATAGGGTAACTTCTAACGCGTACACTCGTTAAAAAGACTTCTATACGAAATAATTATCAATACATGCAAGAATCTATTCTAGAATTGTTATTTAGCTAGTTTTACCTTGTTAATCACCCATGTTTTAAACAACCCTAATTGTGGATTTAGTTACCTATACTTAGAAGAACATAATTCATATTTGTTGAATAATAAATCATAAACATACTTGAACAAGATTGACGAAAATCTAGAAATTATACTTGAAATAAAAAAATTCACTTGAGAATCGTTTTCGGAAATTTGAATTAATTCCTAATATCCAATGTCAAGTCTCCAATAATGAAAATTTTAAAAATAATAAAGAGTCTAACACCAAAAACGAGGTATTTTACCCTATTTATAATAACAAAATCCTAAAAAAAAAAAAAAGAAATCAAAACAAGGAAAGTTTGTCCCAAAACGTGTCTTCAATCGACAACTGAACAGGCGGTCCATCGATGGAACGACGGACCGTCGACTGCCTCCGGCGGTCCATACTTAGCATCTTCTTCAAGCCTTTAAATTGCACCTTCTCTTATTCAATAGACGGACCAACAACATGGCCAGTAGATGCATTTATGGTCTATTGGTCCGTATCATCGCTCCATACATAGCTTTTCTCCAAAACTGAGTACTGGGGCATTCTCCGAACACGGACAACTTGCTAGCACTGTCTATTCATAAGTCGACCAACCGTCGATCCTTCCGTGACCCCACACTTGGTCAGATTCCCTGAGTTGCTTCCTAATGGTCAACCATTCAGTCGACAGTCACCGCCTACGGTTCACCGATGGCTTCGTGGGTCATTTCTGCACATGTTTCTGCATATCCATTTTAGACAACTTTCGTGCAAAACACAGATAAAAACACATCAAAATAACTATAAAAGGCCCCTAGAAACACACTAAAATTAAGGAAAAACATTGAAAGTACCGTCAAACCACGGTACATCAAAAATCTAAGTCAATAATACAAAAGCCCTGACATTAAATAATAAACCACAGATTTTAAACCTCAAACCTAATCCACAAACCGTTAAACGTACAATAAATAAACCGTAACCCTAATACAAACCCTAATTCTAAACCTAACTCTAAATCACTAACTCATAACTAAACAAAAACCAAAAACATAAACACTAAATCATTGATATAAAACCTCAAATTATAAACCCTAGAGCCAAAAACCTAAAAAGAACCCAAAACCCTAACCCGAACCTTAACCCAAACTGTAGCCCTAATCCATAAATCTTAAACCTAAGCCCAAAATACCAAAGCCAAAGCATCAAATACTAATCCATAGATTTTAATCTTCAAATGTCAAAACCTGAGCCATAAACCTAAAAAACCCTAACCCTAACCATACACCCTCAACCCTAAACCCTAAGTCTAGAAAAAAACCAAGTCCAAAATACACTAATCCAAAAATTAAACGCTAAATGATAGATTTTAAACATCAAATCCTCAACAACAAACCCAAAAACCTAAAATTGAACAAAACCCTAACCCTAACCGTAACCCTAACCTTAACTCTAACCCTAACCCTAAACCACAAATCCAAAACTCTAAGCCAGACATACAAAAATCAAAACATTAGATACTAAACCTTAGATTTTAAACCTCAAATGCTAAACTCTGAATCATAAAACCTAAAAAATACCAACACCCTAACCATAATCTTAATTCTAACACTAAACCCTAAACTCTGAATCCTAAGTGCAAACAAAAAACCGTAAGTACAAAACACAAAAACCCAAATATTAAACACTGAACCATAGATTTTAAACCTCAAATCTTAAACCACAAACCCTAAAACCTTGAAACAAAGTAAACCTTAACCGTAACCCTAACCCTACACAATTAACTCAAAACCCTAAGTCCAACATACCATCGCTTACTCATTTCCATAATTTTTTCTCTCTATAATTTCTCTCTCTTATGTGCACTCTCTAGGAAATTTCAGTATCTGATCTCTAACGGCTAGTTCAGTCAAATGGAGACGAAGCGTGAGCCGCCGGATTCCTCCTGTAGTCCGCTGCACAAGAACAAACAGGGGATCCTGAATAAGACAAACTCAATTCACCAATAATCTCCTTCTAATTCATCTCACAACTCTGAGAATTTGACTTTGAATGAAGCGATGAACAGTGCGAACATCAAAAGGGCAATGGCAGGGTATCGCGAAATTATTTCCCCTGAATCCATAAAGCAAAAATAAAAACATAGGGATATTGGGGATGATTCTCCTATGTAATGGAAACTACGTACAGAAAAATCAAGTAATTTTACTGTGCCAATTTATAGAAAGGAAGAGGCGATTTCTGCGGAAATCGCAAAAAAAAATCCATGAAACTTGATCTCAATTTTGAATGGCTTCCCTATTGATTCGAGGTGAAATACATACTGGGTTTTGTTACCCTTGGAAAGGCGCTGAATCTTAGGATGCCTATGATTTTTTGGTTGATTGTCATGAGTTACTACATAAGATGGGCATAGTGGAACGATTTGGTGTTGAATTTCTGACCTATCAGTTTCAAGGGAACGTCAAAATGTGGTGGCGGTCATATGTTGAGTGTCAACCAGCACAGGCACCACCTATGACATGGGCGTCATTCTCTAGCTTATTTATGGAGAAGTATATACCCCGGACTTTGAGGGATAGGAGGAGAGATGAGTTCCTAAGCCTAGAGCAAGGCAGGATGTCGGTTACTGCTTATGAGGCTAAGTTTCGTGAGCTATCCAAGTATGCCACCCAACTTTCCTTCAGACCACAAGAGCGGATTCACCGTTTCGTGAAAGGGTTGAGGTCAGATTTGCAGATTTCAGCCTTACAGGTAGCCGCTACAGCAAAATCCTTTCAGGAGGTGGTAGATTTTTTGATAGAAGTGGAGGGGGTGAAGCCAAACGACTTCACCATGGCATCGACATCTAAGAAGTTTCGTAAGGGGGGTGAGTTTAATGGTTCTTACTCCAGAGGGCGGGGTTCAGCCCGAACTATTCAGTCTTCACTACAGGCTGTAGCTGGGGGTCCATCGCAGACCAACCAACATTCCTCTAAGTTAGGAGGTTACCCCCAGACTTCGTCATTCTCACAGAGACCTATGCTTGAATCCAGAGAGTGTTATGGATGTGGGGAGACTGGACACATTAAGAGGTATTATCCAAAATAGAGTTATAGACCTCCAATAGTCAGAGGTAGAGGTGGTCATGGAAGAGGCCGTCATTTTGGAGGACGTGGTGGCCGAGGAAATGGTGGTCACAAAAACGGCCGGGGTGACGGGCAAACTGGAGCTACTACAGCACAACATGGTAGGGGCAACGGGCAGACAGGTGATAGGGCCCATTGTTACGCTTTCCCCGGGCGGTCTGAAGCGGAGACATCTGATGCTGTTTTCACAGGTAATCTTTTGGTTTGTGATTGCATGGCTTCTGTATTATTTGATCCTGGATCCACATTTTCATATGTATCTTCCTCATTTGCTACTGGTCTTAATTTACATTGTGAATTGCTTGACATGCCTATTCGTGTTTCTACTCTGGTGGGTGAGTCTGTGATAGTTGAAAAGGTATATAGGTCTTGTCTGGTGACTTTTTTGGGGAGAAATACTCATGTAGACTTGGTTATCTTAGAAATGGTTGATTTCGATGTAATTCTGGGTATGACTTGGATTTCTTCGAATTTTGCAATCTTAGATTGTAATGCTAAAACTGTAACGTTGGCCAAGCATGCGACAGATCCATTGGTGTGGGAGGGTGACTACACTTCCACTCCAGTTCGTATCATCTCCTTTCTTCGTGCTAAGAGAATGGTTAGTAAAGGGTGTTTAGCGTTCTTGGCACACCTCAGGGATGATACTACCCAAGTACCTTCAATTGAGTCGGTTTCGATAGTCCGTGAGTTTCTGGATGTGTTCCCTGCAGACCTTCCTGGTATGCCACCGGATAGGGATATTGACTTTTGCATTGATCTGGAGCCGGGTACTCGCCCCATTTCCATACCCCCTAATAGGATGGCCCCAGAAGAGTTAAGGGAATTAAAGGCCCAACTTCAAGAGTTGTTAGGTAAAGGCTTCATTAGACCAAGCGCTTCCCCTTGGGGTGCTCCGGTGTTATTTGTGAAGAAGAAGGATGGGAGTTTTTGGATGTGCATAGACTACCAGCAGTTGAACAAGGTAACTATTAAGAACAAGTACACTATTCCTCGCATTGATGACTTGTTCGATCAGTTACAAGGCGCTTGTGTCTTCTCTAAGATTGACTTGAGATCCGGTTATCATCAATTGAAAATACGGGCAACAGATGTGTGAAAGACTGCTTTTCGAACCAGGTATGGGCATTACGAATTTGTTGTAATGTCTTTTGGTTTTACAAATGCCCCTGCTGCTTTCATGATCTTGATGAACGGGATTTTTAAGCCATATCTGGATCTCTTTGTGATCGTATTTATTGATGATATACTGATATACTCCAAGAGTAAGAAGGAACATGAGGAGCATTTGAGAATTGTGTTGGAAGTATTAAGGGAGAAAAGGCTTTATGCCAAATTCTCCAAGTGTGAGTTTTGGCTAGATTCAGTGTCCTTCTTGGGGCACGTGGTTTCTAAGGATGGAGTGATGGTGGATCCTTCTAAGATTGAAACAGTGAGGAATTGGGTAAGACCTACTAATGTGTCAGAAGTAAGGAGCTTTGTTGGTTTAGCCAGCTACTACCGTCGATTTGTCAAGGGATTCTCTTCTATTGCTTCCCAATTGACAAACTTTACTAAGCAGAATGTTCCATTTGCATGGTCGGATGAATGTGAGGAAAGATTTCAGAAACTCAAGACCTTGCTGACTACGGCACCTATCCTTACCTTGCCAGTAGAGGGTAAGACCTTGCGATGCATCTTATTCTGGATTGAGTGCAGTGCTAATGCAAGAGAGGAATGTAATCGCTTATGCTTCAAGGAAACTAAAGGTGCACGAACGTAACTATCCGACCCATGATTTGGAATTGGCTGCAGTTGTGTTTGCATTAAAGCAATGGAGACATTATCTATATGGGGTCAAGTGTGAAGTCTACACAGATCATCGTAGTCTTCAATATGTCTTTACCCAGAAAGATTTGAATTTGAGGCAGAGAAGGTGGATGGAACTGTTGAAGGACTATGATATTACTATTCTATATCACCCAGGAAAGGCAAATGTTGTGGAAGATGCCTCAAGTAGAAAGGCAGGGAGCATAGGAAGTCTAGCTCACTTGCAGGTTTCTAGACGCCCATTGGCTAGAAGGTGCAGACTCTGGCTAATGACTTTATGAGGCTGGAAGTACTAGAGAAGGGAGGATTTTTGGCTTGTGTGGAGGCGAGATCTTCTTTTCTTGACAAGATCAAGGGAAAACAGTTTGATGATGACAAAATAAGCCGAATTCGGGATATGGTGTTGCGAGGAGAGGCTAAAGAGGCAATAATTGATGAGGAAGGTGTTTGAGGATTAAGGGAAGGGTATGTGTGCCCCGTGTTGATGATTTGATCCATACTATCCTCACAGAGGCGCATAGTTTTGGATATTCTATACATCCTGGTGCAACCAAGATGTACCGTGACCTAAAGGAACACTTTTGGTGGAGTATAATGAAGCGTGACATTGTTGATTTTGTTGCCAAATGTCCAAACTGTCAGCAAGTAAAGTATGAACACCAGAGGCCCGGAGGAACACTTCAGAGAATGCCCATTCCTTAATGTAAGTGGGAGAGAATTGCAATGGACTTCGTGGTTGGTCTTCCAAAGACATTGGGAATGTTTGATTCTATTTAATTATGGACAGATTAACTACGTCTGCTCACTTCATTCTGGGCAAGGTGACCTATAATGCAGAGAAGTTAGCCAAACTCTATATCTCAGAAATTGTTCGATTGCATGGTGTTCCACTTTCCATCATATCAGATAGAGGTACGCAGTTTACTTCTAAGTTTTGGAGAACATTGCATGCCGAATTAGGTACTAAGTTGGATCTTAGTACTGCATTTCACCCTCACACCGATGGTCAGTCTGAGCGAACGATTCAGGTATTGGAGGATATGCTTCGTGCATGTGTGATAGAATTTGGTGGTCATTGGGATAACTTCTTACCCTTAGCGGAGTTCTCATACAATAATAGCTATCACTCCAGTATTGACATGTCCCCATTCGAAGCATTGTATGGGAGGAGATGTAGGTCTCCCATTGGTTGGTTTGATGCATTTGAGGTTAGACCTTGGGGTACTGATCTTTTGAGGGATTCATTAGAGAAGGTGAAATCTATTCAAGAAAAGCTTTTAGCGGCTCAAAGTAGGCAAAAGGAATATACAGATCGAAAGGTTAGAGACTTGGAGTTCATGGAGGGTGAACAAGTCTTGCTGAAGGTTTCGCCCATGAAAGGTATATTGGAGAGACTTGGAGACCAAGGTATATTGGACCATTTGAAGTACTTAAGCGAGTAGGGGAGGTGGCTTATGAATTAGCCTTGCCTCCAGGACTCTCAGGAGTGCACCCGGTATTTCATGTGTCTATGCTGAAAAGATACCATGGGGATGGAAACTACATTATTCGTTGGGATTCACTTCTTCTGGATGAGAATTTGTCGTATGAGGAGGAGCCTGTTGCCATTCTAGATAGAGAAATTTGCAAGTTGAGATCAAGGGAGATTGCATCCATCAAAGTTCAATGGAAGAATCGACCAGTTGAAGAGTCCACTTGGGAGAAGGAGGCTGATATGCAAGAAAGATACCCACACCTGTTTACAGATTGAGGTACTTTTTTTTGCCCTTGTTTTTCTTCTTGTGATCGTTCGAGGATGAACGATGGGTAAATTGGTACCTATTGTAACGACCTGTTTAGTCGTTTTGAGCAGTAGAGTTTATTCTGGTAATAATTGTCTGAGTCGACGGATCCCACGATGGACCGTCGAGGGGGTCTCGTTCCAAAACACTTAGAATTCAGAAATTTGGGTACTGAGATCGACTTTCTGAACTTCGTGATGGAATGGCAGGACGGACCATCGTTGGCACAACGGACCGTCACAAATCTTTCCACAGAATTAACTCTCTAAACTTGGTGACGGACCTGCAGGACGGACCATCACAGTCATGACGGACCGTCACAGGATGCGTAACCTTGACTGGGTCGGATTTCTATTAAAATTTTTTAAGGGGCGTTTTGGACTATTCATGCTTATATAAATAAAGTTAGTAGATTAATGTTAATAATTCATTTACTTGGGGGTTAAAGGAGATAACCTTGAAATAAAAAGTGGGTTATTTTTATCATCTTTTATACTTAATTATATGACAATTAGGGTAAAAGAAAAAGGGTTTGAATAAGAAAAATAGAAAGAACAGAGAGAGAGAGGGGAGAAACGAGCGAGAGAAAGAGAATAACGCAAGGAAAGCAAAGGTTTTGGAAGATAGCTTGTTTGATCGCAATTCTTCGGTGGAGGTAGGTTATGGTTTATGCTATTTCATAGTAAACTCTTAATAGCGAATGATATGTATTGTGTAGTATTGTAAAGTCTTCTATATGCTTAATTGTGTGCTTGCATGATGTGATTATTTAATTGTAATGGGTTGGGAAGATGAGGCTGTGAATCTTAAATCTTAAATTCACTTTGTTAATGATGAGGCCTTGGTATAAAAGAAGGCTTGATGAACTAAAGTAATGAGATTAGAGGATCGGGTGTCACGTTCCGACACCAGGATAGTATTAGAGGATCGGGTGTCACGTTCCGACACCAGGATAGTATTAGAGGATCGGGTGTCACGTTCCGACACCAGGATAGTATTAGAGGATCGGGTGTCACGTTCCGATACCAGGATAGTATTAGAGGATCGGGTGTCACGTTCCGACACTAGGATAGTATTAGAGGATCGGGTGTCACGTTCCGACACCAGGATAGTAGAGGATCGGAGTGTCACGTTTCGACACCAGGATAGTAGGGGTTCGGAGTGTCACGTTCCGACACCAGGATAGTAGTAGTGGAGCGGAGTGTCACGTACCGACACAAGAGGAATAAAGAGAATGAAAATTTGAATTATGTTAATATACTCAATTTAAAGAACTAATTCCCGAATGAGTATAATGGGGAGGCTTGAGTCCTCATAGATATGCTGGGTGTTGTGGCCAAAGGTTATGGTATTTGTTGTTATCACCTGTTGAGTATGTAGTTGATTTTATATTATTATTTGATATATACAGTTTTCTATTTTGAGTTGGCCGATGATACCTACTCAGTACTTGTGCCTTGTACTGACCCCTACTTGTATTTGTTTTTCTTTGATTAATTGTGGAATGCAGCAAACGTACCATCGTCCTCAACTCTAGCCATTCTTCATCACGCCAGATTTTAGGGTAAGATATTGCTTCTAGCTTGGACTGGATCTTCCTCTTCATGTCTTGATGCCTTGAAATTCCGGCATGGACTAGCTTTTTATTTATTTTAGCTTCTTAGACACTCTTAGATTTAGTAATTTGAGCATAGATGTTCTTGTGGTGATGACTTCCAGATTTTGGGAATAATAAGTATTGTGTTTTTAGAAGTTATTTAATCGATTTTCATTAATGAGTTTTTAAGTCTTCCGCATTATATTCTATTTATTATGGTTGAAATGTTGGGGTTTAGATTGGTTGGTTCGCTCACATAGTAGGAAAAGTGTGGGTGCCACTCGCGGTTCGTTTGGGGTCGTGACAAATGTTCATCTCACTGAAACATTAAGGGAAATGGAACCTAAAAATGTAGGTAACAAGAATGCAAGGGGTAAAACTGGTAGTCGAAAGAGCAATGTTATAGGTGAAGCTAATGAGAGGAGTAATACTGAGCAAGGAAGAACCAACAGTAGCACCTCTACTGGTAAAACTCATGGAGGTAACCTGAAGGATAATCATGAACAGGTGAACAAGGAAAAGAACATTGACGAAGAAACCCTAAGAAACAAAATTGTGGAAGCAAGATTAGCCTTTAATCTTCCACACAACAAGGCCTCAGTTTATGAAAAAGATACTCTTAAAGTGGAGAGTTCATCAAACTCCTAATTTGCATTCAATCCTAAAGCTGCAGATGCTCAAGGACATGGCCTTAAAAAAACCTTCAAGGAGCAAGCATGGGAGGCAACTCAAGCAGGTAATCGTACTAACTAAAACTATAATCTAAATTGTTTTAGTAATAATTTTAACAATGGCCATGAGCATTAAAATTCCATTGGAATGTCAGATGGTAGGAGTAGTGTATAGAAGCAGACGGAGGTAAATATCCAAACTGAGTACCAGCAGGAAAGTGATTACTATGAGAAGGACAATACCAATGTAATATTGGAGGGTTGAAATAGTAAGGGGAAAATGGTTAAGAGTGATAACAAACAATGGGAGTAAAACAAGAACAATGAGGAAAAGAACCAGGAACTGAATCAGCAGGATAACAGTAGGCAAAATATCTATCATAAAAAATTTCCTAAGTTTTGTATCAACTTTGAGAGAAGATTCCTAATGTTCAAAATGCAAGCCAAAATGTTTCTAACATCAATTCAAACTCTTCCAACAATAATAAGAACATTTCAGTTGCCAAATAGTACCAGTTTCATGAACCTACCCCTTACCTTGTGATATAGACTTTGGATGCAAAATTTAGACACATACATGTTGCTACCAAGCAGGGACAGCCTGCTGTAATCTTTGATATGTATGATTACATGCATATATTGACTATGGATTGCAAGTATAATTAGTTAGGAAATTTAGTACTGCCATGCCAAACGTGGAGCGTACCAGGAAGACTTTTATACAACAAACTCAATTTAGTGGGGGGGGGTCAACATACCACACTACAATCCAAAACATGTGTTTATTGATTTACAAAATAAGCTAGATTATAATATAGTCTGGACTCGGCAAAGGATGACTACTTAAGGAAAATTGATGAGGATACAAGCATGGACACAATTTTTTACACCTAAGCAGCAACCTAGAGTTTGAGTCACCTGTTTGACCTCTCTCAGAGCACCACATGATAATTAATATGGAAAATTACAAGTCAATATTGCCCCTCTTATTGATGCATATGATGTGATCGATTAAGAAGATAGAGTTGAAACAAATGATCAATATTGCCAGGAACCGTATTATGATGATGAGACTCTTGATGCTTTGATAAGAGCATTTAGTCCTAAAACTAATCAAGATTTGGAGGAGTAGATTCAACAAGTGACTTAAACTCAAGGTTCATCTCCAAGAATATTCAAACATGAGATATTCCATTTCCAAAATCAGGTTATTCAAACTGTCACTGCTGGCAGACCAAACACAAGGCTTTTCTCTTCTAGAGTTTTCCAATGATTAGTACAATCATTTGTAATTTTAGGGGAATCCCACACTCAAGGAGTCATCGAAAGAATCAAAATGTTAAAGAAAATGTATCACTTAGCGATTATCGCTATTCTAGAGCCCTTTGCAGATAGCAGTAATATAATGAACATCAAGAATCAAGAAGCCATGAACATTGCAATTACCAACTGCAATGGTAAAATATGGCTTTTTTGGAATGGGGATTTTGACTGTGTGGTGAAATAGCAGGATGTGCAGCAAATTACCTGTGATTTCAGCCACAATGTGATTCAAAAACATTTCACCATTACTTTTGTCTATGAAAAATGTAAAGAGTACCTAAGAAGACCTCTATGGAATAAAATGCTCCAGCAAGTAGATATTGAGGAAAAACCTTGGTGCTCAGTGGGGGATTATAATATCATAACTTCCACTGAGGAAAAATTATGGGGAATTCCTTACAATATCTTAAAAAGTCTAGATTTCATTGCCATTATAGAAGCATGTGGTCTGATGGACATTGATTTTAGTTGCCAAAAACGCACTTGTTCTAATAATAGAGGCATCAATCAAAGAATCACGAAAAGGCTTGACAAAGGGTTGATAAATGCTAACTGTGTAGAAACTATGCCTCAAACTACTACCACCCACCTTCCTTCTACTTGTTCTGACAATTGTCCATTGCTATTGGAGATCATTTACAATGAAAGGAGCCATACCAAGTATTTAAAATTCCTTAATTGTTAGGTGGATAACCCTAACTTCTTAGGAACTGTGAAATCTTTTTGGCAAAGGGAGGTGAGTGGAACTAGTATGTGGAAATTTCACGAAAAGAGGAGAAGGCATTCTAACATTCTAAGTAATTGGTCCAAAGGGGAATTTGGTGACATTTTCAAGAAAGTTAGGGAGTTTGAATGAAATGTTAAAGAACCTGAGGAAAATTTTATTCAGAACAACAATGTTACCAACAGAGAGAGTCAACATGATATTAATGCCAAATATAATTGATATATAAAATAGTAGGATGCAATAATGAAGCTTAAATCTCATATGCAATGGTTCAATGAGGGTGATAAAAATTCTATATTCTTTTATTCTTGGATAAGGGGTAGAAGGAGAAGGCTACTCATTCACAGAATCCTAGATAAAGAAGAATGGATTCAAGGAGATGAGAACATAGGTAGGGCTGCCTCTTAGTACTTTCAAGAGTTGTTTACAGGGGACGACAAAAGTATCAATGAAGCAAGCCTTGAGTGCATCCCTAGAATGGTAAATTAGGAGAAAAATGACAAACTTACTTATCAACCTACTATTCCTGAATTACAAGAAGTGGTCTTCTCTATGAACCCCAATTCTGAAGCAGGCCTAGTGGCATAAATGGGTATCGTTTTTCAAAAATGTTGGCACATTACCAAATCAAGACCTTATGGGACTGGTTTTAGCTTTTTTCAGTGGGGAAGAGATACCGTAGTACATTTCTCATTCTTGTATAGTACTTCAACCCAAGGTTAATAATCCTAAAAAGCTGAAGGAGTTCGGGCCTATTAGCCTGAGCAATTTCATTAGTCAAATCATCTCCAAAATATTGAGTACAAGATTGAGTCATATTCTACCTAATTTGATGTCTCTCAACCAGTCTGGTTTTGTGAAGGGTAGAAGTATAACTGCAAAATATCATGATGGCACAGAAAATCATATATCATATTAAAAAGCCAAACATAAGTAGCAATCTCATTATTAAGCATGACATAGTTAAGGCCTATGACAGAGTTTCTTGGGCATACTTATGTATGGTCTTAAGGAAGATGGGATTTTAGGAAACTTTCATTGATATGTTGTGGAGAACCATAGCTAATAATTGGTACTCTATCATAATTAATGGAAGAAGATTTGTTTTTTTCATGTCTTCAAAAGGCCTCAAGCAATGCGACCCCCTTTCCCTTTTCCTATTTATTTTAGGTGCATACATGATTTCTAGATCCTTAAGTAAATTACACAATCATCAAGACTACCATGGTACTGTCACGGAAAGAAGGGGACCCCAAGCGAACGACTTGAGTTTTGCTAATGACAGCATCCTGTTTACTTCAGGAAGGGTTAAGTCTCTTCCACTCATCATGTAGACTCTCAGAACCTATGAGGATGCATGTCACCTGTTGATCAATTCTAAGAAAAGTAACTTCATGGTACATTAAAATGTCTTTGACAACACAAAATAAAGAATTAAAAGGATCACTTGGTTCACGCAAAAGTAGGGTATTATCACTTGTCTATATGCCCACTATTTGTGGGTAGGCCCAGGATTTTTTACATCTGTGATATTGTTTTTACGGTTATTTGTGGGATTTTAGGGTGGCAAACCAAGCAATTAAACTATGGTGGCAGAGCAGTGTTGATTAAGCATATTATTCAAGCCTTACCCATTCATTTAATTTAAGCTATCACACCCCCTGCTATTGTACTTAAGAAAATACAAATGTTAATGGCAGATTTCTTCTGGGGATGGAAAGTTACAAAAATATATACCAATAGGCATCTTGGAAGAACCTTACCTACCCTATTTATGAATGAGGGGTAGGAATGAAAAATTCGAAACATGTGTGCTTAGCCTTCCAATATAAACAATGGTGGAACTTTAAAGCTAAGCATACATTGTTTGGTCATTTCATCAAAGCCAAATACTGCCAAATATCAAATCTCATCTGCAAAAAATGGGATTTTGGTGATTCATTGAACTGGAAACACATGATTCACAACAGATGTAATGTTGAGCAACAAATTCAGTGGAAGATGAACTCAAGGAATGGCTTCTTTTAGTGGGACAACTTGACTGGGGAAAGACATTTTGCCCATTTTTCTAAAAACAATCACAAGTTTGAAAACATGAAGGTAGATGATTTTTGGGTAGAAGTCCATTGGAAATATAAAATGTTGAGTCAGCAAGCAGCCCCTAATAAACTGGCCAATATCCTAGTAAAAAAAATTCCTCAGCAACAAATATCAGACCAAGCATACTTGAAAGCCAATTCCAATGGAATGTTCACTTGCTCTTCAGGTTGGAATGAAATCAGGGGAAAAAATCTAAAGATAAATTCAGGGCTCTCATTTGGCACATGAAAATACCATTTAAAGCCTCCCTCCTCCATTAGAGAGCTTTCAATGGGAAGTTACAAACGAGTGAGAAGTTAATTAATTTTTGATTAGAACCTTCTAAATGTTTTTGTTACAGGAACAGTGAAGGATCAGATCCCATAAACCATATATTAAAAAACGGTGAATTCGCTAGGGAGGTCTGGAGAAGTTTTGCATATAGAGCAGGGGTTAAAGTTGACAAAAACTCACTGAAGCAGCTTATAGGTCAATGGTAGTCAATGAAATGCAACAATGAAGCTCATTAACTCATCCTCCAGACTTCCCCTATACTCATCTGTTAGAATATATGTAAACATTGTTGTGCATGTAAATATGGAGCAAAAACCTCTAATGGCACCAGAGTCAGGTATGCAATTTATAGGGATAACTATAAACTAATAACCTCTGTTTTTCATCAGGTTAACTAGCCCCCTACTTAGTGTGGAATCATTCAACTGGTTGAAAGATGTATTCATGTTACAGAAGTGCAGAAGATAGCGTAGAAAAGGCCACTTGATCAATGGATCAAACTTCATACATATGGAAGTGCATTAGATAATCCAGGCAAAATAGGGACAGTAGGCACTCTGAGAGATTATGAAGACAATCTTATCTACCATTTACCTCACCATAGGAAGTGGCACAAACAATTAGGGTGAAATAGGAGCAGCCATCTTTGGCATGTCTTGGGAACTGGAACTAGGCTTCATGATGCTTATATTTTAAATGGATTCCATTCTAACTATCAACTTGATAGTCCATAAAGCTACACCTCAATGGAGCATATGCAATCAATTGGACAGACTGAGAGGATTCATATCTCAAATTTAGGAATAGAAATGCACTCATATATTAAGGGAAGCAAACTGGGTGGCAGATGCACTGTCCAAATATAGCCACAAAATCACTTGTCCAGAAATCTATTACACCAGCCAAGAACTACTTAAAGAGGCAAAATCATACTTTCAGTTGGACTTATTGGAGATGCCAAGCTTCAGAAGGAAAAAAACAAAGAATACTGAGGAACCCCCAGAAATAATCTAAAAGCTTTTCAACTAAGCTATAATTCATAATATAGCTTCTTTGAATAGTTTAAATTAGATTGGTTTTTTCAGCCATTAAAGGGTGAGGTTCCCTCATTTATGCTTCCTACATTCTATTTATAGAGAGGAGTCCTCTCTTCTAGGTATATAGAATTTTTGGATTCATCTTATTATAAAGTGAGGTGTACAATATCCTTAGCAAATTAAACCCAAGCCAAAATAGGACTAGAAGTAAGATTTATGTCCCCCTCTTCGTATATAAATTTTGTGAAATGGTAAGGCCTGGGGGTGGTTCTATGCCCATACCCCTACCCCTCTAAGGGTATTAAAATAATCCTATATACCAAACAACCATTAAATACTAAACCATAGTTTTTGAAACTCAAAATACCAAACCCTGAACCATAGAACAATAATAAACCTACATCACAACCCTAATCATAACCCTAACCCTAACCCTTAACCATAAAACCCAAACCATAAGCCCAAAATATAAAAACCCAAACATTAAATACTAATAATAGATTTTGAACCTCAAGTCCTAAACCCTGAACCATAAATCCAAAAAACAAACATAACCATAACCCTAATCTAACCCTAACCCTAACCCTACACCCTAAACACTAAGTCTTTAAAATAAACTAAGTCCAAAATATGCAAACTCAGACATTAAACGCTGAACCATAGATTTTTTACCTCAAATTGTAAATTATAAACCTTGAAACACAAAAAAAAAACTAAACTCTAACCAATAACCCTAACACAAACTCTAACCCTAACCTTAACCTTAACCCTAACTCTAAACCATTGACCCGAAACCGCAAGCTCAAAATACCAAAACCCAAAAATTAAACACTAAACCATAGAGTTTCAAACAAAAAATCCAAAACCCCAAAACAAAAAACCCAAAAAAAATTAACAACCAAAACCCTATCCTTAAGACAAACCCTATCCCTAAACCCTAAAACCAAAGACTAACTCTAATCATAACCCTACCACAAACACTAAAATGTAGGCTCAAAATACCAAAATCCAAACATTTAATATTAAACCATTTATATTAAACCTCATATCTAAAACACAAAACCTAAAAACCTAAAAACAAAACAAAGTCATAACCGTAACCGTAACCCTAAGCAATAAACCCCAAATCATGAGCCCAAAATACCAAAACCAAAACACTAAATACAAAATAATAGATTTTTTACCTCAAATGCTTAAACCATAACTAAAAATCCAGAAAAAACCTACACCATTACCCTAATCCTAACCCTAACCCTAACTATAAACCTTAAACCCTAAACCCTAGGTCAAAAAAAACTAAGTCCAAAATACGAAAGCCTAGACAATAAATACTTAACCATAGATTTTAAACCTCAAAATCCTAAACAACAAAACCTAAAACATTAAAGAACCTAAACCCTAACTCTAATGCAAACCGTAACCCTAACCCTAACCCTAAATAATTAACTCAAAACCCAATCTCTAAAACAGAAAAACCCTACACATAAACACTAAACCATTTATATAAACCTCAAATCCTAAAACCAAAAATCATAACTGTAACCATCACCCTAACTTTAACTCTAACCCTAACCCTAAACCATAAATCCGAAATCCTAAGCCCAAAATACCATCTCTTCCCCATTTCTCAATTTTGTTCTACCTCTAATTTCTCTCTCTAGTGCGAGCTCTCAATGAAATTGACTACAGCTTACTATAATGGCTAGCTCAGTCGGAAGGAGAAGGTCCGTGAGCCGCCAGAAGCCACCTGAAGACCGCCGGACCAGTGCCAACAAGGGCGGCTGAAGAAGACAATTACAGCGAAACAAGAACCACACTCAAATTCATATTACAACCATAGAAATTCGCCATTGATTGAAGCGATGAACAATGCGAGTTCAAAGAGTGAAATAACATGGAATTGCGAAATTATTTCCCCTAAATCCATTAGGTTAAATTAAAAAGATAGGGATATGGGGAATGTTTGTTCTAATCAAGGGAAACAATATATTTTAAAATCAGGTAATTTGACTGTGCCATTTGAGAGAATGGAGTTGGCAATTTCTGGGGAAGTCGTGAAGGAACTTCACGAATCTCGATCTCAAAATCGACCAACTTTAAGGTTGATTTGAGGTGAGCTACTTACTAGGGTTTATTCCCTTGGGGAAGGCATACCTCCCAATGCTATTTCATCCCTAAAGGATGGCCAGGTCGCCGGCGACAATACATTCGGTGACTGAAAGGTTATTCGAACGAAAGCTTTACGGGGGGAATGAAATCAATTCTAATACTCAAAATGTACATATCACCAACGTATAAAGTAAATTATATGAAGATTACAATCCTATAGGAAACCATGGGCTATACAATTCGGATAGGTAACAAAGGGGTGAGTTAGGAAAAGGCGAAGATAGGGAGGCTGTTCTAAGCTCGAAAATTAAACAAACTATAGCAGTAGCTCAACCAAGAGAAGTGATAGATTTAGAGACTTTTTCAAACTTCTCTTTTCGAGTGGAATCAATCGATAACACAATCCTCAAGAAGAATCAATCGATGGTAGGTATGCAAGCTGACTTTACTGATCAAAATAAGGGAGTCGACATACATGAAGAACAATAAAACTACAATTGGCAAAGGGGTAAGTAACAACACTCACGTATGCAAGCTGATTATACTGATCGAAATGAGGGAGTTAACATACATGAACAGTAGCAAAAAAAACAATGGGAAAAGGGAGAAGGAACAACACTCAGGTTTGTATCCTCAACTCAATTCTATAAAAAATAAAAATTATAATTATGGAAGTGTTGGCCATGTGCATGAAAATGCCATGGGAAATTTACTTGATGTTTCTTGTAACTTAGTACATAATGATATAGTCAATAGGATTGGGAATCAAAAAGAGCAAATTCAAAGGAAAGAGGATGATGATCAGGGTCAAACTAATCAAAGGAATGTGGGGGAGAATAAGGAACAATACAAATACCATAGAGACTTTCCTAACATATCTTGCAATTTAATTAACAAACACCTCCACTACGAATGATTCCCTGCCTACTCGCAACAAAAAAAATACCAGAACATAGCAATACTAAAAGCAAACAAAATAACCAACAAGACGAAATCCCTGAAGTTGACCCTTACAGTATGGTTCACACGTTGGCTGCAATATTAAGGTACATTCATGCAGCGCAAAATACCACTATTTTTCTTATAACTCCCCCAGGCATACTACCAAACAAGGACAACCAGCACTTATATTTGATACGCATGACTTTATACATACTTTAACTGTTTATTGTAAATATAATTTTGTGAGGAAATTTAGTTCAAGTATTTTTATTATAGATCACTATAGTTCTATGCATGTGTTTATTAACCTTCAAAATGAGTTAGAATACAACAGAGTTTGGCCTCAACAGAGGATGACTATCGAGGGCACACTTTTGAGAATGCAAGCTTGGATACCATTCTTGAAACCAGAAGAAGAAACTCTCATTGTACCAGTTTGGATTCTTTTACCAGGATTACCCTGGCATTTCTTAAAAAAACCGTTCCTGATTCTTCTCTTAGAATCTGTAAGAAAGGTGTTATATTTGGACACTGCCTCCATTAAAAGATCTAGAGCATGAATGGACAAGGTTAAATATAAATTGACTTGACTTAACCTAGGCCAAGAAATGTGTGGGTTGGTCTAGACAATGATGATGATACTATATATATTTGGCAACCTGTTAAGTATGAAAACATTCCATCCTACTGTGTATATGAAAAAAACCAAGGCCATGATATAGATGAATGCAAATAAAAGAAGAGGGATGATGATTATAGAAAAAATAATGGAAAAAGAAATGAAAAAAAAGACAAAAACAGGGAACAAAAACATCACAAATGGAAGGAGAATTTTCAAGCACAGACCAAGGAGAATTAAGAGAAAAGAAAGCAAAATAATAATGACAAGGGGAAGAAAAAACAAACAGAGCATCAAATGGAAGAGGAATAACACACACAAAGGAAGAAGAACAACAAAACACAGGAAGAAAAAGCCACCAAGACAACATGGAAACCAGTCCATGCACCAAAAATGCCAGCAAGTGAACAATTTAAGGAACCAACTCAGCAAAAAGGTATCCTCAATAATATTCATCATAATTCTTTCACTAACTTGTTTATGCATGAAAATAATGAAGGAATCCAAAAGGATCAAAGACATGAAATAGACAAACTCAAAGGGAAACACAAACAAAAATACCACTATCACAGGATCATCTGATCAAAATCAAACCTTCAAAGGTTCAGGAGAAACCCACTATCTTGCAGGAAGGGGTTACCCAAGGGGGGCATTTCCTCATGTTCTTCATGAGGGGTTTGACATAGACAATAGTCCAGCCTGTAGAGCCTCTAATAACTCTATGAATAATCAACAACAGGAGGAACAATAAAAAATTCAACAGCAGGTGCATGCTGGAAATATCAGACAACAAAAATATGGACAAAATAAGGAAAAAAGAAAAATAGAAATGAGGATGATGATAAAAATGACAGGGTTAATAAGAAAAAAGATAAGGCGAAGCAGATTGATACTTGTAATTCTCAAAGTACTCCCAAGAGAAAAAATAAGCCCAGCAAAAAAAAGGGTTGCTTCTAAAAGGAGACAGACTATGCCACAAAATAATGGAGATGAGGAGACACAGGAAATGAGGGAGGAACCATGCAAAAAATTTGTTATGGTCAATTACAACCAAGGACTGGATATCTCCCCTCTTCATGATAAATACATGACACCACCCAAAGCTGAACCACCTGATAAGAGGCAACAATTATGTCAAATTAATACAGTACCTTTGATTGATGAGTATGCTGTATATTTTGCTGAAGATGAATTGGATAAGGACAATCATTCTCTAGATGATCCGGATGAGGATGATGAGACTAGTGATGCTCTGATTATAGACTTCAGTCCTTCGAATAATCAGGCCGTAGAGGATGAGATTCAACATGTTTCAAAAAGTCAGGCTTATCTCAAAGAGGGTTCCAACATGACAAGTTTCATTTCAAGAATCAAGATATCAACACTGTCATAACTGGAAGACCAAACACTAGACTATTCTCCTCTAGATCTTCCCAATGATTAGTATAATCATTTGGCATATGAGAGGGATCAACACTCAGGGGTGGTGGAGAGACTCAAAATGCTCAGGAAACTCCACTAATTATCAATAATCACTATTTTGGAACCTTTTTCAGTTAGTGTACATGTGCAGAATTTCAAATTTAAATTGAATATGGAATATGCTACTAGTAACTATAATGGTAAGATTTGGGCTTTTTGGAGTAGTGATATTGACTATAATATTCTTGATAAAGATGAACAACAAATCACATGTGACATAATACACAATGAGTTACAGAGGAAGTTCATTACTACCTTGGTCTATGCAAAATGTAAGGATTATATAAGGATACCTGTAAAAAACCCTAAAAATGGATATACTAAGTGATACTTAATGTGTCAAGAATGCCTATGATTAGACCAGGGTTCACATGGACTGATGCGCGTAGAACAAGACTTCATAAACCTTGATACATCGAAGCCAACTAACATGTATAGTTAGTAGAGCTAGGAAAGGTTTGTTTGAACCATGTAGAGATCTCGAATACGATGATTTACTCGAAGGAGTATTTACAGGACTTAAAAAGAGGATATCTTAGGTATGGAGGGTCTAGGGGTAAAATGGTCTATTTCCTGGCTAACCCTAACCCTGTCATTATCCCTAAATGCAATGCCCAAAATACAAAAAACCAAACATTAAACACTAAACCACTGATATTGAACCTCAAATCCTTATCCCGAAACTTAAAAACCTAAAAAAATCCCAAAATCCTAACCCTATCCCTATCCTTTAATTTAACCCTAAACACAGCGCCAAAAATACCAAATCTAAACATTAAATACCAAACCATTGATATAAAAGCTCAAGTCCTAAACCTTAAACCCAAAACCCAAACCGTGAAACCCTAACCTTAACTCTAACCCTAACCATAGACCATAAACCCCAAACCATAAGCCCAAAATACCAAAAGCCAAACATTAAATACTAAACCATATATTTTGAACCTCAATGCTAAACCCTGAACCACAAAACCAAAGAAAAATATACCATAAAAAAGAATACTAACCCTAACCCTAACACTAAACCCAAAGTCATTAAAAACTCTTCGTAAAAAATATGAAAACCGAGATATTATATACTAAACCATTGATTTTTAACCTAAAATTTTAAACCACAAACCCTAAAAATTAAAAAACCTAAACCCTAACCTTAACCCTAACCCTAACTCTAAACCTTTAACTCGAAAACCCAAGCTCAAAATACAAAAACCTAGACATTAAACAATAAACTATAGATTTTAAACCAAAAATACTAAACCCAAAACCTATAAAAAAAACCTAAACAACACGAACCCTAACCCTAAACCCTAAACCCTAATACCTATTTGCCACTACTCGTACTAATATTGATCCTTTACAGGTACTATCTACTATGGCACACAAACAAGATCTAATCTATGCACGCGGCGATCGAAGTCTGTTGCCCCGTCTGCCCGCATGGTCATTGGCTCTGATGATGAGCGTGACCCCGAGTACGTGCCCCCAGGCACTTCCACCCCTTCCCGTGCTTCACGTGCCACCAGAGCCACACCTATAAAGGTGGCGTCCGGCGTAGTCACTGCCTCCCAGTCTGATGAGGAGTGCACACTTACCGGCACACCTTCTGGGTCAGCCACCAACGAAGAAGGAGCGTCTCGCTCCTTAGGAGTTTCGTTGTCGGAGGAAGGCTCCAGCTCTGCTGAGGTTCCCGCACCCACCACCGATGCAACGTTAGCCTCATCTGATGAGGCTGAAAGTTTGGAATCCACATCAGGTTCACCAGCATAGGCCATCACCCCATCTACTGACCATCCCAACCGGTGGTGTGTCGACGGACATTTTCAAGTCTACTCCGACGCCAAGTTCCTGACTGATAAAGAGTTATGACTCGAACACTCACATTGGAGTGGCGGGTCCTTACAGGGAGTCTCTCGACGATGCCATAGATCCACAATCTCTTCACCAGGCATCGCCTGGAGTGGACAGCACGTCCGTTGGGACGTTATACTGAAGAAATGGTCCGAGAGTTCTACACATCCTACGTAGCGACTCTACTATCACAGATTGATTGGCGGGCTGCCCTCGCCAAATAGGCCCCACTAGAGCAGGTCCGAGTACGGGGCGTTCAAGTCGACATTTCCCTGCCTGCCATCCGCTGGGTTCTATACGGCGAGAGTGTGGATGCTACTTGGATTCTTCTCACTACTGAGTTTGACTAACAATGGCATCTTGTTAAAGATGTCCAGTTCCTGCGCGAGCCTTCACTGAGAGAGACCACCAAGAGGTGGATGGCCCTGCACCTGTCATTTAATGGAGAGGGTGCCGACTGGGTGACCGAGCCAAAGAGGGCCATCAAGAAGGCCAACCTAACTTTCACGGCGAAGTTCTTGTGGTTGATGTCCACCACTGCCTTTCCCCCAAAGGCGTTGATAATATCGTTACATGGGATCGAGAAGTATTGATGACGGCGATGAAAGCCGGGTTCGAGGTGGATTTCGCGTGGCTTCTACAGGCAGTCATGCACGAGAGGGCTTTCAAGGTCACAACTACTTACCCTTTCCCGTGCATGATCTTTTCTCTTTGCAGGTCCACAGGTGTGCCTATATGGCACGTTGATCAGCTCAAGACCCCTATGGGTATTGTTGATGTCGGCCTCATCAGAGATGAGACCAATGAGTTGGCTCCACGAAGAAGGCCCCGTCCAGAGGTGCCCCCACTTGTTGACGATCTTGCTGATACTGTAGCCCAGGCCCGCACGGCTACGCAGGCGGCGTCCACTAACACTACCCCGGTCGAATCTATCTCGGGTAGTAGCACTACCCTGAGCTCCTCTCGCACAGCCCCTTTACCCGCGCTGGTCCCGCTTGCTAGGGTCAAAAAATTAAAGGCGCAAATGGCTACACTTCTGCATCATATCCAGCCGTGGATGAAGAGGTCTATTACCGAGGCAGAAGAGCGCCTGGAACGAAATATGGTCCAGTATACACAGCGGAAGATCGCTGAGGTTCACCACCACTTGGGCGCCTTTGAGTTGCGGGTGCTAGCCCGGCCAGCCCCTCCGGTGGATGTGTCGACTCTTCAGGCTGCTGTCGACAGTCTTCGCACAGATGTCGACACGATCTTAGAGGCTAGGATGCCAGAGTCTGAGGCCCCTTCTGTCGAGCCTGCTGAAGACACAGTGTTGGCGTCCCTATTCGCCACCTTAGATTGCAGAGGACGTTGGTTCCGGGGAACTGGACCCACCAGCTTGCTGATCGACGGCGCTTTGTGCCACAAGTTTGCTTCACCTACCACTCTAGTATTTAAATTTTTTATGCATTGTGGACAATTGCATGTTTTTTTGTTGGGGGTGGGGTAAATGGAATGTAAGTTCTAGGGTGAAGTCTGAGTAGCCCAATTCACTATCCTCTTTTGGGGTTTTCTTGCCTGTGTTCTTTTTCCCCAAAAGACTGATTACTTTTTCTGTTGAACCGGCATGTCTATATCTTTTATACATAGTTTAATTCTGGAGCATGATGGCTAAAATGATAGCCTGATAAACTGGAAAATGATGCACAACTAGGCATAGTAACTGATAAATGTGTGTCTCTAAGCATGACATAGAGGTACACCATTGCATTACCCTAAGTCTAAAATGCGAACTAGGTGTCTGATAATCTGGTAGAGTGATGATATGTCAAGTGAGTGTGAGGAAGATTTGAATAGTCCACTATTTGTACTGAGCTAGAACTTGCCTAGTTAGTCCTGCTAAAAGTAAGTTTTAATAGACAATTAGGAAAGGATCATAGGCCCTTATTCAATATAGCCCATTTTTAGTCTAAATAAAAGAAATCCAAATGAAATTTATCCTTCTTTGATCCAAATTATCTGAGCTTAAATTAGACCTTTCTTTTTCACCCCAACTGATCTTTTCTGGGAACAACGTGTTGGCCCTGGTCCCTCCTTGGACATGTGCACCTCAGCTTATGCCAAAAGCATAAGTTGAGGGTGGCTAATGCAGTAAACAACCTTCGTTATGGCCCTGACCCAAATTTGGGTATTGTGTACCGTGACTCATGGCAAAGTCATGAGTTGAGAGTGGCTATTATGAGGAATGCTCTAGAAAGTGGGGTTGAAAGAACAAAGAGAAAGAAAGAACAAAAGTAAAGTGACTCACGAATAGTTGAAAGATAAGTAAAGAAAAAGAAAAATATACAATAAATACAAGCAAGAAAAGAAGAGAGTCACGTACACAAATAAAGAAAGAAGATAAAATATCAAGGTGAAAGAATATAAGAAACCGGGCGAGATAAAATGATAGAAAATGGTATGTTTAGCCGATATGTCAAGGAGGGCAAAAAGTCACTAAAGTATACCTAAATATACCCTACCTGACCCTGAGCATATGTTACAAGCTAAGAAAGTCCTATTGTGATCCTAAGGGTTGTATAGCGAACTTAAGGCAGTGAAAATAAGGGCAAGCTTATGGAAATAGGTATGAATGAGTGTGACTTTGTTCTGAGAGCTAGTGTTGAAAAGTAATCCTTATACTCAAACTGAAATCATTATGTGAAAAATGAGGAATTTGTTTCAAAGTGAGGACACTAGTTGCAATACCAGAAATATTAGCATCTCGGTGAGAAATAAAAGATGATAGGTGTTAGTGCATGGTGAGTCTGTGTCATGTTCTGATCCCACATAATTCAAGCCTAATAGTGATAGCATGCATAGATATGATGAGATTAATCGGGATTGATAACCAAATGATTGCAAAGGATAAAACATGGATACTATTGTACAAAGATTTTGTATTGAGTCATAGTGCGTTACTTGAAGACAAACAACGAATTTAAGTTGAGTGTGTTGATATACCGTGGTTTCAGGGTATTATTAATACTTTTTCTTAAGTTTAGTGTGTCCAAAATCCTTTTTGTGCTAATTTTTATATAAGTTTCTCTTTATTTGCAGGAAATCTGTCCAAAGGTTAATGCAGAGATTTTGAGCGAATAAATGCAGAAGAGACCACCTACGGAGCTTGTGACTGTCTGTCGTGCTTGTGACGGTCAGTAGGTGGCAGCGTAGTGCAGTTGCTGAAGTAAGATGGGGAAGTCTGACCAAGTGTGGGGTTACGAAGTCCATGACGGTCCGTCGTGTCTGTGACGGTCCGTCCTGCAGGTTCGTCATGAAGTTCAAAGAAGTAATCCCAGTACCCATATTCCAAGATATTAAGTGTTTTGGAACGAAGACCCTCGACGGACCATTGTGCCTATGACGGTCTATCATACTTGCACAAGTATTGGACGATGGAGTCCATGACGGTCCGTCTTGACCATGACGATCTGTCGCGAGGTCCGTCGACCCAGCCGTGTTTTGACAGATTTCCAGCAAATAGAGTCCTTGTTTAATTAGATTTTAATTTTCTATAAATAGTTTGAAAAATCTCATTTTTGAGGTTAGACTCTGGATCATTATTAGACTCTGGGTATTAGTGTTAGACTTTGGATTATCATTAGACTTTTTGTGAGATTCTTGATTACTTTGAGATCTTGCAAGTGATTGTTGGTGATTTTTGGTGATTAATCAAGAAAACTTTCGGATTTTACTCTTTCTTATTGAAGTAAGTACATGAATTCTTATATCATATATTTGAATATTGTGATTATGACTATGGGTAACTAAACTCCATAACTAGGGTTGTGGGAACCATAGGCAAATAATGAGGTAAAACCTAACTAACATAACAATTCTAGAATAGTGTCTTGCTTGTATTAATAATTCTTTCGCTTAGAAGTCTTTTTAACGGATGACCAACGTTAGAACTCGCCTTAATGCTACTTGCTGGACCAAGGAGGTAGATAATAGGAAAAGAATTATCAACATAGATTTAGTGTATACTATCTAATAGGCTAGTATTGATTGGTACGAGGTAATAACTTAGTCAAATATCGAATATGATGCTTAATATGAGGTAAAGATAAGGGTTAGGATAGCAACACACGTAGCCGGACCAAGGTGCGGAGTGAGATTTTCTAGATGCCGGACCAAGGATTTAGAAATACATAACTTATCACTTTGCATGCAAGATACTAGAAAAGAATTGTTATAGTTAGAATTATCAAGTTATGAACCTATGTGTAACGACCCGTTTAGTCGTTTTGAGCAGCAGATTTTATTTCTGGAAAAACTGGCTGAGACGACGGTCACCACGACGGACCGTCATGGGCACGACGGACCGTCGAGGGTGTCTCGTCCCAGAACACTTAGAATTCTGAAATTTGTGTTCTAAAATCGACTCTCTGTAATCAGTGACGGACATGCAGGACGGACCGTCACAGATACGACGAACCGTCGTGAGATTCCGTTGCAAAACACTTCAACTCTTGAGAATTTGGTACGGGGAACGAGTTTCTGAACGTCATGACGGAAGTGCAGGACGGACCGTCACAGGCGTGATGGACCGTCACGGAATCCTTAGTGAAAAATGGAATCTAAGATGCCGCGACGACCTACTTGACGGACCGTCGCAGGCACGACGGGCCGTCACAGGTTGCGTTATCCCAGTTGGAGTCGGATTTCTAGTTAAGTTTTAAGGGACGATTTGGACTATTCTTTCCTTAATTATAAAGTTAGAGGGTTAATATTAATAAGTCTAATTACTTGGGGGTTAAAAGAGGTAACCTTAAGTTAATTAGTGGGGTATTATTGCCATCCTTTATTCTTAATTATATACTAATTAGGGTAAAAGGAAGAGGGTTGGAAATAACAAAAAGAGAAAGAACAGAAAGAGAGAGAGAAATCGATCAAGAGGCAGAGGGAATATCAAAGCTTGGGAAATTGCTTGTTGATTCCAATTCTTCGGTGGAGGTAGGTTATGGTTGTTTTACGATATTCGTAGTGAACTCTTAATAGCGAATGATATGTATTGATTGTATTGTAAACCCTGCTATATGCTTAATTGTATGCTTGCATAAAGTAAGCATGATGAAAACTATTGAATCCCAAATCTTGAAAGAAACTTTAATCTACGTTATTAATGATGATGCCTTGGTAATAAAGAAGGCTTGGTGAATTAAAGTAATGGGATTGATGATGCCTTGGTATAGAGAAGGCTTGATGAACGGATAGAATGAAATTAGTGGATCGGAGTGTCACGTTCCGACACATAGAATTAGTGGATCGGAGTGTCACGTTCCGACACATAGAATTAGTGGATCGGAGTGTCACGTTCCGACACATAGAATTAGTGGATCGGAGTGTCACGTTCCGACACATATAGGGGATCGGAGTGTCACGTACCGACACATATAGGGGATCGGAGTGTCACGTTCCGACACATATAGGGGATCGGAGTGTCACGTACCGACACATAATATTAGGGGATCGGAGTGTCACGTACCGACACAAGAGGAAGAAAGATAATGAATCTTGAAAGACGATAAATATACTCAATCTAATGAACTTAATTCCCAAATGAGTATGGTGTTGAGGCGTGATCCCTCATGGATGAACTTGATGGTACTTGTTGATGATTATAGTACTTGTTGTTGCTACATGTTGAGTTTATAGTTGATTTATAATATTACTTGATATATATTATCTTCTATTTTGAGTTGGCCGATGATATCTACTCAGTACTTGTGGTTTGTACTGACCCCTACTTTTATGTTTTCTTCTTTGTTATTTGTGGAATCAGCAAACGTTCCGTCATCTTCAACTCAGCAGTAATTCTAGCCAGTCTTCACTACATCGGAAATTCAGGGTGAGCTAACGCGTCTAGCTTGGACTGTATCTTCTTCTTCAAGTCTTGATGCCTTGAACTTCCGGCATGGACTAGCTTTTAATTGTTTTAGCTTCTTAGACATTTTTAGTTTAGTAATTTGATAGTAGATGTTCTTGTGATGATGACTTCCAGATTTTGGGGAATAATAGATCTTGACTTTTAGTAGTTATTGAATTGGTTTTTATTAATGAGTTAAGTCTTCCGCACTATTTTCTGTTGTTATACATTGAAATGTTAAGGTTAGATTGGTTGGTTCGCTCACATAGGAGGGTAAGTGTGGGTGCCAGTCGCGGCCCCGATTTGGGTCGTGACAGTACGTGTAGTCTTAGAGTTGATGCATGATTATTCCTACTTGACTATATGAGTCTATAATGGTTATACTGATGATATTATAGTAGTGTTTAGGATGATTTAAAGATGATAATGGTTATTCATATGTGCTTCTTAAATGATATGCAATATGTGCTGAAGTAAAGTATGTTGTGTCATGTTTTTGTAAACTTGCGTCCCTTACTTGACTTAGGATGCTAAAGCTTTATACTCTTGTATGTATGAATAATATGAGACCTTGAATGATTCTAAGAAGGTCTTTTATGTGAAACCTTGAACCTAGTGATAAGGTTATGAACCTTGAAGTCGAAAGCCGTAATGGTAACGTTCTTGTAATGAATGATGGACTTAAGGTTGGTTAGCTAGAACGGAATCATATCATCCTTAAGAAAGTCATTAGAGATATTCTCTTCGCCATTGTAAGGCTGCCCTAGGGGACCTCTTTGGTAGAATGAATGTGATTGTGTTATGAACTATATATGAACCCCTTCGTATGATCCTTTAACGTAAATAACTCTATGAGAATAAATGCTATCACCGAGTGAGTATAGTTTGGGATGTAGCTCTAGTAAAGAATAAGACTAAAGTACAAAGAAAACCCTTCATATTCCTTAACAATGTGCCTACATGGGATGTATCCAAGTTTTACCATTTGCAAGTGGAACACCCTTCATTGGAGTAGGTTACAACTCCGGATTCCATGCTTTGCTACCATGATCTATGTCGGTTATTGACTATTCTCATCATATGGGATACCTACTAGTATATGGGAATTTCTATGAAGTTTAGGTGGTGGTATGAGACACTATCTAGACATTGCACAATATGCTTTGAAGATGTTAGTGAGAGTCCCTAGGTCTTCTCCAAGACCATTACTTGAATGTCTTTTATGTGATGTTTGAGTCTTAAATGAACTAAGGAATGTAATGACTTCAGTTAAGAAATCATGTTAAATGAATAAGTACTTATTAAGAGTTGTTAAGGGTTGTCTAGATAAGGTGTGAAGGGGGCATAGGAATGATCACTTTGTATCTTACTTAGATAAGTCTTATGAATGACTCTAGTTAGGAAAAATGGTTAATTATATAGACATGATCCAAACTTAGGTAGTTTTATGGATTAATTAGGTAATCCTTAAGAAGTTAAACATGGACATTCTCTTCTTTATTTACTTGACAGGTCTTTTGATAACCTTCAGTAGGTGAATGTCATATTCTACGAATGTTATTGTGTTATGTGAGAACGATCTTATCTTAGGTAGTCTAAAGGATATTTTAAGTGTGTGAAAGGGATTGTATGACGGTCACTTCATAACTTACTCAAGTGAAACTTAGAATCACCTTTGGTAGGAGAATCTCATGTTCATATGTTTGGTGTACTGTAAGTATGTATATCTCATTATAGGTGGTCTTAAGGATCATTTAGGTATGACTAGAGAGGGTTTATGGGAGGTATCTTTTTATATTACTTATGTGAGTCTTAGGATATATTATATTGAGGGAATTACTTGCTAGAAAGTGTCTAAGGTGGAGTGAAGGAACTTCACTGTAACAGTAAACTTACTTATTGTAAAGTGTCCTTAAAAATGTGATTAATGGCTTAAGTGATTTCTTATGTGTTTCTAAGGTGTTAAATGTTGTTCTTATGTTTATATTATGATATTTAAATCAAAAGATTCATATTTCCAATAAATGGCCGTTTTCATGATTTTTATGCATTATGCCATACTTAGTACATGTGTTTGTGCTAATTCCATGCTTATCTATCTCTAAAGTGATTCATAGGTGAAGGTGCTTTTGAGAGCTAAGCTTGGATTATAGGATCGTTCAAGCAAGTTGAAGTAAGTCCACATTTGACTCGAGGGCATAAATGTCTTTTATTTTTCCTATTGAAGTATTGTAATAGACTTAATAGTACTATATTTTCTATTGTATGGGTCGTGTCCCAAAGTACTCTTGTGTGTAAGATTTGATGAAATGAGACTTAGTATTTCCTATGGATTTTATATGAAAGATATTTTAAAGACTATGCAAATGTTGTGAAAAGTTTTAATTCAACACTACTTTTCATATGTATATATGCAATGAACGATATGAAAGGGCTTGTACAAGAGCTCCGAGAGGTCAAGTACGCCGGTCAATGACCTAAGAAATTTCCTAACTTCTTGGGTATAGGTGCGAGTCATGAAAAGCTTCGTATCAGAGCATAGGTTATGAAAGTGGTCTTAGGAATCCAAAAGTCTCATCAAGTCACATATAGTAGAGTCTTGGCGATCGGTGTTAGTCGCGACAAATCTATGGGCGAAAGGCTATAGGATAATAGAGTTTCACTTCTTTTCTACTCCTATGTCGTGCCATAGAGTAAAAGTTATTACTACTCTGTTCTTATGGATTTCCTTGTGTTTATAGGAGGATGAATACTAGAAGGATGAATGCTAGAAGGTTGGAAAAGGGAAGGGAGAATGAGGAGATTCCTCCTCAAGTTTAGCAAGTTGAGCAAGTCCCTCAAGGTGCTCAAGGTGATCAAGTCCCTATTGTGGGTGGAGGTAATGATGTTCTAGTGGTTCCTCCGCAAATGACAAATGGGGATACTAGAGAGACTTTAATCACTTTAGCCCTAGCTTTGAATACCCATGTGAATATGGGTATTGTGCCTAGAGTGAATATTGTGGAGAACACTATGACATCTAGATTGAGAGATTTTGTGAGGATGAAGCGTCCTATCTTTATTGGATCTAAGGTGGGAGTGGATCCCCAAGAGTCTCTTGATGGTATGTACAAGGTGCAGAGTGCCATGGGGGTGACTTCTAGGGCGAAGGTGGAGTTAGCTTCGTACTAATTAGGGAGGTTACTCAAGTGTGGTACAGTCAATGGAAAGATAATAGGCTGGTTGAGTTGGGTCCTATTAGTGGGAATAATTCAAAGAATCTTTTCTTGGAAAGTACTTTCCCCATGAGAGGAGGGAGGTGAAAGTACCATGCTAATTGATGATATAACCCTAGATAGACTCATGGTGTATGCTCAATCAATTGAGGAGTCTAAACTTGGTAGGATTGCTAGAAACTTGAAGAGGAGTGGATAAGGTGATAAGTCAATCTAGGTTCAAAAAGAGGAGTCAAACTCAATATGGACCTAGTGCTCCTAAGGTGAAACTTGAGAAGGGTAATGGTTCTCAAGGTGGTAAGCCTACTTGTGCTACTTGTGCAAAGAAGCATTATGAGGAGTGTCTATTGGGTACTGGGAGTTTCCTTGGATGTGGTAAAGATGGACACAAAGTGAGGGATTGTACTACTAGAGATGGTAGGCAAGTTGCTCCTAATGTTCCAAAAGATGATGCTCCAAAGGAGAGGCGTTTCTGTGCACTCCGGACTGGAGGAGAAAAGCTGGATGAGGGTGAAGATGATAATGGTAATTTCTTGTAGTTCTTTAGTATTATGAGTTTCTTATAAGTGGGAAAATTATGGTTATTAGATTGACTAGAAAGTCATAGAAGTATGTTGCATGTGCATTGTGTTTAGGAGTTTTGTGGAATTGAATTTCATTGTTCCTTGCATTTTGCATTTCATAATGGTATGTTTATGTTGAAAAATGTGTTTATATGATTTTATCTTTCATAATATCATATTTCCATCATGATTTCTCCAAATATTGCATTTTTGAAAAAATTGCAAAATTCACGGTAAAGGTTGCCTACTCACTGCCTACTCACTGTGAGATTTTTCAAATTTTGACTAATTCATTCTTTGGTTGAAAATTGATTAAATGTGGTTATAAATGATTTATATGAGCATAATAATGAATATAAAATGAGTCTTTGCTATTTAGAATGAAGGATGTGATTCTTATGGTATGATGAGTTATATAATTTTTTTTACTTTTTTGTTGTGTTCTGAGTGTCTTGACTTTGTAAATTTGATTTCTCCTAGATTTTTGTTTTGTATAAGGTGTTATATGGTATGTTTATGAGTTGTTAACTGAATCTCTATTCTTGGAAGTTTTCGAAGAGTGGCAAGTGTCATTAAGGACGAATGTTGTCCAAGTGGGAGAGATTGTAATACCTCGAAAATGACTTAGGTGAAGCTAGAGCATAAAATGTTTTTCATGAGATTATAAGGTCCTAAAATTACTTATAATGTGGTATTGGGTCAGTGTCTAAAGATTTAGGTGCATTGGAAGTCAAACGTCAAGGGACGATCAAGACGTTCGACGACTAGGTCACCTATGTACCTCAAGTGTGGTTATGTTACTATATGTGTAATTCATGAGTTAATGAGGTTATTATATGAGTTATAATAGTGTTAATAGGCAGTGTGTTAAGTTTCATAAAGTTTAGAGGTCAAACATCCAAGAAAGTCCATGACGTTCGAAAGGTCTACCTTGAAATGACCTTGTGTGTCTTGGCATGTTTCGTCGAGTTTTACATATTAGTTTTGGATAAAATTTATACGGGAGGTCCTAAATTACTATAAAAAAATATTAGGGTTGGAGAATTTCGGTAAAACATCCCCAAGGACAATCCTAGGGTCCTTGAGGAAGGACCCATGTTGGCGGCCAAAACTACCCAAGGCAGTCCCACCTACGGATGACAAACGATGGCCAGTGGCCTGGTCGATGCCCCGTAGGTGTAAGGCGTCTATGGGTAATTATCCTACGGATATAATATCCATTTTCCAGGCTCTAACCCAATTGACGGAGGACAGGACGTCAGTTTGTGGACAGATGACCAGTCGATGGGCAATCGTCTAGGAGGGCTGTGTTCCGGCGCAGTTCACTGTTAAGTTGAAGGGTGAATTGGTAAATTCACCCAACGTACAAATAATATAAAGGGAGTTTACTTAGAGTTATTTTAGGTATTTTAGTTGGTTTATAAGTCCTAAATGCCTAGATGAGTTCATTATTCAAAATCAAAACCCAAAATATCTTAGAAATTCTCTAGAACTCCATTGAAGCCAAAACTTAATGAAGATCTTGTACTGGAGATTTGAGTGGAGATTCTTCATCAAATTGGTGTTTTAACATCAATGAGGTATGGTTTTTGATCCTTGAAACTCTATTAATCAAGGAACAAATCTTCGAAGTTATTTTCAAAGACTTTTAAAAAAGATTAGTTTTCTAAATTGAAATCTATCCATGGGTTCTTGAATTAAAGGTTTTAAATCATTGAATATTGATTGAATTATTGTTAATTAGATTATTTCAATTCAATTAACCTATGAACCCATGAAATTGATGAACCATAGCTTTTGACTACTTTATGGGTTAAGTGATATTGTCTTAATGCTTATGAATTCTAGTGTAGTTTTCTATGGGCTATTGATTGATGTAATAATTGTATTAAAATTATTTATAGGCTGTCTTAGAGTGATAAATCTATATTGAATTGACCTAGATTCATTGAGTATTATGATTTTTGTATTGAATTGATGTTATGGCCGTGAGTAAGGGCCTTATGGTATTGAATTGGATGATTTAAATTTGGATTGAAGTTGTGAGGATTGGTGGTACGCTGCCCTATTTCTCGTTATTTCATATAATGTATCTCTTGAATAATGTAGTGATTGGTATGGTCCACTTATGGTGGCGGTACTATGTGAATGATGTGGCCTTGTCGGCGTTACTTTATGTATTATGATGATCATGGACTTGTCAGCTAACTTATTTGAAGTATTATGAAAATTTGTGTAGTGCTTTATGTGAAGTATGATCATATCTATCTACATGTGAGTAATATGAAAGTATGTGTTGTTCTATTGTTGTTAGGTGATTATGTTAGACTATGACTAGGTCTTTATATATGTATTTTTAGAGTTCATGCATGATTATTTCTACTTGACTATATGAGTCTATGATGGTTTTATTGATGATGTTATAGTAGTGTTTAGGATTACTTAAAGATGAAAATGGTTATTCCTATGTGCTTCTAGAATGATATGCGATATGTGCTAAAGTAATGTATGTTGTGTCTTGTTTTGGTAGACTTGTGTCTCTTACTTTATACATGTATGAATGTGAATATGAGATATGTTGACTTAGGATGATAAATCATCTTAGTCTTGTATGTATGAATTATATGACACCTTGAATGATTTTAAGAAGGTCCTTTATGTGAAACCTTGAACCTAGTGGTAAGGTAATGAACCTTGAAGTCGAAAGTCATAATGGCATCCTTATTGTAATGAATGATGTACTTAAGGTTGGTTGGCTGGAACGACATCATATCATACATAGGGAAGTAATTAGATTTGTCTTCATCACCATTGTAAGGCATCCCTAGGGGACTTCTTTGGTAGAGTGAATGTGATTGGGTTATAAAATAGATATGGAACCCTTCGTATCATCCTTTAATGTAAATTACTCTATGAGAAAAAAGGCTAGCACCGAGTGAGTATGGTTTCGGAAGTAGCTCTAGTGAATAATGAGACTAGAGTATACATAAAACCCTCATATTCCTTAACCATATGCCTACATGGGATGTGTCCAAGTTTTACCATTGGCAAGTGGAACACCCTTCATTGGAGTAGGTTACAACTCCGGATTCCATGCTTTTCTACCATGATCTATGTCGGTTATTGAGTATTCTCATCATATGGGATACCTACTAGTATTTGAGAATTTCTATGAAGTTTAGGTGGTGGTATGAGACACTATCTAGACATTGCACAACAGACTTTGAAGATGTTAGTGAGAATCCCTAGGTCTTCTCCAAGACGATTATTTGAATGTCCTTTATGTGATGAATGAGTCTTAAATGAACTAAGGAAGGTAATGACTTAAGTTAAGAAAACATGTTAAATGAATAAGTACTTATCTAGAGTAGTTAAAGGTTGTCTAGTTAAGGTGTGAAGGGGGCATAGGAATAGTCACTTCGTATCTTACCTAGATAAGTCTTAAAAGTGACTCTATTTAGGAAAGATGGTTGATTATGTAGACATGATTCAAACTTAGGTAGTCTTAAAGATTACTTAGGTAATCTTGAAGAGGTCAAACATGGAGATTCTCTACTTTATTTACTTGAGTAGGTCTTTTGATAAACTTTAGGAGGTGAATGTCATATTCTATGAATGCTATTGTGTTAAGTGAGAATCATCTTATCCTAGGTAGTCTAAAGGATATCTTAAGCGTGTGTGAAAGGGATTGTATGGGCGGTCGCTTCACAACTCACTTAAGTGAACCTTAGAATCCCCTTTGGTAAGAGAATCTCATGTTCATATGTTTGGTGTATTGTATGTGTGTTCTTAAGGATCATTTAGGTATGCCTAGAGAGGGTGGATGAACGGTCTCTCTTTGTATTACTTAATGAGTCTTATGATACTTTTAGTGACGGAATTACATGCTAGAAAGTCTCTAAGGTGGAGTTAAGGAACTTCAATGTAACAGTGAAGGAGTTCAGTGTAACAGTGAACTTACTTACTTTAAAGTGTCCTTAAAAATGTAATAAATGGCTTATGTGATTTCTTATGCGTTTCTAAGGTTTTAAATGTTTTTATTATGTTTATATTATGATATTTAAATCAAAAGATGCATATTTCCAATAAATGTCCATTTTTCATGATTTTTATGCATTATGCAATACTTAGTAAATGTGTTTGCACTAATTTCATGCAATTATCTATCTCTAAAGTAATTCATAGGTGAAAGTGCTTTTGGGAGCTAAGCTTGGATTACAGGATCGTTCAAGCCCGTAAAAGTATGTTTTCATTTGACTCGAGGGCTAGATGTCTTTTATTTCTCTTATTGAAGTATCTTAATAGACTTAATAGTACTATATTTTCTATTGTATTGGCTTTGTCCCAAAGTACTCTTGTGTCTAAAATTTGATGAAATGAGACTTAGTATTTACTATGGATTTTATATAAAAGGGATTTTAAAGACTATGCAAATGTTGTGAAAAGATTTAATTCCGCACTACTTTTCATATGTATATATTCAATGAACGACACGAAAGGGTTTGTACAAGTCTCCAAGAGGTCATGTATGCAATCTTATGACCTTAGGAATGCCCTAACTTCTAAGGTATAGGTGCAGGTCGTGACAATAAACACAATATAAGAATTCTTAGGGATCCTCTCCCTCAATAGAACAAAGAAAGATATAAGGATTCATCCTTACAAAGTCCCTCAATCGAGAGGCCATAGTGATCTCAATAACATTCACCCTAGGCCCCACATATCTATTTTCTTGAGTCGTCATTGCTCCGGATAGGGCAATAAGATCTCCTCTAACCTCCTTATGAGACATGCCTGGGGGAACCACAGGAACCTCATTTCCATGATTAGCTCTAAGGACTTGTTCATCTTGAGGAACTTGCTCATCTCGGGGAGGAACTCCATTGTTCAATACTCCTTTGGCCCATTTTTTTGCGGGCGTCCTTCTTGTATTCATATCCTACAAACACAAGATAATAGATTAGGAAAAGACACTTATAGAACTCAAATCTATCGCATGACACAACAGTAATGAAGAAAGTGAAACTTCTACCGTCCTATATCATGTCGTTCATAGATGTGTCATGACTCGCATCAATGAACAAGACTCTACTAGATGTGGCTTGTGAGACTTTGGACCCTAAATACCATTTCATAACCTTATGCTCTGATACAAATATAGTCACGACCCGAGAGCACCCCCAAGTCGTGACCCAACGTACTCGAAATCGAAGAGGTCTTATACAAGCCTCTTAGCATTCATTCATCACATAAGTATAAAAATTAGTTCCAAATTAAAATTTTTCACAATAATTCAATAAATAAACTCTTTATAAAGCATAAGAAGAACTACGTCTCATAACAAGCTGCCTTAAACTCATTCGACTATCATAGGGTCAGGACCCTTAAATTGGAAAGAAACTTATGTCTAATACAATGTCTTTAATGAAATAAAACTAGAAAGAACATCCATGTCCTCGAACATATGAGGACATACTAAATCTTGAGATAGTTCTACTTCCCAAGCTTCAACTTTAGGAATCCTCACTTGCCACCATACACACTTGTAGCCATAGAGAAAATATGGAATTAATACAATTAAGCACTAAGTATTATGACCATGCAAGAAATAATGTAAAAAAGGGAAATTTTAGTTGAAATATGTTTTCATGCTATTTTGACAAAAACTTCATAAGGTAAGAGAAAAATATATCGTAGAAGTCCACCATCAACCACATAAGATAATACTCCCATAATATTCAAGATAAGACCATAATCATTTAGTAACCCGTTTATCCCTTTAGACCCTCTACTAAAGGTTATCCTAATACCCTTATAAGTTAGACATGAAAAGACCGCCCATACAACCTCTTCAATACACTCTAAGTGTTCTTCAAGACTACCAAAGATAAGGATATTTTCTTTCCAACACAACCACAACAAGTCAACAATCATTACAAGAGATACTATAGGAGACATTTATGCATTTAAAGGACTTCACAAAAGGGTCTTGGAAGACCTAGGGACTTTACTTTAGCATCTTCAAAGCCTACTCGTGCCATGTGTAGATAGCATCCCATTCCAGTACCTACACGTTTTACATCTATCCAATAACTAGACTGTGAATCCCACATGACGATAATAGACATTGACCGACATAGACCCACATACTATTTCATAATAAGGCACATTGGTATACATCACCCCCATTATAACCTTTACATCTTAATAACCTCACAATCATAATAAATACATTTCAATTCAATATCATACCACCCTATCAATCCTAATACTAGGCATACTGCAATATGACATCATGACTTAACCAAAATTAATCACAATTAGAAGTATATATAGAGATTCTAAGACTTACCAAGTTTTCCTAATAGTTCATCATCAAGGCCTTACCATAAATCCTCAATACAATCCAATTTAGATATTCAACATCATAACTCAATATTCGACATGATAACAAGACTAGAGTAAAAACTATAGAACAATTCAATATTAGATCATAACTTAAAATAAGATACCTAGGTCAAATCATCTCTCACCTAGATCATCTTCTTAAGACTAGCATGAAAGACTAAAATTCACTGGAATTTGTTAATGATTATTGTAACTACATCATTCAATAGTGATATAAACCCTAGAAAGATAATTGAATCAATCACAACCCAATTTACATAAAGATCAAACTTAGGGTTAGGGTTAAAGATCACATTCTTCAATTTGAAACAAAACATTACAATTTATTATAATCAAGTTCAATTACATGTTAATATATTCATTATATACTAAATAAATCATAAACAACTTAGTTCATAACATCAATTTCGTAATTGGATGAAACCTACATGAAAATTGCCTCTCAGGTCCCCCGACTGATTCTACCATAGAGGCCAAAGATAGAAAATAACTCCCCCCCGAACACAGCTTACAACTTTCATCGTACTGTGCTTGCTCTCCAAAGAGCAATTCTTCTCAAAATCTCACTCAAAAGGTGCTGAGTTGGAATCCCATTAATATGTTAGCATTGCTTGTATGAATTGTGATGAAATGAATTATACTCATACAATTCATATTGAGCTATTGATGATGATGATTATACAAGGGGTAGACCCTATGACCTAAACTAAGTTATGATTGATAATTGAAGGCCTAAAAACATTTCAAAAAGGGACTCTAGCTTAGCATCGAGTGAACTAGATTGAGGAGTGTTCCTTCCCGCATAGGGAAGGTAGGCACTACATTACTCTTGAGATTGGAGACTATAAAGCATGGTGAATAAAGAGGTTCCCAAGTATATCTCCTAGTTCTTGAACTATGTGGCCCCCATAGGAATACTAGCTAGTTGATCCATGTAGTTGTTATGTTTCATGTTTTGGTACTACCTTGGGAAGTAGTCCACTTTCTTTCGGTGTAGGGTGTAATGACACCGGATTCCACAATAGATAATGTGGTCTATGTCGGTTAAGGAAAGTTGTTCCCAAAAGGTAAAATCAATTAAAGGATTTGAACTCTAACTTGGATATGCTAAGGGGTCTAACTTAGTCTAGGTAGGGGTATAGGACTATACCTAAGCATTGCACTAGTTAGCCTTGTGGGGAGTCTTAGGAGGATGTTCTTATATATGTTTATGTGATGACGATATATGATATGTATATAATGAACTTGGCACATTATTGATATTATATGTTGGTTAGTTCACTTATGAGCATGCATTAGGTTATATTGTTAACATAAGATGAAATATATATCTAACTTTTATATGATGTGAAGTTGGACATTGGATATGGTTTCTTGTTGAGGCTACATGATTGAGTAAGGTTATTGGGCTTTGCTTGGTCATTGCACTTGTTGACTTGATAAGAATTAATGATTAGTTGTCTTGCTTATAATGATATGGTTAACCCTTATTCATACTTGTGATGTTATTCCTTGATAATAGAGTTGTAGTAAATCATGGGTTCATGCGTGTTGGAAAATATATTACTTGTTTGAGTTAGTAACTATGTTTGGTTGGTTGGTATGAATTGCTTAATTTTGCATTTGACTTTTAAAAGGGGTAAAATGACATGTTTTGACTATATGTCCCTTTTTAGCATGTTTTGCTTTTATATGTGTATATGGTCTCATACTTAGTACATGTGGAGTACTAACCCTATTTTCTTATCTTTTCCCAAACATTATAGGTTTCGTTCATTGAAGACTCATTTGGGACGACATGAAGAAGGGTTGGATATTCTCTATCATCAAAGTGGGCAGGTCCTCACTTTCGCAGGGCAATGCCAATTTCTTGCCTATGAAGTTTCTTTTTATTCTAAGACTTTTATGTTCATTCCACTTTCATTTTTAACGACTTGTATAGGCCTATATGTAGATTCTTTATATTGATGTAGGGCTATGCCTAAATTGTAATGATCATTTAGATGGTATGACATGAGAAAATCTTTCAGACTATCTTTCTATCTTATACATATGAATGTGCAATAAAAGTAGAAGACTATGCAACTTTCCTATATGAAGAGTCTATGTATACTCGATACGACTATATTATGTGTATGTAGAGGCCTATGTAAACCTCCAAGTAGATGTAATGAAAGTTTTAAATTTTTCCGCATGTTCAACCTATGAATGTAATGACTTGAGACTAAGGGGATAGTTTTAGTCCTCAAAGAGGACGACAACGCCGATTACGTCTATGGGGTAAACCCGGATGTGACAAACTTGGTATCATCTCATGTGGTTGAATATCATTGAGTTATGTCTCTCTCTGTACCACGTCAATATTCATAAATGTGAAACGTGCCACACTTATGAATAGGAACCTATGTGATGCATAGCAATCGCTCTCTTTCTTGGAAATCCTAATCGTGCCGTTAGAAGTATATTTATGGTGTGCTTTTGCATATAATCCTATTGTTGTTCTTATAGAAAAGAATGAACACTCTAAGGAATGCGGCTTGTAGACTCAAAGAGGAAATTGCCAATGTGGGAGATCCTCCCCATGGTGATCAAGTTCCTCCCCATGAAGAAGATTCTAACATGGACCATGCACCGTTCAGTCCTCCTCCTTTGACGGATGATAATATGAGGACCGCTCTTCTCCAAATGGCCCAAGCTATCACTACTCAAGCACAAAGGGCCACGACGCAATCCCAATCTATGATGGCCCAAGCAAACCGAGAGGTTGTGCCCCGTCCTCATCAACAAGTCACTACTATGGCTTCCGATCTAAGGTACTTCACTCGGATGAACCCTCGTACATTCTACGGGTCTAAAGTTGATGAATACCTCCAAGAATTCATCGGTGAAGTCTCTAAGATACTTTTGGCTGGGATTTTCCATAAGTGATAAGGATGAGTTGGCCACTTACAAACTTAAGGATGTGGCTCAAACATGGTTTGTAGAATGGAGAGATAATAGGACCTTGAGAGGTGGTCCTTTGACTTGGGAGGTCTTCAGGAAGGCTTTGCTAGATCGGTTCTTTCTTAGGGAGATGAGGGATGCAAAAGTGGTGGAGTTCATCAACCTTCACTAAGGAGGTATGAGTGTTCTTGAATACTTCTTGAAATTCACAAAGTTGTAGAAATACGCTCCTTCTCTGGTTTCCGATCCTAGATATGAAATGTGCCACTTTGTGACAGGGGTATTTGATGATTTGCAAGAGGAGTTTCATTCGGCTATGCTACACGACAACATGAACATTTCCCGTCTTATGGTTCATGCCAAGCATGTATAGGAGGCAAGGGCTAGGAGGAAGAGTAATGATACTAAAAGGGTATGATCTTTTGATAGAAGTTCTTTAAGGAATAGGCTTGAGATACAAGACAAGCCTAGATTTAAGAAGCGGGTTTCAAGTCAAGTCCCTTCCGAGTTCCTAAAAGCTAGTGGTGATAGTGTGTCTAACCCTAAATCCAAGAAGGGAAAAGGTAATAATTCACTGTCACGTCCCAAAACCACACCCTAGATGTTAAGGTGAAATCTCGGATTGCGACACGGAGTCCTCGACCTCTGAGAGGTCTAAGACAAGCCCGTTCATAAAATTCATTGCATACATGTATGAAAAGTAGTGCGGAATTAAAAGTTTTCATACAAAATAATATTACTTCAAAATATCTCTTTTATAGAAAAAGTAATGAAAGACTAAGTCTCAAAGTCTCCATCTTAGACATACAAATATAGAAAATAGCTACGTCTATTACCGGTAGTTCCATAATGAAAAATAAACATCAAGATGTCGTCGAATCTAGTGAGGACATACTAAAATCATTGCTTTAATGAACACTAATCCAAGCTTCAACTATGACACTCCTTTCAAACGCCACCTACACGTTTAAAGATACACAAAATGTGTGAAATTAGTACAAATAGTTGTACTAACTATGGCATATGAAAAATCATTAGTAAATGGACATTCTTATAAAACATGCTCTTTTTATTAAGACTTCATCGTATAAGTGTCGACATTTAACACCTTAAAAACATACAAGATATTACAAAATCATTTTATCAAGATTGAAGGACATTATCATAACCTCTTTTAACTTGCATTCTTCTCACCAAAGGTTTTCCTAAGATAAAATCATTCTCTTATTCGTTTCATTAACTCGCCACCTTAGGTTACTCTAAGATTCACATAGGTATAACAAGAAGAGACCGCCCCTACACCCTCTTCAAGCTTACCAAAGCAACCATCAAAGCTACCCTAGAAAGAGCACGTTCTATTAATCATACGTTAGCTAAATAAGTGATCGCTCATTAAGTCAACTAAACGACATATCATTCGTTAAAGACTTCACATAATGGACTTGGAAAGACCTAGGGTATCACATACTAATATCATCAAAGTCTAGTCGTTCAATGTCTAGATAGCATCCCATTCCACTACCAAAACTTCCTAGAACTTATCCAACACTAGCATGTACCCCACATGATGAGAATAGGCAATAACCAATATAGACCATACTCTCTAGGCATGGAATCCAGAGTTCCAACCTACTTCGATGAGGGTGATCTAGTTGCCAAGGATAGAACGAGGACACATCTCATGCAGGCACATGGTTAAGGAATATAACGGGCTATTATGTACTCTAGTATCATTCTCAAGTAGATCTACATTGCACTCTAGTCTCATTCTTATGTAGATATGTAGACCATAACATATTCGCTCGGTGATATCCTTTGCTCTCTAGAGTAAGTTCAATCTAAGGGACATATGAAAAGGTACCATCTCTTAGTCGTTACCTAGTCATAATGTACCTACCAAAGGTGGTTCCACTAGGGCAGCCATTCGATGGTCTCTATGGATAGGTCATTCTTAACCTTCTTCTATAGAAGATTCCTTGTATTAGTCATGCTTAGAAGGTCACATCTTAGGTCTACCGATCCTACACATTCAATAAACATTCTTCCATACACATTCAAGACAAAGGTGCATAAGCCTACTAAGTCAAGATATTCAGTATTCATCATATACATGTATCAAGTAAGGGACACTACGCTACCAAAACAAGACACAACATACTTTACTTTATTTCATATACATATCATTCTTTGAAGCACATATGAATGACCCTTATCATTATTATGTAACCCTATATATTACTATAATATTATCGATATAATAATAATAGACTCATATAGTCAAGTAGGAATAATCATGTATAAATTTTAAGGCTACACACAAAAACACATAGTCATAGTCCAACATGATCACCTAATATCCATATGAGAGAACATACTTTTATGTAACTAGCATGTAGATAGATATAATCATACTTCACATAATCAATTAGACAAATCATCATAATACTTCAAATAGTGCCGACAAGGCCATGATCATCAATTCCAAGTATAACATATAATACTAGATGTAACTAGGTCAATTCAACATATACTTAACAATCTAAGACCAATTAGATATCCATTGCATATAATCTTTACATCATTAGAAAGCCCATAAGAAACTACTCATTAATACATAAATATAGAGACATGATTACATAACCCATAAAATAGTCAAGCCTGGAATTTGCATGGCTTGCATGGGTACATAAAATTTATAGCTTTAAAACATAGCATTAAAATCAATTTAATTCTAAAACATTGATTTAAAAACCTTTTATGCAGGAACTCGTGGCTAGAATCATAAAATTGGACAAATTATATTTTTGATCATCTTTTAAAATTATTGGAGTTGACTCCTTGAAAAATGAGATTACAAGGATGAATAGTCATACCTTAGAGATGAAGAATCCTGGAAATATTGGTTGAAACTTCCAAACATTAGTCTTCTTCGTTAAGCTTTTTCTATTTCTTCAATGGAGTTAGGAAAAAAGAGCGTTCTTGAGAGACTAAGAGAATTTCTTGTGGTTATGGTTTGGGACGTGTAATTCTGGTCTAAAACTGAATTAATATCTATATATACACGTCCCATAGGTTACCCTAAATGCCTCCCACTTAAATTACCTAAAACACCCCTTCTAATTCGACTACAAATAGGAGAACATTTGACCTAGACTAATTCGGGTTTGACCATGATTTTTAATGAATTAAGTTGCTAAATTAATTAATTGAGTGACCTATGGTAATAAATAAAGTACCCTTAAGTCGTTAGGACCATAACAAACCCTTTGCATCATCCTAGGTTAGGTACTAGGTTGTCTCTTACTTGACTTAACTGAAATCTGGAAATTGCGTGGTGGTTTCGGTTTTGTCCATTTTAATTAGTTAATTAATTTGCTAATTTAATTGATTCAGTAACCTATGGTAATAACTAAAGCACCCCTAAGTTGTTAGTACCATAACCAACTCTTTTGGACCATCCTAGGTTAGGTACTAGGATGTTTCTTTAGTTAGTAATTCGTTTCAGTCACTCGGTTAGGTCTTAGGATTTCAGGCACCCTCGTTAGTTAATTTTAGTTGGTCCTAGGTTATTTAAATAGTTAGGGACTTTATTTAGGACGTAGAATCAATTAGGGAGATCGGCCCAACGTGATCCTACACGCCTGCCCCCTAACAACCCTAACTTATTTTGTAGGGGCTTCTCTCTTGGCCGTTGGTAGCACATGTGTTGCCGTGTACTTTCCCCAACCTTGCACTTTGGAAAGCTGACTACTTCTCCAAGTATTCTCACTATGTACTTGGGAACTGCTTAATCTACATGGTCATTTTAAATGATTATGTGCTATGGTACCTAGGCTTGACACTTGGATGCCTGTACCTAATGTGTGTGAGCTATAAAGGAAATTTTTTTATCTTAGGGTCTTCATTTAAGGTACAACAATCTTGGATTGGGGAATTTCAACATCAAGTGTATTCTAAATTTTGTTAATCAATCGAAATTGGCTAACAATCTTAAGACAATATTCTCCAATATGAATATTACTCAATATTGGGCATTGGGATGTCTATATACCCCCAGTACCTATTCTTAAAATTTATTAGGCTCTTCAATAGAAAAGTACATTTTTTGGAATGTTACATTATCCCCCCTCCCCTTTAGGGACATTCCTCCCCGAATGAGACTTGCCACACTATGAACATTTTTAAGGGCTAAGACTTACATACTAACAAGAAAATAGAACTACTTCTACAACTTATCATGCAATAAAACTAACATTTTCAATTCATATAGGAGGAACTTCCTTCTCCACATAATATCATGCTCATTTACATAAGTTATATACACATCATAACCATTTTTTAAAAAGAACAATTTAGCAAAATTTTCAAAATATTTACAGTAAACACCAATATTTTTACAGTGAAACATGCTTAATTTTCCAACACTGCAACTCTTAAGCAATTTATGATGGAAACATAACAATATGAGATATAAAACCATATAAACTCCCTTTAAAAGATAATCATAACTTCATGAAATTCACAATTATGAATTTCAATTTAAACTAGACTCTAAAAACAATGCAATATGCTATTATGACATTCTATCTCAAGCTTTTATTGAACACAAGATATGAGACAACAATCTACAAAACAAATACTCACAATACTCCCCCACTTAGAAGGATATCATATAACTAAGGAGAGAAAACTATAACTTATCGGCATCATCATCATCATCCGATTTTGTTCCTTTGGCTCGTAGAGCATAGAAGTTATTCCTCTTTGGAGAACCACTATGCAGAATGCTAGAAGAAAATTGCATGGCTTCTATACCTCTAGATGCAATAGTAGGACAATATCTAACTTGGTGAAAATCCTTCACAAAGCCAACACACCCACTAGTAACGGCTAGACAATTACAAAAGTGATTCTTTCCACAAGTCGCACAAGTAGGCCTAACCATTTGGGAACCACCACTTTCCTCATGGTTCACCTTAGGAGCACTAGAACCATCTTGATTTGGAGCCCTCTTCTTAAACTTATGTTGAACTTTCTCATCGGGTCTTCCCCTCTTAGCATCTTTACTTATCCTCCCAAGTTTAGACTCTTCAATGGATTGAGCGTACACCATAAGCCTAGATAAAGTTATGTCATCATGGAGCATGGCCGTACGACATTCTTATTTCACCATATCCGAAATACCGATCAAAAACCTACTTATCTCATCCCTAAGATTAGACACCAGGGATGGAGCATACTAAGACAACCAGGCAAACTTCAAAGAATAATCATCAACACTCATGCTACCTTGTCTAAGGTTTATACATTCCTCAATCTTAACCTCCCTCTTCTCACGGGGAAAGTACCTATCTAAGAATGCTTCCTTAAACTCTTCCCACTCTAAGGGACCTAATTCAACCGTTTGAGTATACTTCCATTGAGTAAACCATACTTGACTAATATCTTTCATTTGATACGAAGCTAACTAAGTTTTCTCCCTAGATGTCATTCCTATTGCATGTACTATCTTATACACCTCATCTAAGAAAGCTTGGGGATCTTCTCCAACCTTATAACGAAAGAAGTTAGGAGGATTCATCCTCACAAAGTCCCTCAATCTAACGGTCATAGTAATCTCCATAGACTTCACCCTAGGCCCAATATCTCTATTCACATGAGTTGTCATAGCCCGGTCCAGGATAAGGAGAGCCTCTCTTATCTCCCCATTAGCCATTTTTGGGGGAAACACCGGAACCTCATTGCCTCCTTCCACATTAGGTACTTGATCATCTTGAACACCTTGAGGAACATGCTCAACTTGTGGAACATGTCCACCTCGAAAAGGAAGCTCCTCATTCACATCATTCTCTTCAACCCTCCTAGCTAGTGTCTTTCTCGTATTCATCTTCCTAGAAACACAAGGATAACCATAAGAAAAGAGCACTTATAGCTTTTTACTCTAAGGCATGACATAGGAGTAGAAAAGAATGGAAACTCTATCGTCCTATAGACTCTCACCCATAGATGTATCGCGATTCACACCGATGGTTAAGACTGTACTAGATGTGTCTTTTTGAGACTTTTGGATTCCTAAGACTACTTCATAACCTTATACTCTGATACCAAGTTTGTCACATCCTGAAACCACACCCTAGATGTTAGGGTGCAATCTCGGATTGCGACACGGCGTCATTGACCTATCAGAGGTCTAAGACAAGTCCTTTCTTACCATTCATTGCATACATGTATGAAAAGTAGTGTGCAATCAACACTTTTCATACTAAATAATATTACTTCAAAATATCTTTTTGATGGAAAAACATAATGAAAGACTAAGTCTCAAACTCGCCATCTTAGACATACGAGTATAGAAAATAACCAAGTCTATTACAATACTTCAATAAGGAAAACTAAACATCAATATGTCCTCTAATCTAGTGAGGACATAACAAACTCTTTGCTTGAATGAACACTAATCGAAGCTTCAACTTTGAGACTCCTTTCAACCTCCACCTACACCTTTAAAGATTAACAAAATGTATGGATTAGTACAAACAGTTATACTAAGTATGGCGTATTCATAAAATCATTAAAAACGAACATTCTTATAAAACAGGCTCTTTTTTATTAAGACTTTATAGTATAAGTGTAAGAAAAAAATTTAACACCTTAGAAACACACAAGATATCACATAAGCATTTTATCAATATTGAAAGACATTACCGTGAATTAAGTTTAACCTTACCGTAACCTCTTTTAACTTGCATTCTTCTCACAAAAGGTTATCCTAAGATAAAATCATTCTATTAGTCGTTTCATTAACTCCCCACCTAAGGTAACTCTAAGGTTCACATATGTAGAACAATAACCCATACACCCTCTTCAAGCTTACCTCAGCAACCCTCAAAGCTATATTAGATAGAGAACGTTCTATTAATAATATGTTAGCTAAGGGTGTGATCATTCATTAAGTCAATTAGACGACATATAATTCATTATAGACTTCACATAATGAACCTCGAAAGACCAAGGGTCTCACATACTAATATCTTTAAAGTCTAGTCGTTCAATGTATAGATAGCGTCCCATTCAACTACCTAAACTTCCTAGAACTTATCCGACACTAGCATGTACCCCACATGAAGAGAATAGGCAATAACGATAGAGACCATACTAGCTAGTCATGGAATCTGGAGTTCCAACCTACTCTGATGAGGGTGTTCTACTTTCCAAGGGTAGAAGACACATACTATGTAGAAATATGGTTAATAAATATAATGGTCCTTTATGTACTCTAGTCTCATTATCAAGTAGAGATACATTGCCCTCTAGTCTCATTCTCAAGTAGAGCTGCAAAACATAACATATTCACTCGGTGCTAGCCTTTGTTCTCATAGAGCAGGTTCAATCTAACGGACATATGAAAAGGTACAATCTCTTAGTCGTTACCTATTCATAATGTACCTACCAAAGATGGGTCCACTAGGGCTGACATTTGATGGTTTCTAAGGATAGCTCATTCTTAACCTTTTTTTTATAGAAGATTTCTTGTATTACTCATTCTTTGAAGGGAACCATCTTAGGACTACTGATCCTAGACTTCCATTAAACATTCTTCCATACACATACAAGACAAAGGTGCATAAGCCACCTAAGTCAAGATATTTATATTCATCATATACATGTATCAAGTAAGGGACACTAGTCTACCAAAACAATACACAAAATACTTTACTTTATTTCACATACATATCATTCTTTGAAGCACTTAGGAACCCTTATCGTCATTATCTCTCCATATATTAATATAACATTATCAATGTAATCATCATAAACTCATAAAGTCAAGTAGAAATAATAATGTATCAATTTTAAGGCTACACAGATAAACACATAGTCATAGTCCAACCTGATCAACTTAAATCCATAGAAGAGAACATACTTTCACGTAACTAGCGTGTAGATAGATATGATCATACTTCACATAATCAATTAGACAAATCATCATAATACTTTAAATAGTGCTGACAATGCGATGATCATCAATTCCAAGTATAAGTCATAATACTAGATGTAACTAGGTCAATTCAAATTAGACTTAACTATCTAAGACCAATTAGACATTAATTGAATATAATTTTTACATCATTAGAAAGCCCATAAGAAACTACTCATTAATTCATAGAAATAGACACATCATTACTTAACCCATAAAATAGTCAAAATTGGAATTTGCATGGCTTGCATGGGTTCATAAGAATTATAGATTTAAAACATATCATTAAAATCAATTTTTACTTTTAAAACATTGATTTAAAAACCTTTTATGCAAGAACCCATGGCTAGAATCATAAAATTGGACAAATCATATTTTTGATCATCTTTGAAAATTATTGGAATTGACTCCTTGAAGAAATAGATTTCAAGGATGAATAACCATACCTTATAGATGTAGAATCCACGAAATATTGGTTGGAAAATTCAAAACCTTACTCTTCTTCCTTAATCTTTTTCTAGTTCTTCAATGGAGTTCGGAAAAGAGTGTGTTCTTGAGAAATTAAGAGAATTTCGTGTAGTTCTTGTTTGGGACGTGTAATTCTGGTTTAACACTGACTTAATATCTATATATAGACGTCCTATACATTACCCTAAAGACCTCCCACTTAAATTATCTAAAAAGCCCCTTCTAATTCGGCAACAAATAGGAGAACATTTGACCTAACCTTATTCGGGTTTGACAATTATTTTTAATAAATTAAGAGTGAAATAGGTTAGGTACTAGATTGTCTCTTACTTGACTTAACCGAATTCTGGAACATGCTTGGTGGTTTTTGTATTTGCCCATTTAAATTATTAAATTGAGTTGCTACTTTAATTAAATAAGTAATCTAGGGTAATTAGTGAAGTACCCCTAAGTGGTTAAGACCATAACCAACCCTTTTGGACAATTCTAGCTTACGTACTAGGATGTTTCTTTAGTTAATTATTCGTTTAGGTCACCCAGTTAGGTCTTAGGATTTAGGGCACTCTATTAGTTAATTTTAGTTGGTCCTAGGTTAGTTAGTTAGGGACGTTAGTTATGACCTAGAATTAGTTAGGGAGCTTGGCCTCACGTGATCCTACATGCTTGCCCCTAACCACCCTAACTGATTCAGTTGGGGCTTGTCTCTTGGCCGTTGGTAGCACATATGCTTGCACATGTGTTGCCGTGTACATACTTCAACCTTGCACTCTCGAAAGTTCACTACTTTTCCAAGAATTCTCACTATGTCCTCGGGCACTGCTCAATCTACATGGTCATTTTAAATGTTTATATGTTATGGTACCTAGGTTAGACACTTGGATGCCTCGTACCGAATGTGTGTGAGCTATAAAGGAAAAATTTATCTTAGGGTCTTCAGTGCAGGTACAACAAGCTTGTGTTTCGGCATTTTAACATCAAGGTGTATTCTAAATTTTGTTAATTCATAGAAATGGGCTAACATCCTTAAGCCAATATTCTCCAATATGCCCAATATTTCTTAATATTGGGCATTGGGATTCCTATGTACCCCCAATGCTTATTATTAAAATCTATTGGGCTCTTCAATAGACAAGTACATTTTCTGGAATGTTATATTCACTAACCGAGAAGTCAACTTTTGGAAATATGGCAAGAAGCACTATGGTAATTGCCTTATGGGGATGGATAATTGCTTTGGTTGTGGTAAAAGTGGGCATAAGGTTAGGGATTGCCTAAATTTGAGTGGTCATGACAAGTGTAGTGGTCAAGCTCAACCAAGTGGTTCTAGTTATGCTCTAAAGAAGAATCGCTTCTATGATGTACGCTCTATGGGCGAGCAAGAGACTTCTCCCGAGGTGGTGACCGGTATGTTGAAAGTCTTCTCTGTTTATGTATATGTCTTACTTCATCCCGGCACTATTTTATCCTTTGTTACTCCTCTAGTAGCTAAAATGTTTTATATTTTATCCGATATCTTTCTTGAACCTTTTATATTGTCTATTTTGGTGGGTGAGTCAGTTGTTGCAAAAAGGGTGTACAAAAATTGTCCAATAACGTTTACTAATAGAGTTTCTTATGTTGACCTAGTGGAACTTGATATGTTTGATTTTCATATTATATTGGGTATGGATTGGTTGCATGCTTGCTTTTGTTCTATTGATTGTAGGACAAGTGTGGTAAAGTTTAACTATCCAAATGAACCCGTTGTTGAGTGGAAAGGGGGAGATTCTATTCCTAGAGGTTGTATTATGTCTTGTCTAAAAGCATGCAAAATGATCTCAAAGGGTTGTCTATACCACATAGTAAAAGCCCAAGATTTAGACTCCCAAATTCCTCCCATTGAGTCGGTCCCCGTAGTGGTGAGTTATTGGAAATCTTTCCTAATGACCTTTTGGGTATTCCTCCCAAAGGGGAAATTGAATTGACTTTGGCATTGATTTACTACCGGAAACAAATCCCATTTCAATTCCTCCTTATCAGATGGCTCCGGCTGAATTGAAGTAGTTCAAGACTGAACTCAAGGGTTTTATAAGGCCTAGTATTTCTCGTGGGGTGCTCTGGTTTTATTTGTAAAGAAGAAAGAAGGATCCTTGAGAATATGTATTTATTATCGCCAACTCAATAAGGTCACCATTAAGAATAAGTACCCTCTCCCTCGGATTGACGACTTGTTTGATCAACTCCAAGGGGCGAGCTACTTTTCAAAAATTAACTTAGGATCGAGGTATCACCAACTTAGAGTGAGAGGTGAGGATATACCAAAGATGGACTTTCGGACTAGGTATGGGCACTATGAGTTCTTAGTAATGTTTTTTGGTCTCAGTATTGCTCTGGGCCACTTATGGATCAAATGAAAAAGATTTTTCAAAATTACCTAGATTTATTTGTCATTATCTTCATTGAAGATTTCTTGGTATACTTAAAGAATGAGGGTGATCATATGGGTCATTTGAGGGTAGCATTGCAAACACTTAAGGATCATCAATTGTTTGCCAAATATAGCAAGTGTCAGTTTTTGTTGAGGTCGGTGACATTTCTTGGTCATATCATCTCTAATGAAGGAGTTGAAATTGATCCATGGAAAACAGAGGCGGTGAAGAATTGGCCTAGACCATTGACTTTAAGAACATTAGGAGTTTCTTGGATCTATTGGGTTATTTCGGAGGTTCATGGATGGTTTTGCATCCGTTGCATCTCCCTTGACTACTTTGACCCAAAATTATAAGAAATTTGAGTGGTCGGAGGCATTTGAGAAAATTTTCTAATTGTTGAATGATAGGCTTAATTCCACCCCGATGTTGACCTTACCGGAGGTTAAAAAGGGTTTTGTTGTGTATTGTGACGCATCCCGAGTAGCTTTGGAGTGTGTGCTTATGCAACACGGGAAGGTGATACCCTATGCTTTTAGGCAACTTAAGGTACATAACAAAACCTATCCCACTCTTGAGTTAGAGGTCGTGGTGTTTGCTTTGAAAATATGGAGGGATTACTTGTATGGGGTTCACGTTGATGTCGTTACAGACCATAAGAGTCTCCAATATGTGTTTACCCAATAAGAGTTGAACCTCCGGCAAAGGAGGTTGTTATAGTTGTTGAAAGATTGTGATATGAGTGTGCTCTATCACCCCGGCAAGGATAATGTGGTGGCAGATGCCCTAAGTTGTATGACTATGGGTAGTGTGTCCCACGTCGATGAAGCCAAGAAAGACCTAGTGAAGGAAGTACATAGGTTGGCTAGGTTGGGGATGAAGTTGGAAGATTCTTTGGATGGTGGTTTCATGGTTGGTAATAACTCCGAGTCATCACTAGTAGTTGAGTTGAAATCGAAACAACACCTCGACAAATCATTGATGGAGTTCAAAGAATCGGTCCTTGGCAAACTTAATGAGACATTCTCCCTAGGAGGGTATGGTATTTTAAGGTGCCATGGGATCTCAATGTGGATGGGTTGAGGGACCGAAATCCTTGATTAAGACCATGGGTCCCGCTACTCCATTCATCTGGGCTCGACAAAAATGTATCATGACCTAAGGGAAATATATTAGTGGGAAGGTTTGAAGAGAGACATAGCGGAGTTTGTCTCTAAGTGTACAAAGTGCCAACAAGTAAAGGTCGATCACCAAAAGTTTGGTGGCTTACTACAAGAGATCCAAATTACTACTTGGAAGTGGGAAGACAATAATATGGACTTTGTAGTGGGTTTACCTTGGACTCAAAGGTCATATGATTCTATATGGGTCGTTGTAGATAGGTCGACTAAGTCCGCTCGTTTTATTCTATTCAAGTTACTTATTTGGCAGAAGATTATGCTAGGATATCCATAGATGATATTGTGTGTCACCATGGTATTCTGTTATCCATCATATCGGATTGGGGTGCACAATTCACATCTAGGTTTTGGAGGTCTTTCCAAAAAGGGATTGGTACTAAGGTGAAGTTGAGTACCGCTTTTCATCCCCAAATGGATGGTCAAGCGGAACGCAGTATTCAAACCCTTAAGGATATGCTTAGGGCTTGCATTATTGATTTTAAAGGTAATTGGGATAAAAATCCGGTCGCGTTTTCTTATAATAATAGCTTTCGTTCATCCATTTTCATGGCTCCCTACGAAGCCTTATATGGTAGGACGTGTAGGTCTCCTATAGGGTGGTTTGAAGTGGGTGAGCCTTCGCTTCTTGGCCCCTTTTCATTTATAAGACCTTAGAGAAGGTTCATATCATAAGGAACCAATTGCAAACAGCCTATAGTCGCCAAAAGTCTTATGCCGATCATAGGAGAAGGGATTTGGAATTTGAAAAGGGTGATAAGGTGTATTTCAAAATTTCACAAATGAAAGTGGTGGTTAGATTTGTCAAGAACGGGAAATTGAGTTCTCATTATGTGGGTCCATATGAAATTTCGCAAAGATTGGTAAGGTGGCATGTGAATTGGAACTCCCTAATGAATTGGCTTCGATTCATCCAGTTTTCCATGTTTCTATGTTGAAGAAGTGCATTGGTTATCCCGAGTCCATTCTTCCTATTGAGGGTCGTGGTGTGAAGGAGAACCTGTCTTATGAGGAAGTTCTATTTCAAATTCTTGATAGGCAAGTTAAGAAGTTAAGTAATAAAGAGGGTGCAACATGGGAGGACGAAGCCGACATGAAGTCCCGTTACCCTAATATTTTTGTTAATTTAGGTTAGTCATTCATTTTTAATAATATAAATATTACTGAGATTGAAGTTTTTTTATTTTTGGGGGAAGTTTTGCAAAATATACATTTTTGAATACTTCACAGTGAAGTTACTGTAAATAATGCCTTTGGACTTGAAGTTTTGAATTTTCTTGTTTTGAGTTATGTTGTGAATTTTGATACGGTGAGTCTTTCTGAAATTATATGTATCATGTTGTTAAGTTGAACTTGTGCTTATTGACTTATGTAATGTATGTTGAGTTCGTGTGTGTTGTGAGAAGGAAATACCTCATGATGAAGTGTTTTGAGCCTTATGTGCAGAAATTGGAATTTTACAATTGCCATGTGGAAATGATATTATTTATGTGATTTGATATTGTTGATTGGTTGGGATGCTAGTCTTGAGTCTATTCCTCCCTTCAAAAGAATTTTAGTGTCATTTGGGGACGAATGTTCCCAAGGATGGTGGTATAATGTAATAGTTTAAAAATTCAAGACGTGTTGTAAAGCATAACATAGGTGTCATAAGGTCTAACTATTATTTTTAAGTCCATTTTGTTGAATGTAGGTCATTTAAGAAGTTTAAGAACCTAAACGTCCAAGAACGTCCATGACGTCCGTAAGTTGGTTCAAAGGGGTTAGTGTGCCTTAGCCTATTTGGCTAGCTTTTAGGAGTCAGAAATTTATGAGAAGTGGTAAAAGTGTATATAAATAGGTGCTTGAGGTAATTCATGGTCAAAATATCAGGGTACGACTCCCCAAGGACCAACCAATGGCCTTTGAGAAGGACCCTACAGGTTGAGCCAACACTGTCTAGGCAGTGTTCATCGATGGGACAAGGGACGACTGATAGTGCTGTTGATGCTGAGGACACTACTGAGGGTGTCCAGATTATAGAGGTAGTGGATTACGAGGTACCGGACCTACCAGCTTGCTAATCGTCAGCGCTTTGCACCCCAGGTTTGCTTCACCTACCACTCTTGTATTTCAATTTTTTATGCATTGGGGACAATTGCATGTCTTTTTTTGGGGGGGTGGGGGGTGGGGTAATGGAAAGTGAGTTCTACGGTTAAGCCAGAGTAGCCCAATTAACTATTCTCTTTTGGGGTTTTCTTGCCTGTGTTCTTTTACCCCAAGATACTGATTACTTTTTTTGTTGAACCGACATGTCTATATCTTGTGTACATAGTTTAATTATGATGCATGATGGCTAAAATGATATCCTGATAAAATGGAAAATGATTCATGACTAGGCATAGTAATTATTAAATGTGTGACTCTAAGCATGACATAGAGGTACACCACTACATGACCCTAAGTCTAAAATTTGAACTAGGTGTCTGATAATCTGGTAGAGTAATTAGATGTCAAGTGAGTTAGAGGAAGATTTGGATAGTCCACTATTGTAGAACTTGCCTGGTTAGTCCTGCTAAAAGTAAGTTTTAATAGACAATTAGGAAAGGATCATAGGCCCATATTCAATATTGCCCATTTTTAGCCTAAATAAAAGAAAACCAAATGAAATTTATCCTTCTTTGATCCAAATGATTTAAGCTTAAACTAGACCTTTCTTTTTCACCCTAACTGATCTTTTCTGAGAATAATGTGATGGCCCAGGACCCTCCTTGGACATGTGCACCTCAGCTTATGCCAAAAGCATAAGTTGAGGGTGGCTTATGCAATAAACAACCCTTTTTATTGATCTGACCCAACTTTGGGTATTGTGTACTTTGACTAATGGCAAAGCCATGAGTTGAGGGTGACTATTATGAGGAATGCTCTTGAAAGTGGAGTTGAAAGAAAAAAGAGAGAGAAAAAACAAAAGTAAAGTGACTCAAGAATTAGTTGAAAGAAAAGTAAAGAAAAAAAATATACAAGAAATACAAGCAAAAAAATAAGAGAGTCACTTACACAAATAAAGAAAAAAGGGAAAATAGCAAGGTGAAAGAATATGAAAAACAGGGCAAAATAAAATGATAGAAAATGGTATGTTTAGCCGATATGTCAAGGAGGGCAAAAAGTCACTAAAGTATACCTAAATATACCCTACCTGACCCTGAGCCTATGTTACAAGCTAAGAAGGTCCTATCCTGATCCTAAGAGTTGTATAGCGAACTTAAAGCAGTGAAAATAAGGGCAAACTTATGGCAATATGTATGAATGAGTGTGAATTTGTTCTGAGAGTGAGTGTTGAAAAGTAATTCGTATACTCAAACTACAATTATTGTGTGAAAAATGAGGATTTTGTTTTGAAGTGAGGACACTAATTGCAGTATCGGAAATATTAGCACCTCGGTGAGAAATTGAAGAGGATAGGTGTTAGTGCATGTCGAGTCTGTGTCATGGTCTGCTTTCACATAATTCAAGCCTAATAGTGATAGCATGCATAAATATGATGATATTGATCGGGATTGATAGCCAAATGATTGCAAAGGATAAAACATGGATACTATTGTACAAAGATTTTGCATTGAGTCATAGTGCGTCGCTTGAGGACAAACAAACAATTTACCGTGGTTTCACGGTATTGTTAATACTTTTTCCATAAGTTTAGTGTGTCCAAAAGCCTTTTTGTGCTAATTTTTATGTAAGTTTCTCTTTATTTCCAGGAAATCTGTCTAACAGAGGAATGCAGAGGTTTTTGAGCAAAAAATACAGAAAAGTACCACCTTCGGAGCTTGTAACGGTCCGTCATGCTCGTGAAGGTCCGTAGGTCGCATCATAGTGCAGCTACTGAAGGAAGATGGGGAAGTCTGACCAAGTGTGGGGTTACGGAAAGCGTGACGTACCGTCGTAGCCATGACGGTCCGTCTTGCTGGTTCGTCATGAAGATCAGAGAAGTAGTTCCAGTACCCAAATTCCAAGAGTTCAAGTGTTTTGGAACGGAGACCCTCGATGGACCGTTGTACCTGTGGCAATCCGTCATATCTGCCGTTGAGGGTAATGAAGAGAGCAGCAAAAGAAATTGCACAAGTATGGGACGACAGAGTCCATGACGGTTCGTCGTGACCACGATGATCCATCGCGAGGTCCATCGATCCAGCCTTATTTTGACAGATTTGTAGGAAATAGAGTCCTTATTTAATTAGGTTTTATTTTTTTATAAATAGTTCGAAAAACCTCATTTTTGAGATTAGACTCTCGATTATTTTTGGACTCTTTGTTAGACTATTTGTTCTTCAATTAATTTCAGGAATTGATTGTTGGTGATTTTTGTTGATTAATCAAGCGAACTTTCGGATTTTACTCTTTCTCATTGAAGTAAGTGCATGAGTTCTTATATCATATATTTGAATATTGTGATTATGATTATGGGTAACTAAACTCTATATCTAGGGTTGTGTGAACCGTAGGAGAATAATGAGGTACAACTTAACTAAAATAACAAATCCAAAATAGTGTCTTGCATGTATTGGTAATTCTTTCGCTTAAAAGTCTTTTTAACGGACGGCCAATGTTAGAACTCACCTTAATGCTACATGCCAGACCAAGGATGTAGATAATAGGAAAAGAATTATCAACATAGATTTAGCGTATACTATCTAATAGGTTAGTATTGATAGTACGAGGTAATAATTTAGTCAAATATCGAATATATTGCTTAATATAAGGTAAAGATAAGGGTTAGTATAGCACCACACGTAGCCGGACGAAGGTGCAGAGTGAAGTTTTCTAGATGCCGGACCAAGTATTTAGAAATACATAACGTATCACTTTGCATGCAAGATACTAGGAAAAAATTGTTATAGTTAGAATTATCAAGTTATGAACCTGGTGGGAACACGTAAACCCTAGTTACTTAGATTAATTGATTAAACTCCAACATTTGAAGCTGTTAGTTGTCTACTTAAATTTCGCTAGTTATTTTCATTTATTTATAAATTGAAAACCCCCCTTTTATAATTTTTGCTTTCCAAGGAAGTAATTGACTGAACAATTGTAATAATAGATTGAAGTTAAGTCTAAGCTATTTTCCTCGTGGGAAAGATCCCAACCTTACTAGTTGGATTATTTACTTGACACGACCGCTTTACTTTTTATTTGAGAAGTAAGGTTGAGCGTATCGAATTTTGGTGCCGCTGCCGGGGAAAGTAGCTGTTAGATTAACTTAAACTTGTTACTATAGTTTAGTTGATATGATCTTGATTTTACTTTGTTTTATTGTTTTTTATTTTTGCAGAACCATCTTCCGTGTATGCCAAATACACAGAGAGGAAAAGAACCTTTGTTTCCATATGATCACGAATTAGAGCATACACTATGCAACATGAATAGAAACTTGGGAATTTATGATGATGATCCAAACTAGAACATCCCTGCTCCGGTTGATGTTCATGGTCAGTTGTTACCCGATGCTCCGGGTGAACACCAACAGAGGAGACAAAATCCCGCTCCACGGCCCCCAGAATACTACAGAGGCTATGAAAATATAGCAGACTCCGATGGGCCACTTGTCTTTCCCTCTCTACCACCAGGACACACCTTTGTGGTAACTAGTAGCCTGATGCAAATGTTCACTGCCACAGGTTTGTTTTCAGAGCTACCTTCTGAGGATACACATGCCCACATAGCTAAGGTTAGGCAGTGTGTAAAAGTTGTGTAGGGAGGCCTGACTTGGACTTGGATGTAATAGGGCTAAGAGTATTTCCTCTCTCACTTACGGGAGATGCTACTATATGGTTCACTGAGCTCCCGTATAACTCAATTTTCACATGGAACCAACTAAGGGATGTTTTCTTAGCACGCTACTACCCGGTCTTCAAGAAACTAAACCACAAAGACAGAGTGAACAACTTTGTGGCTCTACCAGGAGAGTCAATTAGTAGTTCTTGGGATAGATTCACCTTGTTCTTGAGAAGCGTCCCAAATCACCGTATAGATGATGATTCACTGAAGGAATACTTCTATCAGGGACAGGATGATAATAATAAAGCGATGTTGGACACTATAGCAGGTGGATCTTATGGGGAGTGTCCATATGCTGAGATTGCTGAAAAATTAGGGAAAATCTACCGAAATAATAAAGCTTGGAGTACTAGAAAGTCAGATACCGGGAGAAATACCTTCACAGTGCAGTCCACTCACAACCCAGCCACAGATGAGACTCGTGAAGAAATGGATCATATGAGAACTAAGCTTGGGTTGTTACTAAAACATGTCACTTGGGGTGCAGAAAAGATAGATTCAGTCAACTATTTGTCAAAACCACCGCCACAAAATGATGAGTGTTGTTATGAGGAGGATTCCTATGCAGTAAATGAGCAGACGGGGGGTTTCCGACCAAGCACCCAAGGCTCTAATCAGGATAATTGGCGCCAAGGTCAAGGGAACCAAGGTCGGAACTATGGTAACTATAACCGTGAGGGTCATTATGTCCGAGATGGAAACTAAAAATGCGACAACAACTTCAACACGGGTAATTATGATAATAGAAATGGGCCCTATGTTCCCCCTCAAAATCCTGAAGTTACTCCTAGGGATAGTGGAGGTAGTATGACGCGAGTTGAGGATATGTTGCATAAAATGATGAGGAGGTTCGATGCTAGTGATAAGCACAATAAAGAGTTGAGGAATGATTTAGCGGGTATTGGTCAAAAAGTCGATACACATGCAATATCGATAAGAACCTTGAGTTACAATTGGCCCAATTATCTGCTACTGTGAACACACGGCAACCGGGCACTCTTCCTAGCAACACTGTCCAAAATCCAAAAAATGATAGACATTGTATGGCAATCACTACTCGCGATGGCAAGAAAACCATTGACCCACCTATGCCGTCTAATAAGAAAAAGGTGACAAAAGATACTGATAAAGTGGTAGATGTTAATAGTGAAGTAGAGGATAACACTGTAAGATGCTGAAGTGCCTAAAAAGGTTACTCTCATGCCTACGCCACCACCCCCATTTCCTCAAAGATTATTGAAAAAGATCGAGGATGGTAAATATCGGTGTTTTATAACAATGTTGAAGCACCTTTCTATCAATGTCCCTTTGGTGGAAGCCTTAGAACAAATGCCCGGTTACGCCAAGTTTATGAAAGATCTAGTTACAAAGAAAAGATCGGTCACTTTTGAGGATGATGATAGAATGCAACATTGTAGTGCTATTGCTACAAGATCTCTGTACAAAAGAAAGAAGATCTGGGTGTGTTCACTATTCCTTGTACAGTCGGGCTCTTACATTTTGCGAAAGCATTATGTGATCTGGGGGCAAGCATAAATCTCATGCCCCTCTCGATTCACAAGAAGTTGGGTTTGGGTGATCCAAAGCCCACTGCGATGCGGATACTGATGGCTGATCGAACAGTAAAAGGGCCTATAAGGATACTCCACGATGTGCTAGTAAAAGTTGAGTCATTCATATTTCCAACAGATTTTGTTATTCTTGATTGTGAAGTCGATTTTAACGTGACCATTATTCTTGGGAGGCCATTCCTTGCTACGGGAAGAGCCTTAGTAGATATGGAAAAGGGGCAGATGAAATTTCGATTGAACAATGAGGAAGTGACCTTTAACATTTTTAGGTCCATGAGGCAGAGTGGTGAGCTCCAATCAGTATCTGCTATATCCTACAACATTAGTGAGACATCTGAGACACAAATAGAAGAACGTCTAGGTGTAGAAGCATTAGCGGCAGTGATAATGAATTTTGATAGCGATTGCATTAAAGAGTATGAGTCATTAGTCGCTGCTCTTGATCGAGGTGATGTTTGGTTTAAACCGAAGAATTATGAGTTAGATATGAAGAATCGCGAGTCCCCACCCGTGAAACCATCTATAGAGGAGGCTCCAAAGTTAGAACTAAAAGATCTCCCACCTCATATCAGGTATGAATTGTTAGGAAATGGTGAGACTTTGCGGGTAATCATTGCATCAGACCTGAATGAATGACAAGTTGAGAGTTTGGTGAAAGTTCTAAAAAGGTTCAAAAAAGCTAGTTGGTGGACTATTGCGGACATTATTGGGATCCCTCCTGGTATTTTCTCTCATAAAATCCAACTCATGCCTGATCATAAGCCAAGTATTGAGCACCAGAAATGCTTAAATTCACCTATGCAAGAGGTCGTGAAGAAGGAAATCATTAAGTGGTTGGATGCCGGAGTAATCTATCCGATCGCGATAGTAGTTGGGTAAGCCCTGTTTAGTGTGTACCTAAGAAAGGGGGAATGAATGTGGTCCCTAATGATATAAATGAACTTGTTCCAATGAGACCGTTACTGGATGGAGAGTGTGTATGGATTACCGCAAATTAAATGCATGGACTGAAAAAGACCACTTTCCGATACCCTTCATGGATCAGATGTTGGATAGACTTGCCTGAAAAGGGTTGTAATATTTTCTTGATGGATATTCGGGGTATTATCAGATTCCTATTGCACCAGAAGATCAAGAGAAAACCACTTTTACTTGTCCATATGGGACCTTTGCGTTCAAAATAATGTCGTTTGGATTGTGCAATGCACCCGCCACATTTCAGAGATGTATGATGTCGACATTTTCTGACATGGTGGAAGATACTATAGAAGTTTTTATGGATGATTTTTCTGTGGTTGGTGATTCATTCAAGTGTTGTTTGAACAATTTATCTGAGGTCCTTAAGAGATGTGAAGACTGCAATTTAGTACTAAATAGGGAAAAATGTCATTTCATGGTGAAAGAAGGTATTGTATCGGGTCATCGCATTTCAGAAAAAGGCATAGAGGTTGATCGAACTAAGGTCGAGGTAATAGAGAGACTTCCCCCACCGATCTCTGTGAAAGGTGTGAGAAGCTTTCATGGGCATGCAAATTTTTACCGGATATTCATTAAAGAATTTTCCAAGATTGCACATTCATTGTGCAAATTGCTGGAGAAAGATTGTAAATTTTGTTTTGATGAATCCTGTCTTAAAGCATTCGGCGAGCTAAAAGAAAAATTTGTGTCTGCACCTATCATTATTTCTCTGGATTGGAACAGTCAATTTGAGGTGATGTGCGATGCTATTGGGGTTGCTCTTGGTGTAGTATTGGGACAAAGAAAGAACAAAATCCTTCACCCCATTTACTATGCTAGTAAAGCCCTAAATGAAGCTCAGAAGAACTACACAGTGACTGAGCAAGAACTCCTTGCAATAGTCTTAGCTTTTGAAAAATTTTGCTCCTATTTGCTAGGTGAGTTATAGGGCATGTTGACCACTCAGCATTGAGTTATTTGATGGCAAAGAAGGATGCGAAACCTAGGTTGATTCGTTGGGTATTACTGCTACAAGAATTTGACTTTGAAGTGATGGACAGAAAAGGAGCTGCAAATCAAGTTGCTGATCATTTGTCCCGTCTAGAGGATGAATCTACGAGAGATTTAGGGGATAAGACTGACATTGATGATACTTTCACCAATGAGCATGTATTGGCTTCTTTACAAGACTTGATTCCATGGTTCGCAGATTTAGCGAACTATCTAGCTAGTGATATTGTTCCATCAGACATGTCCTTTCATCAAAGAAAAAAGTTCATGTACGATGTGAAGAAGTTCTTTTAGGATGAACCATACTTATATAGGAGTTGTTCCAACGGGCTTATTCGGCGTTAGTGTGCAAGAATGTGAGATGTTGAGTGTGTTAGAAGCATGACATTCCTCACCCGTTGGTAGACATCAGAGCGGTATTCGAACCACTCATAAGATATTACAATGTGGTTACTATTGGCCAACTCTTCATCAAGATGCTCATGAGTTTTCTAAATCATGTGATCGATGCCAACAAGATGGTGGCATTTCAATAAAGCAAGAGCTCCCTCTAAACCCCATTCTTGTGATTGAGCTATTTGTGTTTGGGGTATTGACTTTATGGCCCTTTTGTGAGTTCTCATGTAATGAAGTACATTCTAGTAGCGATATTATTATGTATCTAAATGGTTCGAAGCCATCGTCCTCGCAAACAATGAAGGGAAGAGTGTCACTGAATTCTTAAAAAAGAATAAATTCTCTCGTTTTGGCACCCCAAGGGAAATTATTAGTGATGGGGGCTCCCACTTCCGCAACAGATTGTTCAAGGGGTTATTGGAGAAATATGAGGTTCACCATAATGTGCCCACTCCTTACCAGCCTAAAACTAGTAGGCAAGTTGAAGTGTCGAATCAGGATATCAAACAGATATTGTCAAAAAACAGTGAATGCTAGTAGAACGGATTAGTCAAGGAGGCTTGATGATGCTATTTGGGCCTACCGGACAGCGTATAAGACTCCCATAGGTATTTCCCCATACCAACTTGTATATGGGAAAGCTTGTCATCTTCAGGTTGAGTTAGAGCATAATGCCATGTGGTCTATGAAGAAGTTGAATATGGATTGGAGCGAAGCTGTAGAACAACGGTTAACTGGGTTGAATGAACTCGATGAATTTCGCCTGAAAGCTTATGAAAGCTCAGCCCTCTACAAAGAAAAGATAAAGAAATACCATGACAAAAAAATTGAAAAACAAGATTTATGGTCGGGGATTTGGCGCTTTTATTCAATTCTAGGTTGCGTTTGTTTCCAGGCAAGCTCAAGTCCAAATGGACTGGTCCTTACTTGGTTACCCAACTATTCCCTCATGGAGCAGTTGAGTTGGAAACTAAGGAGGGTGTGCGGTTCAAGGTGAATGGACAACGCATAAAAATCTATTGCGGGTATGATGAATCGGCGAATGAAGTGATCGAGGCATACCATCTTGATGAAGTCTGAGTAATCAAGTGTCCTCAGTCGTGCCACGACGTTAAATCAGGAGCTTGTTGGGAGGCAACCCAATACTTATAGTTTTTCTTTCTAGTAATGGTAGCATTTTCTACTAATGGGTTTTAAATTTGCAGGCACATCACCAGGAAATTCTGCAGAAAATCACTCTGCAGCAATCACTGACGGATACAACGACGGACCGTTGTGCCTGTGACGGACCATCGCATGAATCCGTCTTGCTAGGTACGTCTTTCTGTTATTTTCAAACTAGGGCACACGCAACGGAATCAATGACGGAACGTCACCACCGATATAGACCGTTGTCGGGGACTCGTCGCATCATTAATGAAGCGTACCCAACCCGACCCGGCTGGGGTCTTTTAAAAAATTCAACATTTAAAAACCCCACCACTTCATTTCACCCAATTCCTTCACACTTTCTCCCATTTCCCTCCCTTTTCAACTTCCAAAGATCATAACAACTCTCTCTTACAACCGATCATTTTCCCCAAATTCTCCAAATTCCTAAAATTCATTATCTACTAGTCGGAGCTGCCGTTGTGGGTCTCTATTTGATCACCAAGTTCCTTTTTCTCTTGTTTTTCTCAAATTCTCAGGTATCTGTCTCTAATTTCTACTCATTTATATTGCATTTTTGTTTATAAATTAGTATTAGCCTAGTTCTTTTTGATAGGTTGATTCTTTAATAAAATTCTATCTGACCTAGGTTGAAAATCATCGAAATATCCGTGTTAAAACTCTAGAAATAGGTGCTTTAGAATTGCTAGTTTACTAGGTACTTGGGTTAGACAAATGTAGGTTAAAACACTACCATTTATATTTGGGTCATAGGGGATGAATGGGGCATCCCCAGTTCTGTCACTGAGATACAGAACGAGACCCCAATGACGGACCGTCGTACCCACGACGGACCATCATTGGGTCCGTTCCAACAGCCCTAACACCCCACTGTCCAATTTTATCCAAGTGTCCACCAACGGCCACATGCGACGGGCCGTCGTTCCTACAACGGTCTGTCCTGCACAACCGTTCTGGTTGTCAGAGACCCTATTCCTAAGGATCTCTCACTTATTCTAAGTGTCCTCCAACGGACACATGCGACGGACCGTCATTCCCACAACGGTCCATCCTGCACAACCGTCATTCCCACGAGAGTCCGTCCTGCACAACCGTTCTGGTTGTCAGAGACCCTATTCCTAGGGGGTCTCTCACTTTTTCTAAGTTTCCTCCAACGGACTCATGCGACGGACCGTCATTCCCACAAAGGTCCATCCTGCACAACCGTTTTGGTTGTCAGAGACCCTGTTCCTAAGGGTCTCTCACTTTTTCTAAGTGTCCTCCAACGGACACATGCGACGGACCATCATTACCACTACGTTCCATCCTGCACAACCGTTCTGGTTGTCAGAGACCCTATTCCTAAGGGTCTCTCTATTTTTCTAAGTGTCCTCCAACAGACAACTACGACGGACCATTATACCCACGACGGTCTGTCGTGCATAACCGTTATGAGGGCAAGAGACCCCTCTCTTAAGGGTCTCCATACTTTTTCCAAGTATCCTCTTACGGATAACTACGACAGACTTCCATACCCTCGATGGTCCGTCCTGCATAACCGTTATGATGGTCAGAGACCCCTCTCCTAAGGGTCTCCATTTTGTTTTCAAGTTTCCTCTGACGAACACCTACGATGGACTGTTGTACCTGTGACGGTCCGTCCTGCATATACCATCATACTTGTCAGAGACTCTCCTTAATGGTTCTCTATATAAACATAGTCTAAGTAAGACACGATGGACCCCATGACGGTCCATCGCAGTCACGAAAAGCCGTCACCTTGTCCGTTGTGTTTCACTGTTACTATGGTAATGTCATTACATCTTAACTCTTTTATTTATTTTGTGTAGTTTTGCTAGTCTTGTCTGCTCCTTTTAGTACTAATATTGATTCTTTACAGGTACTATATATTATGGCACCAAAATAAGATCGAGTCTACGCACGCGGGCGATCGAAGTCTGTCGCCCCGTCTGCCGCCTTGTCATTGGCTCTGATGATGAGTGTGCCCCCGAGTACGTGCCCCCAGGAACTTCCACCCCATCCCGAGCTACACGTGCTGCCAGATCCACACCCAAAAAGGTGGCATTCAGCGTAGTCACTGCCTCTCAGTCTGATGAGGAGCGCACACTGATCGACACACCTTCTGGGTCAGCTACTAATGAAGAAGGAGCGTTTGGCTCCTTAAGGTTTTTGTGGTCGGAGGAAGCCTCCGCATCTGCTAAGGTTCTCGCACACGCCACCGCTGCAGCGTCTGCCTCGTCTTATGAGGCTGACAGTTCAGAATCCACACCCGGTTCACCAACTCGTGCTCTCACCCCGGTTACCGACCATCCCAACCGGTGGTGTGTCGACAGGCAGTATCAAGTCATTTCCGATGCAATGTTCTTGAATGACAAAGGAGCCATGACTCAGACACTAACATTGAGCGGTGGGTCCTTATGGGAAGTCTCCAGACGATGCGAGAGATCCACTGGACAGCGCATGCATTGGGACGTTATAATGAAGAGTTTGTCTGAGAATTCTATGCCTCCTACGTAGCGACTCTCAGATCACAGATTGATAGGCGGTCTGCCCCCGCCAAACAGGCCCCACTGGAGCAGGTCTGAGTACGTGGAATTTCGGTTGATATCTCCCTGCCTGCCATCCGTCGGTATCTATACGGCAAGAATGATGATGCCAACCGGACCCCTCTCACCGGCGAGTTTGACTAGCGATGGCAGTTATTCAAAGATGGACAATTCCTGCGTGAGCCATCGCTGAGAGAGACCAACAAGAGGTGGATGGCCCTGCATTTGTCCGTTGATGGAGAGGGTGCTGACTGAGTGACTGAGCCGAAGGGAGCCATCAAGAAGGCCAACCTGACCTTCACGGCAATGTTTTTGTGGTTGATTGTCTGCCACTGCCTCTCCCCCACAACCGCTGATAATATAGTCATATGGTATCGAGCAGTACTGATGGCGGCGATGATAGCCAGGTTTGAGGTGGATTTTGCTTGGATACTATAGCCAGTCATGCACGAGAGGGATTTTAAGGTAACAACTACCTACCCTTTCCCGTGCATGATATTTTCTCTATGCATGTCCGCAGGTGTGCCTATATGGCACGTTGATCAGCTAAAGACCCCGCTGGGCACTGTTGATATCGGCCTCATCAGGGATGAGGCCAATGAGTTGGCTCCACGCAGAGGGCCCCGTCCAGAGTTGCCTCCACTTGGTGACAATCTGGTTGATACGGTAGCACAGGCCCGCACGGCTACGCAGGCGGCTTACACTGACACTACCCCAGTCGAGTATATATCGGTTAGTAGCACTGCCCCGAGCTCCTCTCGCTCAGCCCCTTTACCCGCTCTGGTCCCGCTTGCTAGGGTCCTGAAATTAGAGGCACAGATTGCTACACTTCTGCATCACATCCAGCCTTGGATGCGGAGGTCTATAGCTGAGGCAGAAGAGCGCTTGGAGCGGAGAATGGTCCAGCACACAGAGCGGAAGATCGCTGAGGTTCATCAGCGATTGGACGTTTTTGAGTTGCGGGTGTCAGCCCGACCAGCCCCTCTGGTGGATGTGTCGATCCTTCAAGCGGCGGTCGACAGTCTTCGCACAGATATCAACATGATCTTAAAGGCTAGGGTGCCTGATTCTATGTTGAAGAAGTGTACCGGTGATTCCGAGTCCATTCTTCCTATTGAGGGTCGTGGTGTAAGGAGAACCTCTCTTATGAGAAAGTTCCAGTTCAAATTTTTGATGGGCAAGTTAAGAAGTTAAGGAATAAAGAGGTGGCTTTCGCAAAGGTGTTATGGAAGAATCACATAGTAGAGGGTGCAACATGGGAGGACGAGGCCGACATAAAGTCCCGTTACCCTAATATTTTTTATAGTTTAGGTTAGCCATTATTTTTAATAATATAAATATTATTAAAAATTGATGTTTTTTTTATTTTTGGGGGAAGTTTTGCAAAAAATGCATTTTTGAATACTTCATAGTGAAGTAACAGTGAATAATGCCATTGGACTTGAAATTTTGATTTTTCTTGTTTTGAGTTATGTTGTGCATTTTGATACGGTGAGTCTTTCTGAAATTATATGTATCATGTTGTTAAGTTGAACTTGTGCTAATTGACTCATGTAATGTATGTTGAGGTCGTGTGTGTTGTGAGAAGGAAATACCTCATGATGAAGTGTTTTGAGCCTTATTTGTGTAAATTGGAGTTTTACAATTGCCATGTGGAAATGATATTATTTATGTAATTTGATATTGTTTATTGGTTTGGATGCTAGTCTTGAGTCTATTCCTCCCTTCAAAAGAATTTTAGTGTCATTCGGGGATGAATGTTCCCAAGGGAAGGGGGCATAATGTAATAGTTTAAAAATTCAAGACGTGTTGTAAAGCATAACAGAGGTGTCATAAGGTCTAACTATTATTTTTAAGTCCATTTTGTTGAATGTAGGTCATTTAGGAAGTTTAAGAACCTAAACGTCCAAGAACGTCCATGACGTCCGGAAGTTGGTTCAAAGGGTTTAGTGTGACTTAGCCTATTTGGCTAGCTTTTAGGAATCAGAAGTTTATGAAAAGTCGTAAAAGTGTATATAATAGGTGTTTGAGGTAATTCATGGTCAAAATGTCCGGGTACGACTCCCCAAGGACCAACCAATGGCCCTTGAGGAGGACCCCTACAGGATGAGGCAACACTGTCTAGGCAGTGTTCATCTATGGGACAAGGGACGGCTGATAGTGTTGTTGATGCTGAGGACACTACTGAGGGTGTCGATATTATAGAGGTAGTGGGTTCCAGGGAACCGGACCCACCAACTTGCTGATCGTCAGCGCTTTGCGCCCCAGGTTTGCTTCACCTACCACTCTTGTATTTCAATTTTTTTATGCATTGGGAAAAATTGCATGTCTTTTTTGTTGGGGGTGGGGTAAATGGAAAGTGAGTGCTAGGGTGATGTCTGAGTAGCCCAATTCACTATCCTCTTTTTGGGGTTTTCCTGCCTGTGTTCTTTTTCCCAAGAGACTAATTACTTTTCCTGTTGAACCTGCATGTCTATATCTTGTGTACATGGTTTAATTCTGAAGCATGATGGCTAAAATGATATACTGATAAAATTGAAAATGATGCATGACTATGCATAGTAATTGATAAATGAGTGACTCTAAGCCGCGTTTTGATAGATTTCCAGGAAATAGAGTCCTTATTTAATTAGGTTTTATTTTTTATGAATAGTTCAAAAAACCTCGTTTTTTAGGTTAGACTCTCGATTATTTTTAGACTCTTTGTTAGACTCTTTGTTCTTCAATTAATTTCAGGAATTGATTGTTGGTGATTTTTGTTGATTAATCAAGCGAACTTTCGGATTTTACTCTTTCTCATTGAAGTAAGTGCAAAAATTTTTATATCATATATTTGAATATAGTGATTATGACTATGGGTAGCTAAACTCTATAACTAGGGTTGTGGGAACCATAGACGAATAATGAAGCAGGACCTAACTAAAATAACAATTCTAGAATAGTGTCTTTCATGTACTGATAATTCTTTCGCTTAGAAGTCTTTTTAACGAATAACCAACGTTAGAACTCGCCTTAATGTTACATGCCGGACCAAGGAGGTAAATAATAGGAAAAGAATTATCAACATAGATTTAGCGTATACTATCTAATAGGCTAGTATTGATTGGTACGATGTAATAACTTAGTCAAATATCGAATACGATGCTTAATATGAGGTAAAGATAAGGGTTAGTATAGCAACACACGTAGCCGGACCAAGGTGCGGAGTGAAATTTTCTAGATGCCGGACCAAGGATATAGAAATATATAACTTATCACTTTGCATGCAAGATACTAGGAAAGAATTGTTATAGTTAGAATTATCAAGTTACGAACCTGTGGGGAACACGTAAACCCTAGTTACTTCGATTAATTGATTAAACTCCAACATTTGAAGCTGTTAGTTGTCTCCTTAAATTTCACTAGTCATTTTCATTTATTTAGAAATAGAAACCCCCTTTTATCATTTTTTCTTTCCAAGGAAGTAATTGACTGAACAATAGTAATAATAGATTGAAGTTAAGTCTAAACTATTTTCCTCATGGGAACGATCCCAACCTCACTAGTTCGGTTATTTACCTGACACGGCCGGTTTACTTCTTATTTGAGAAGTAAGTTTGAGCGTATCAAAGTACTATCCTTGAAGCGGCATCATACTCCTAGCCCGCAAGAGTATAAATTGTGTACGGCTCCCCAAAAAAATGTCCGCTAGGTTGAGTTACGAAAGAGGTGTCCTAGTAAAAAGTTAGAACACACAAAAACATAAATAAATTAAAAGCTCGCTTTCTGAACTACGTTATGACTTGATCCTCTTCATTGAGGTACGTAGCCAACTTAGGGTATTATTACTCTAGATTCATCCACAAGAAGAAAGCTGATAAAAATTAGAGAAAGCTGATAAAAATTAACGTTTGTTGCAATCATCATATGATCGCAAGCTCATGGAGTACTCTTTGTAATAAAGAAAGGGGTTCGTGGAAAGAAACAATCAAAATTCAAAGTTCAAGACGAGGAGTTTTTTGTTGAAATATAAGTCACTATTTTATTGCTTCAAAAAATATAATCATTACACCATAATGAGCGAATTAGCACATCCCCAAACAAATAAATAAATAGATAAAAATAAAATCTAGCTATGGGGAAATTTTGAAGCTTATGATTTCCTTATGACTTTTTTTAACCTCCCCTTCCAGCTTTTGAAACTTGTTGATGAGCGCAATGACCTTCTTTTTCTTGGAAGTCAAGGCTTTTAAGATTTTATCCACATCCGCTAGAGTCGCTTGAAGTTTTTCCATGGATCCGTCCAACTTTTCATGTGTCACTTTTGAACCATCAAGATGGCGTTGCATATTAGAGAGGCCCTCTTCATGTGATTCTTTAGTTATCATTAATGATAGAAAAGTAAGGCGTACTACTTGAAGAAATTCTCGACATGATCCTCCAAAGAAGAAACATCAACAATGTTTACGTTTATAATATTCTCAAAAATTTAAGCGGTACATGACTCAAATTCTGTAAAGTCATCTAAACAACCTAAGGAAAATTGTGCAATCCATCCACACAATGCACCCCACATCTCATAAATAAAGGTTGATTTGGTGCGGTAAATGATTTTCTTTTGTGAATCAAAAGTAGTTCCACCAAGAAGGTTCACCTTTTAATGAAGTGATCCCTCCATTGGAAGTAGTTCCACCAAGAAAGTTACCATGTAATTCATTGTGACCTGGTGCTCCTACTGAAAAAAATTATGTGTGATTCTTTGCTAAAGTCACAATTGCAAAAGAAGAGGCACCAAGTCTGGTTAGTCATCAAAGTTGAAACTACAAAAAGAAGAGATACCAAGTGTGGTTCGTCGTCGAAGCCGCAAATGTAAGAAGAAGTTATTTTTATGTGTGGTTCGTCATCAAAGCCACAACTCTAAAGGAAGATGATTCATGCATGATTCGTCATCAAATTCACAATTATAGAAAAAATGTACTTAAGAGTGGTCCGTGCTAAAGCTGCAATTGCAAAAGAAGAGGAACCAAGTGTGGGTTATTCATCAAAGTTGATACTACAAAAGTAGATGAATCATGTGTGGCCACAAATGAAAAATAAAATGCACAAAGTTTTGTTCGTCGTCAAAGCCACAGTTACAAAAAAATGCACGAAGTGTGTTTTATCCCCATCAAAGCCACAATCACTAAAAATATTACACCAAGTATGATTCGTCATCAAAATCACAAATACAAAAAAAGACGTATCTCGCCAGTTATGAAATACCCCACTTTAGTTATGGTATGATATTGAGATTATTTTTGATACACCGTAAATCTGAAGAAAAAAAAAGTGATGTGTCTCACGGTGCCAATTGCACGAACCTCAAATTGACATGGTGGAAATTATAGCATATGCTCTCCTGTTCGTCATAATGAATGATGTATCTTACGGTGTCAATTGCACGAAGTTTCAAATTGGCATGGTGAAAATTATGGCATACGCTCTCTCACTCGTCATGATGAATGCTATGTATCATTGTTCCAATTGTACGAAGCTTCAAATTGGCATGGTGAAAATTGTGACATATACTCTCGCGCTCGTCATGATGAATGATGTGTCTCACAATGCCAATTGCACGACGCTTCATATCGGCATGGTGAAAATTATGGCATATGATCTAGCGTTCGTCGTGATGAAATTTGTGTCTCATGGTGCGAATTGCACGATGCTTCAAATTGGCATGACGATAAAAAAAATCTCAATCAATAAGGAAATTAGTATGCGGCTCTTTAGCGAAGATGCAGAGAAGTGAACTCATGGATGTTGCCCAAAGTCAATTGGATCGCTTACTTTTAAAAAATATCAAATTTGGTGAATTCATAAGAACTTTGATTTTGATTTTTTGATATAATTTAGAGTTAACAGTCTATTTTATATCGAATCAAGTCACTCTCCACTTGAGCTCTCCTACACCAAGATGCAAATGTTTTGGTGAGACTCCACAATCTGTAAAACAATAATGACAGAATTGAAGACCAACTTCAAAACATTAGTTCTCATCAATCCATGAAGATTTTCACCTTTTTTTTTTGATATGTCGTACACTTTTATTTATAGTTTCTACAGAAACAAGTCGCCCATCATTAGAAATCTTCAATACCAAGATAGAGAAGTTTTGGTGGAATTGCATAGAGTTATATACTGCCAATCTTCAAAAATCAATTACCGCCAATTCTGAAGGGTTTTGGTTTTGAATTTCGAATATGTTGTAACCCTCTGAGTCTAGTTTGTTGAATATTAAGCAGATCATGATTTCAATATATCTACAGCAAGTTATGAACTTTCTAACTCAGGCGTGTTGTGCTGAAAAAAGTGACGAAAATGAGTTCTGTATGGCTCAAATTGACAATCAATCCTTGTAAGAGCATGTGTATTAATAGAAATCAAGGTACATAAATTATATTCCTACAAATTCAGAAAAATTATAATGATTGAAAGTTTATTTCCTACAAATTATGAAAATTTTGGTAAATTTTCATAGAAATTATATCATGGAAATTTTCCATGGGAGTCAAATTATGGAAACTCCATAGAAATCAAATTATGGCAAGTTTTCATAAAAATCAAATTATGAATTTTTTTTCAAAGAAGTTGAGTCATAAAAATTCCATAAAAATCAAATTATGGCAAGTTTTCATAAGAATAATATTATGAAAATTTTTCAAAGAAGTCGAGTTATGGAAATTTCATAGAAACCAAATTATGGTAAAGTTTTCTTGGAAACTACATGAAAAATATGCATGAATGAGAATAGACTCGTGCATGAGAATTTAAATTTCTTGCTTTCTATTCAAGTGAAAATGAATTTTGCATCAAAATCACAAGGTCTCTACCACGAAGTTAAGCTTGTAGACACAATCATTGCCCATTGAATTGACGGTCATTTCGTAGTTGATGACCCAAATAAACTTACCACACTATGAAGAAATGTGATTCAATAAATTTTCATGAGTTTGAATTCGCAAATCAGTTGATAAACAACTAACAATCAGATAAGATTTTACAAATTAGAGAACATTGTCATGAAGTCTTTGGTAAATGTTGACCTCAACATATCGGCTTGGTCATTTCTCATGAAGCTTCAAATGTCTCGTGAAAAATCAACTACGGCGAAAAAATATTTGCTTCACAAATACTTCAACGCTTGTCTTTACAAGTTCGACAAATCGAACACCCCAAAAAGTCTCAAAGCAGGGGACATTTGTAGACATTAAAGTTTTATTAATAAATTCGTATTAAATTTGGATTAAATCACAAATTCACCATAAGTTGATCAAGTCAAATTACTGGTTGATAAAGCCAGACTAATATCTAAGTCAAAATTGTATAACTTAAATCAAGTCCAAATTATACTTAGGTCAGTCCATTATGTTGACAAAATGAGTCCAACTCATGTTCATCAGGCCGAGAGGTCAAAATTGCTCGGACCAAAATACGCTCAAAGCCCTAACTCAAGCATATATAAAGAGGTCTTTTTCTGACCAAAAGAATACACACAAATACATACACACAGGAATACATCATTGTTTTTCAGTGGTTATCTGCAAGTCTATCGCATACAAAGAAATATTCGCTTCAAGTGTTGAGCCACAATTATTTCGCCAAATCAAGAACATCTGTGAAGAAGAATCATGGGATTAGCTATTTTTTTGAGATATTTTATAAAGATTGTAACCTTCGCATTAATTCAAATACAAATATTATTGTTTGTTTGCTATTTTTCCTTTCTTATTTATTGTATTTCAGGATTGAAACTTTAGACGCATACACCAACATCTTATTCTTACAATGCATCAGAACTATAATTATCTGATGTCTTACCCTCTTGATGGCATAGAACTTTTTGACTCCATCGACTTTCCCTGAGCTAATGGCATCACATGCCAAAGTGAAATAAAACTCACAATTGAGTCCTCTATATAAACATGATTTAAATTGGAGCCTTGCACTTCTCATTTAAATTTAGTGCCAAATATAACAGGGACTCCTATTGCTGATCAACTCATCCGGAGGAAAGACAATGTCCATTCTGATTTGTATCATTAGTAACTGAGGTAAATGGTAATAAGATGACAAAAATGATGCCATGGAAGTAGTAGTATTTATTTGTTAAAACATATTTGCAATAGATATTATGGGGACTTAGCGTTTCATGAGTGCTATCCATTAAATGTACTATATAAGTCACATTTTATAGTGTAGTTAGAATTTATACTATTTTTGGTGATATAAATTAATTAAACTGAAATAATTGTGATCCTTGGTTTATGTCAATGTATAATTTTATTTTTAAAAAAATTAGTTGATGGACAAAAACATAATTAATTGATATAATTGACTATTGGAGTAAAACACCTAAAACTGAACAGGATCGAAAATGACAAATACAACAAATTAGTTTGATTAAAAAAGAATAAAAAGCATACATGTTAAACACACTTTTGAAAGGTATTATTTCGCCCACGCTGATTAGATTAAGAATATGACTAGAAGAAAATTAATGATGCATACCTTTAATCAATGAGTTTTTGTTAATAATGTGTTTCATAATTAAAGCAAAAGAAGATAGAAAATATAGGAGTTGAGAGCAATAGAAATGGGAAAAAAAAAGATATGAGAGTTTTTCTTATTCTTTCAAGTATTCTTCTAATCTTCAAGTGTATCTCATATGAATTTTAATGTCTTTATTTATAGTATTAATTACGTAAAAACATATAAAAGGTTAGTCATAAACGTGATATTAATCATAAGAATTACGGAGATATTAAAGGACAATGTTGTGGAGGTGTGAGAGTTACTATACATTATGGTGAAGTTATAGAAATCTACATAAATATATTTACAATAAAAAAAAAAGATTAAGTTTTATTTAACTATTGTGAAGTGCAATCCATCCAATAAAATATTCATGATTATTTTTTAAAAAATAATTAAATATTTGAGAATCATCCTTTACAGATTTCCAATAAATGCGAATAACCATTAGACTACAAAATCCATCCAAAAACAATCATGTCCTCCAATTGTTGTTTTATTATTTGTCAAAGAAGAAATGCTTTCATTCTGATACCTAAAATTGATCAGAATGGAAGCTTTTAGAGTTTCTTCAAACCCATCCTATGAGATGTTACCTACATCCTTCCAAAATTCATCCCCTTCTTCACAATCAACACATCATCATCATCACTTTGATACTGAATTGGAGAACCTAAATGCTGTGCAAAAAATTGGATCATTATTGTTTGGTCTTGGAGTAATGATCCTTCTTTTATTTGGTATCTTTGGAATTATTGGTTTTGGTATGACAAGTTCCGCTAGTTACATGAACAACCAAATTATCATAAAACATGGAATTGATTTTGATTCCATGACTATATACAATTTACAACCTTCACCTAATTCAACAATCGTAGCTGGATGCAATGTGACATTCAAGGTGACAAATAAGAGAGACGTTGAATATTTCTACGATAAAGGCATGATATGGGTATTTTTTGATGAGAAAGTTTTATGGACGTTACCTACTAGAGAATTTTATCAAGCAGTTAGCGAGAAAACGTATTTGAACGTATCAGCAGCCCCTTCTATAATGGAGACCGATATATATGTTCCACGGGCACTTGTTAGCAGTCAGAAAATGCATCGATCTGAGATGTTCAAGATTAGATTTGACATATTTTATCGCGGAGGAGTTGGACATAATGGGTTTAATTTGGGTGGATTAAAGTATTTTTGCGATGTTAATATGACTTTTCACGATCAAAATACTCTTGTCAGCGGACCAAACAAATGTGTTGGTAAATTTGAGGATTTCTCTACTTGTTCTTCTTTATTCTTTTGTAGTCCATAAAATTTTTCCATCATCATTAGTTTTTGTTATTATTATTAGTATATATACATACCTTCTTGATCCAATATGATATTGCTTTTTATTCTTGATAGAGGTAGTAATTAATTTATAATGGATCTATTTTTCTTGCATTTCCTATTTTTTTATTAAAAAATATTTTGGTGGCCTTTGTTTTTTTTCCATTTTTTGAAAAGGATTTCTAAAGTAGAGATGTTTTTCATGAAACAAATTCTACAATTATGTTAGTATTTTCTGTATTCATAATATGTGAAAGTGATGATATATTTTTATATATATATATAAAGAACAGAGTAATTTCTGTGGATAGTCACCATGTTTAGAAAATTAACTAGGAATACACTTATGTTTGTTTTAGGATTATAATATCATTCAATTTTGTCTATTTTCTTCAAAATATACTTGTCACAAAAAAAATACATTATTTCTCTCCTATTAGGATGTCATGTCACATTTTTTAATTTATTACTAATATTTTTAAATTCTTTTAAAGAATCGGAGGAACCCACATATTCTCTTAAAGAATTGGAGGAGCTTATATTAAAGTTCTTAATGTAATTTATTTTAATGGGTATAATATGTGAGTTTGTCTATTTTTTTTTTTTAAAAAGTCTATCTATATATAATATGAGAAGTAAGCACCACAAATATTCAAGAGTTTTTATTTTTCAAAAAACATTTTAAATATGCTTTAAAAATACAATTAAAAAAATAGGAATTTTAACATAGCTATTTTAAATAGAAAATAAAAGTTCTTTTGTTAAAATAAACTGTAACGACAAAAAATGGATGATTTTTAAATGTCTTTAATTTCAAATTTAAAGGGCAAAACTGAAATTGAACTATCTTTTTTATAAAAACAGTAATAGGAAAAAAAAAGAAAGATCTTTAAATTCTTCAAATTTCAATTTTTAGGGAATGCTCCAAAAATGGAATGTAGAAATATCTATATAAATAGGAGAAGAAAAAGTGCACCATAAAAAATTATAATTATTATTTAAAAAATTCATTTAAAATCATTAAAAAAATTTAAAAACTTATTTTTAAAAAATAGTTAAAACAATCCATTAGTAGTTAGTTGTACAAATGGAATACTTTTTTTTTTCTCATTCATTTTTAAAAGTTATCTTTATATATCTAAAAAGCCAAAACATTTTCAGAAAACATAAATAGTAAATAATATTTTTCAAAAAGAACATATTGCAACCTAACGTTTAAATAAGTTTAAAGCATATTTTTTTTAATAATAAAAAAATAAATATTGTGACATGGCATCTTAATAGGAGAGAAAATGTATTTTTTGTATCAAGTATAGATTGAGGAAAATAGGTAAAGTTGAGTGATATTGTTATCCTAAAACAAACATAAGTAATATTTTAAAGTAATTTTCCAAACATGACTGATTGACTATATATGGAAATTATTCATAGAACATAAGTTTGATTATGAAACAAAAGTATCAAAATTATAGAATAATCATAATAAAATCATCCACGGAAGGAAAAGAGCGAGCAATGATTATAGGGTCAATTTTTAGATGTTTTTAAACCATCACATATAAAAAAAAAATAAAGCATTGAAATTTGCTGTCATATAATTATCATAATAGTAATAATTTAACAGATACTACTAATAATTGTCTACCACTCGTGTAATACCCCATTAATATTAAATGTATCAATATTTTCGTAATGACGTGTTTTTTGTTAGAGTCGTTTCATTGTTGTCAGAGTAGGAAAATTATTGAATTCATGATAAATTTTAAGATCGGTAGAGGTACCATCAACAATAGTTAATTTGAGGTTCTATTCAATTTTTGAGACTTCGAATAAATGAACTTCATTTGCACACTTTTATTTTTCACTCACAATCCCACTACTTCCTCCCATCTGCAAATCCCTCCTCTATTTTTGTTTTCTTATTATTATTTTTTTATTCTTTCAAATGTGAAAACGTGAAAAAAAAATTGTTAACAGAAAGAAAAGTCAATATAAATTGGTAACCATATTTTCACAGGAGACTCTTTCAGCATATAAATTGATTACCAAAATATCTCTATTTTTTTTGTATACAACAGAAGAATTTTTAAAATATAAAGGTAACAAATCAAATATTAGAGCACACAATTGTATACCAAGAAAATAAACGACGCTCACGCCGTAAAGTGGAAGTTTATTTATTTACTTAATTTGACTATTTTTTCCACTAATTTTCTATATATATGTAAATATATATAGTTGAATATTAATCACCAACTCCTTCTTCCCATCATCAACGTGGGCTATACTTCCCATGTTCAACCTGCTCAAAGCATCAGCTACAACATTTGCTTTCCCTAGATGTTAGTGGACACTCATGTTATAGTCCTTCAATAGCTCCAACCATCTCCGCTGACGTAGATTCAACTCCCTCTGTGTGAACACGTACCGGAGACTTTTGTGGTCACTGAACACATCTACATGCACTCCGTACAAATAATGCCTCCACAGCTTCAATGCAAACACCGCAGCTTCCAACTCCAGGTCAAGTGTGGGAAAATTCTTCTCATGAACCTTGAGTTGTCTAGATGCATAAGCTATCACAAACCACCTTGCATAAAAACACAACCCAAACCAACCCTAGATGCGTCACAATAAACAGTGTAATTCTCACCACATTTAGGTAGCGTAAGCACTGGGGCTGAAGTGAGTCTATCCTTGAGCTCTTGGAAACTCTTTTCGCAAGTATCCACCCATTCAAACTTGGCTTTCTTCTAAGTCAAAGCTGTCAGCGGGGCAGCAATGGAAGAAAAATCCTCCACAAACCTGCGGTACTAACCAGTCAATCCTAGAAAGCTATGGATATCTGTGGGAGTAAGAGGTCTTGGACAGTTCTTAACAACCTCAGTCTTCCTGGGGTCCACCTCCACACCCTGATCACACACAACATGACCCAGGAAGGTCACTGATCTAAGCCAGAATTCACACTTGCTGAATTTGGTATACAGCTGATGTTGTCTAAGTACCTGCAAGGTTAGTCTCAAATGTTTGTTCATGTTCTTCCTTGGTCTTAGAGTAGATGAGGATGTCATCAATGAATACTTTGACGAAAGAATCAAGGTATTCACCGAAGACTTGGTTAATGAGGTCCATAAATGCAGCTGGTGCATTAGTGAGACCAAATGACATGACTAAGAACTCATAGACCATAATGGGTACGAAAGGCTGTCTTTGCGATATCTCCATCCCTAACCATAAGCTGATGATACCCGTAACGAAGATCAATCTTCGACAAGAAACTAGACCCTTGGAGATGATCGAATAAGTCCTCTATTCTGGGAAGTGGATACCTATTCTTTATAGTGACTTTGTTGAGCTACCGATATTCGATACACATCCTAAGGGTTCCATCCTTCTTTTTCATAAATAAAAAAAGAGCCCTAAGGGGATATGCTCGGCTAGATGAAGCCCTTATCAGTGAGATCTTTTAACTGCAGTTTCAACTCTTTGAGTTTAGGTGGAGCCATTCTGTAGGGAGGAATTGAAACGGTTTGGTATTGGGATCTAGGACGATACCAAAATCAATCTCTCGAGGAAAAGGAACTCCAGGCAAATCATCAGGAAAAAACATCTTGGAACTCATTCACTATAGGCATAGAGTCTATGGAAGGAATGTCATGATCCATATCATTGACACTCACAAGATGACATAACAATCCCTTGGACATCATTTTATTATCTTTTACATTCGAAATCAAGGGACTTGAACGACTCGAATTGTACCCCTCCCAGACCAGCTCTAATTCATTAAGGAAACAGAATCTCACAACCCTACTACGACAATCCATGAAGTATAACATTTATAAAGCCATTCTATACCAAGTATAACATCGATGTCATTCATGGGTAACTCAACAAGGTCTGCACGCATAGTCTTACCACATAATACTATTGGGCAATCTTTATGAACCCTACCAGCTCTCACAGTTTCTCCCAAGGGAGTACTAACTACAATAGGATCATGCAAAACCTCAGGTAGTGTTTCAAAATTAAGANATAATCAAAGAGTCTAACTTTAAAAAAAGAGGTTTTTCGAACTATTTATCAAAAAATAAAAACCTAATTAAACAAGGACTCTAATTACTGGAAATCTGCCAAAACGCGGCTGGGTCGACGGACCACGCGACGGACCGTCGTGGTCACGACGGACCGTCGTGGACTCCGTCGTCCCATACTTGGTGCATTTTCTTCTGCTGCTTTCTTCATTCCCCTCGACGGCAAGTGTGACGGACCGTCACAGGCACGACGGTCCGTCGAGGGTCTTCGTTTCAAAATACTTCAACTCCTGGAATCTGGGTACTGGGATCACTTCTCTGATCTTCACGACGGACCTGCAGGACGGACCGTCATGGATATGACGGTCCGTCACAAGCTCCGTAATCCCACACTTGGTCAGATTTCCCCATCTTCCTTCAGCAGCTGCACTACGCTGCCACCTACGGACCGTCACAGGCACGACGGACCGTCATAAGCTCCGTAAGTGGTCTCTTGTGCATTTTTTCGCTCAAAATCTCCGCATTCAGCTCTGGACAGATTTCCTGCAAAACAAAGAGAAACTTATATCAAAATTAACACAAAAAGGCTTTCGGACACACTAAACTTAAGGAAAAGGTATTAATTATACCGTGAAACCACGGTATATCATCTGCCCGCCTGGTCATTGGCTCTGATGATGAGTGTGCCCCCGAGTACGTGCCCCCAGGAACTTCCACCCCATCCCGAGCTGCACGTGCTGCCAGATCCACACCTAAAAAGGTGGCATCCGGCGTAGTCACTGCCTCCCAGTCTGATGAGGAGCGCACACTGATCGACACACCTTCTGGGTCAGCTACTAATGAAGAAGGAGCGTTTGGATCCTTAAGATTTTTGTGGTCGGAGGAAGCCTCTGCATCTGCTAAGGTTCTCGCACCCGCCACCGCTGCAGCGTCTTCCTCGTCTTATGAGGCTGACAGTTCAGAATCCACACCCGGTTCACCAACTCGTGCTCTCACCCCGGTTACCGACCATCCCAACTGGTGGTGTGTCGACAGGAAGTATCAAGTCATTTCCGATGCAAAGTTCTTGAATGACAAAGGAGCCATGACTCAGACAATAACATTTAGCGGTGGGTCCTTACGGGAAGTCTCCAGACGATGCGACAGATCCACAATCTCTTCACCAGACATCGTTTGGAGTGGACAGCGCATGCGTTGGGACGTTATAATGAAGAGTTTGTCTGAGAATTCTATGCCTCCTACGTAGCGACTCTTAGATCACAGATTGATAGGCGGTCTGCCCCCGCCAAACAGGCCCCACTGAAGCAGGTCCGAGTACGTGGAATTCCGGTTGATATCTCCCTGCCTGCCATCCGTCGGTATCTATACGGCAAGAATGATGATGCCAACCGGACCCCTCTCACCGGCAAGTTTGACTAGCAATGGACGTCATTCAATGATGGCCAATTCCTGCGTGAGCCATCGCTGAGAGAGACCAACAAGAGGTGGATGGCCCTGCATTTGTCCGTTGATGGAGAGGGTGCTGACTGAGTGATCGAGCCGAAGGGAGCCATCAAGAAGGCCAACCTGACCTTCACGGCGATGTTTTTGTGGTTGATTGTCTGCCGCTGCCTTTCCCCCACAGCCGCTGATAATATAGTCATATGGTATCGAGCAGTACTGATGGCGGCGATGATAGCCAGGTTTGAGATTGATTTTGCTTGGATACTACAGGCAGTCATGCACGAGAGGGATTTTAAGGTAACAACTACCTACCCTTTCCCGTGCATGATATTTTCTCTATGCATGTCCGCAGGTGTGCCTATATGGCACGTTGATCAGCTAAAGACCCCGCTGGGCACTGTTGATATCGGCCTCATCAGGGATGAGGCCAATGAGTTGGCTCCACGCAGAGGGCCCCGTCCAGAGTTGCCTCCACTTGGTGACAATCTGGTTGATACGGTAGCACAGGCCCGCACGGCTACGCAGGAGGCTTACACTGACACTACCCCGGTCGAGTCTATATCGGTTAGTAGCACTGCCCCGAGCTCCTCTCGCTCAGCCCCTTTCCCCGCTCTGGTCCCGCTTCCTAGGGTCCTGAAATTAGAGGCACAAATGGCTACACTTCTGCATCACATCCAGCCTTGGATGCGGAGGTCTATAGCTGAGGCAGAAGAGCGCTTGGAGCGGAGAATGGTCCAGCACACAGAGCGGAAGATCGCTGAGGTTCATCAGCGATTGGACGCTTTTGAGTTGCGGGTGTCAGCCCGACCAGCCCCTCTGGTGGATGTGTCGATCCTTCAAGCGGCGGTCGACAGTCTTCGCACAGATATCAATATGATCTTAGAGGCTAGGGTGCCTGATTCTATGTTGAAGAAGTGTACCGGTGATTCCGAGTCCATTCTTCCTATTGAGGGTCGTGGTGTAAGGAGAACCTCTCTTATGAGAAAGTTCCGGTTCAAATTTTTGATGGGCAAGTTAAGAAGTTAAGGAATAAAGAGGTGGCTTTCGCAAAGGTGTTATGGAAGAATCACATAGTAGAGGGTGCAACATGGGAGGACGAGGCCGACATAAAGTCCCGTTACCCTAATATTTTTGATAGTTTAGGTTAGTCATTATTTTTAATAATATAAATATTATTAAGATTTGATGTTTTTTTTTATTTTTGGGGGAAGTTTTGCAAAAAATGCATTTTTTAATACTTCATAGTGAAGTTACAGTGAATAATGCCATTGGACTTGAAATTTTGATTTTTTTTGTTTTGAGTTATGTTGTGCATTTTGATACGGTGAGTCTTTCTGAAATTATATGTATCATGTTGTTAAGTTGAACTTGTGCTAATTGACTCATGTAATGTATGTTGAGGTCGTGTGTGTTGTGAGAAGGAAATACCTCATGATGAAGTGTTTTGAGCCTTATGTGTGGAAATTGGAGTTTTACAATTGCCATGTGGAAATGATATTATTTATGTGATTTGATATTGTTTATTGGTTTGGATGCTAGTCTTGAGTCTATTCCTCCCTTCAAAAGAATTTTAGTGTCATTCGGGGATGAATGTTCCCAAGGGAAGGGGGCATAATGTAATAGTTTAAAAATTCAAGACTTGTTGTAAAGCATAACAGAGGTGTCATAAGGTCTAACTATTATTTTTAAGTCCATTTTGTTGAATGTAGGTCATTTAGGAAGTTTAAGAACCTAAACGTCCAAGAACGTCCATGACCTCCGGAAGTTGGTTCAAAGGGTTTAGTGTGACTTCGCCTATTTGGCTAGCTTTTAGGAATCAGAAGTTTATGAAAAGTCATAAAAGTGTATATAATAGGTGTTTGAGGTAATTCATGGTCAAAATGTCCGGGTACGACTCCCCAAGGACCAACCAATGGCCCTTGAGGAGGACCCCTACAAGTTGAGGCAACACTGTCTAGGCAGTGTTCATCTATGGGACAAGGGACGGCTGATAGTGTTGTTGATGCTGAGGACACTACTGAGGGTGTCGATATTATAGAGGTAGTGGGTTCCAGGGAACCGGACCCACCAACTTGATGATCGTCGGCGCTTTGCGCCCCAGGTTTGCTTCACCTACCACTCTTGTATTTCAATTTTTTTATGCATTGGGAAAAATTGCATGTCTTTTTTGTTGGGGGTGGGGTAAATGGAAAGTGAGTTCTAGGGTGATGTCTGAGTAGCCCAATTCACTATCCTCTTTTGGGGTTTTCCTGCCTGTGTTCTTTTTCCCAAGAGACTAATTACTTTTCCTGTTGAACCTGCATGTCTATATATTGTGTACATGGTTTAATTCTGAAGCATGATGGCTAAAATGATATCCTGATAAAATTGAAAATGATGCATGACTAGGCATAGTAATTGATAAATGAGTGACTCTAAGCCGCGTTTTGACAGATTTCCAGGAATTAGAGTCCTTATTTAATTAGGTTTTATTTTTTAAGAATAGTTCAAAAAACCTCGTTTTTTAGGTTAGACTCTCGATTATTTTTAGACTCTTTGTTCTTCAATTAATTTCAGGAATTGATTGTTGGTGATTTTTGTTGATTAATCAAGCGAACTTTCGGATTTTACTCTTTCTCATTGAAGTAAGTGCATAAATTTTTATATAATATATTTGAATATAGTGATTATGACTATGGGTAGCTAAACTCTATAACTAGGGTTGTGGGAACCATAGACGAATAATGAGGCAGGACCTAACTAAAATAACAATTCTAGAATAGTGTCTTTCATGTACTGATAATTCTTTCGCTTAGAAGTCTTTTTAATGAATGACCAACGTTAGAACTCGCCTTAATGTTACATGCCGGACCAAGGAGGTAAATAATAGGAAAAGAATTATCAACATAGATTTAGCGTATACTATCTAATAGGCTAGTATTTATTGGTACGATGTAATAACTTAGTCAAATATCGAATACGATGCTTAATATGAGGTAAAGATAAGGGTTAGTGTAGCAACACACGTAGCCGGACCAAGGTGCGGAGTGAAATTTTCTAGATGCCGGACCAAGGATTTAGAAATATATAACTTATCACTTTGCATGCAAGATACTATGAAAGAATTGTTATAGTTAGAATTATCAAGTTACGAACCTGTGGGGAACACGTAAACCCTAGTTACTTCGATTAATTGATTAAACTCCAACATTTGAAGCTGTTAGTTGTCTCCTTAAATTTCACTAGTCATTTTCATTTATTTAGAAATAGAAAAACCCCCTTTTATCATTTTTGCTTTCCAAGGAAGTAATTGACTGAACAATAGTAATAATAGATTGATGTTAAGTCTAAACTATTTTCCTCATGGGAACGATCCCAACCTCACTAGTTCGGTTATTTACCTGACACGGCCGGTTTACTTCTTATTTGAGAAGTAAGTTTGAGCGTATCAAAGTACTATCCTTGAAGCGGCATCATACTCCTAGCCCGCAAGAGTATAAATTGTGTACGGCTCTTCAAAAAAATGTCCGCTAGGTTGAGTTACGAAAGAGGTGTCCTAGTCAAAAGTTAGAACACACAAAAACATAAATAAATTAAAAGCTCGCTTTCTGAACTACGTTATGACTTGATCCTCTTCATTGAGGTACGTAGCCAACTTAGAGTATTATTACTCTAGATTCATCCACAAGAAGAAAGCTGATAAAAATTAGAGAAAGCTGATAAAAATTAACGTTTGTTGCAATCATCATATGATCGCTAGCTCATGGAGTACTCTTTGTAATAAAGAAAGGGGTTCGTGGAAAGAAACAATCAAAATCCAAAGTTCAAGACGAGGAGTTTTTTGTTGAAATATAAGTCACTATTTTATTGCTTCAAAAAATATAATCATTACACCATAATGAGCGAATTAGCACATCCCCAAACAAATAAATAAATAGATAAAAAGAAAATCTAGCTATGGGGAAATTTTGAAGCTTATGATTTCCTTATGACTTTTTTTAACCTCCCCTTCCAGCTTACTTCTCTTGAAACTTGTTGATGAGCGCAGTGACCTTCTTTTTCTTGGAAGTCAAGGCTTTTAAGCTTTTATCCACATCCGCTAGAGTCGCTTGAAGTTTTTCCATGGATCCGTCCAACTTTTCATGTGTCACCTTTGAACCATCAAGATGGCGTTGCATATTAGAGAGGCCCTCTTCATGTGATTCTTTAGTTATCATTAATGATAGAAAAGTAAGGCGTACTACTTGAAGAAATTCTCGACATGATCCTCCAAAGAAGAAACATCAACAATGTTTACGTTTATAATATTCTCAAAAATTTAAGCGGTACATGACTCAAATTCTGTAAAGTCATCTAAACAACCTAAGGAAAATTGTGCAATCCATCCACACAATGCACCCCACATCTCATAAATAAAGGTTGATTTGGTGCGGTAAATGATTTTCTTTTGTGAATCAAAAGTAGTTCCACCAAGAAGGTTCACCTTTTAATGAAGTGATCCCTCCATTGGAAGTAGTTACACCAAGAAAGTTACCATGTAATTCATTGTGACCTGGTGCTCCTACTGAAAAAAATTATGTGTGATTCTTTGCTAAAGTCACAATTGCAAAAGAAGAGGCACCAAGTCTGGTTAGTCATCAAAGTTGAAACTACAAAAAGAAGAGATACCAAGTGTGGTTCGTCGTCGAAGCCGCAAATGTAAGAAGAAGTTATTTTTATGTGTTGTTCGTCATCAAAGCCACAACTTTAAAGGAAGATGATTCATGCATGATTCGTCATCAAATTCACAATTATAGAAAAAATGTACTTAAGAGTGGTCCGTGCTAAAGCTGCAATTGCAAAAGAAGAGGCACCCAGTGTGGGTTTTTCATCAAAGTTGATACTACAAAAGTAGATGAATCATGTGTGGCCACAAATGAAAAATAAAATACAGAAAGTTTTGTTCGTCGTCAAAGCCACAGTTACAAAAAAATGCACGAAGTGTGTTTTATCCCCATCAAAGCCACAATCACTAAAAATATTACACCAAGTATGATTCGTCATCAAAATCACAAATACAAAAAAAGACGTATCTCGCCAGTTATGAAATACCCCACTTTAGTTATGGTATGATATTGAGATTATTTTTGATACACCGTAAATCTGAAGAAAAAAAAATGATGTGTCTCACGGTGTCAATTGCACGAACCTCAAATTGACATGGTGAAAATTATAGCATATGCTCTCCTGTTCGTCATAATGAATGATGTATCTTACGGTGTCAATTGCACGAAGTTTCAAATTGGCATGGTGAAAATTATGTCATACGCTCTCTCACTCGTCATGATGAATGATATGTCTCATTGTTCCAATTGCACGAAGCTTCAAATTGGCATGGTGAAAATTGTGACATATACTCTCGCGCTCGTCATGATGAATGATGTGTCTCACAATTCCAATTGCACGACGCTTCATATCGGCATGGTGAAAATTATGGCATATGATCTAGCGTTCGTCGTGATGAAATTTGTGACTCATGGTGCGAATTGCACGATGCTTCAAATTGGCATGACGATAAAAAAAATCTCAATCAATAAGGAAATTAGTATGCGGCTCTTTAGCGAAGATGCAGAGAAGTGAACTCATGGATGTTGCCCAAAGTCAATTGGATCGCTTACTTTTAAAAAATATCAAATTTGGTGAATTCATAAGAACTTTGATTTTGATTTTTTGATATAAGTTAGAGTTAACAGTCTATTTTATATCGAATCAAGTCACTCTCCACTTGAGCTCTCCTACACCAAGATGCAAATGTTTTGGTGAGACACCACAATCTGTAAAACAATAATGACAGAATTGAAGACCAACTTCAATACATTAGTTCTCGTCAATCCATGAAGATTTTCACCTTTTTTTTTTTTTGATATGTCGTACACTTTTATTTATAGTTTCTACAGAAACAAGTCGCCCATCATTAGAAATCTTCAATACCAAGATAGAGAAGTTTTGGTGGAATTGCATAGAGTTATATACTGCCAATCTTCAAAAATCAATTACCGCCAATTCTGAAGGGTTTTGGTTTTGAATTTCGAATATGTTGTAACCCTCTGAGTCTAGTTTCTTGAATATTAAGCAGATCATGATTTCAATATATCTACAGCAAGTTATGAACTTTGTAACTCAGGCGTGTTGTGCTGAAAAAAGTGACGAAAATGAGTTCTGTATGGCTCAAATTGACAATCAATCCTTGTAAGAGCATGTGTATTAATAGAAATCAAGGTACATAAATTATATTCCTACAAATTCAGAAAAATTATAATGATTGAAAGTTTATTTCCTACAAATTATGAAAATTTTGGTAAATTTTCATAGAAATTATATCATGGAAATTTTCCATGGGAGTCAAATTATGGAAACTCCATAGAAATCAAATTATGGCAAGTTTTCATAAAAATCAAATTATGAAATTTTTTTCAAAGAAGTTGAGTCATAAAAATTCCATAAAAATCAAATTATGGCAAGTTTTCATAAGAATAATATTATGAAATTTTTTCAAAGAAGTCGAGTTATGGAAATTTCATAGAAACCAAATTATGGTAAAGTTTTCTTGGAAACTACATGAAAAATATGCATGAATGAGAATAGACTCGTGCATGAGAATTTAAATTTCTTGCTTTCTATTCAAGTGAAAACGAATTTTGCATCAAAATCACAAGGTCTCTACCACGAAGTTAAGCTTGTAGACACAATCATTGCCCATTGAATTGACGGTCATTTCGTAGTTGATGACCCAAATAAACTTACCACACTATGAAGAAATGTGATTCAATATATTTTCATGAGTTTGAATTCGCAAATCAGTTGATAAACAACTAACAATCAGATAAGATTTTACAAATTAGAGAACATTGTCATGAAGTCTTTGGTAAATGTTGACCTCAACATATCGGCTTGGTCATTTCTCATGAAGCTTCAAATATCTCGTGAAAAATCAACTACGGCGAAAAAATATTTGCTTCACAAATACTTCAACGCTTGTCTTTACAAGTTCGACAAATCGAACACCCCAACAAGTCTCAAAGCAGGGGACATTTGTAGACATTAAAGTTTTATTAATAAATTCGTATTAAATTTGGATTAAATCACAAATTCACCATAAGTTGATCAAGTCAAATTACTGGTTGATAAAGCCAGACTAATATCTAAGTCAAAATTGTATAACTTAAATCAAGTCCAAATTATACTTATGTCAGTCCATTATGTTGACAAAATGAGTCCAACTCATGTTCATCAGGCCGAGAGGTCAAAATTGCTCGGACCAAAATACGCTCAAAGCCCTAACTCAAGCATATATAAAGAGGTCTTTTTCTGACCAAAAGAATACACACAAATACATACACACAGGAATACATCATTGTTTTTCAGTGGTTATCTGCAAGTCTATCGCATATAAAGAAATATTCGCTTCAAGTGTTGAGCCACAATTATTTCGCCAAATCAAGAACATCTGTGAAGAAGAATCATGGGATTAGCTATTTTTTTGAGATATTTTATAAAGATTGTAACCTTCGCATTAATTCAAATTCAAATATTATTGTTTGTTTGCTATTTTTCCTTTCTTATTTGTTGTATTTCAGGATTGAAACTTTAGACGCATACACCAACATCTTATTCTTACAATGCATCAGAACTATAATTATCTGATGTCTTACCCTCTTGATGGCATAGAACTTTTTGACTCCATCGATTTTCCCTGAGGTAATGGCATCACATGCCAAAGTGAAATAAAACTCACAATTGAGTCCTCTATATAAACATGATTTAAATTGGAGCCTTGCACTTCTCATTTAGATTTAGTGCCAAATATAACAGGGACTGCTATTGCTGATCAACTCATCCGGAGGAAAGACAATGTCCATTCTGATTTGTATCATTAGTAACTGAGGTAAATGGTAATAAGATGATAAAAATGATGCCATGGAAGTAGTAGTATTTATTTGTTAAAACATATTTGCAATAGATATTATGGGGACTTAGCGTTTCATGAGTGCTATCCATTAAATGTACTATATAAGTCACATTTTATAGTGTAGTTAGAATTTATACTATTTTTGGTGATATAAATTAATTAAACTGAAATAATTGTGATCCTTGGTTTATGTCAATGTATAATTTTATTTTTAAAAAATTAGTTGATGGACAAAAACATAATTAATTGATATAATTGACTATTGGAGTAAAACACCTAAAACTAAACAGGATCGAAAATGACAAATACAACAAATTAGTTTGATAAAAAAGAATAAAAAGCATACATGTTAAACACACTTTTGAAAGGTATTATTTCGCCCACGCTGATTAGATTAAGAATATGACTAGAAGAAAATTAATGATGCATACCTTTAATCAATGAGTTTTTGTTAATAATGTGTTTCATAATTAAAGCAAAAGAAGATAGAAAATATAGAAGTTGAGAGCAATAGAAATGGGAAAAAAAAAGATATGAGAGTTTTTCTTATTCTTTCAAGTATTCTTCTAATCTTCAAGTGTATCTCATATGAATTTTAATGTCTTTATTTATAGTATTAATTACGTAAAAACATACAAAAGGTTAGTCATAAACGTGATATTAATCATAAGAATTACGGAGATATTAAAGGAAAATGTTGTGGAGGTGTGAGAGTTACTATACATTATGGTGAAGTTATAGAAATCTACATAAATATATTTACAATAAAAAAAAAGATTAAGTTTTATTTAACTATTGTGAAGTGCAATCCATCCAATAAAATATTCATGATTATTTTTTAAAAAATAATTAAATATTTGAGAATCATCCTTTACAGATTTCCAATAAATGCGAATAACCATTAGACTACAAAATCCATCCAAAAACAATCATGTCCTCCAATTGTTGTTTTATGTTTGTCAAAGAAGAAATGCTTTCATTCTGATACCTAAAATTGATCAGAATGGAAGCTTTTAGAGTTTCTTCAAACCCATCCTATGAGATGTTACCTACATCCTTCCAAAATTCATCCCCTTCTTCACAATCAACACATCATCATCATCACTTTGATACTGAATTGGAGAACCTAAATGCTGTGCAAAAAATTGGATCATTATTGTTTGGTCTTGGAGTAATGATCCTTCTTTTATTTGGTATCTTTGGAATTATTGGTTTTGGTATGACAAGTTCCGCTAGTTACATGAACAACCAAATTATCATAAAACATGGAATTGATTTTGATTCCATGACTATATACAATTTACAACCTTCACCTAATTCAACAATCGTAGCTGGATGCAATGTGACATTCAAGGTGACAAATAAGAGAGACGTTGAATATTTCTACGATAAAGGCATGATATGGGTATTTTTTGATGAGAAAGTTTTATGGACGTTACCTACTAGAGAATTTTATCAAGCAGTTAGCGAGAAAACGTATTTGAACGTATCAGCAGCCCCTTCTATAATGGAGACCGATATATATGTTCCACGGGCACTTGTTAGCAGTCAGAAAATGCATCGATCTGAGATGTTCAAGATTAGATTTGACATATTTTATCGCGGAGGAGTTGGACATAATGGGTTTAATTTGGGTGGATTAAAGTATTTTTGCGATGTTAATATGACTTTTCACGATCAAAATACTCTTGTCAGCGGACCAAACAAATGTGTTGGTAAATTTGAGGATTTCTCTACTTGTTCTTCTTTATTCTTTTGTAGTCCATAAAATTTTTCCATCATCATTAGTTTTTATTATTATTATTAGTATATATACATACCTTCTTGATCCAATATGATATTGCTTTTTATTGTTGATAGAGGTAGTAATTAATTTATAATGGATCTATTTTTCTTGCATTTCCTATTTTTTTATTAAAAAAATATTTTGGTGGCCTTTTTTTTTTTTCCATTTTTTGAAAAGGATTTCTAAAGTAGAGATGTTTTTCATGAAACAAATTCTACAATTATGTTAGTATTTTCTGTATTCATAATATGTGAAAGTGATGATGTATTTTTATATATATATATAAAGAACAGAGTAATTTCTGTGGATAGTTACCATGTTTAGAAAATTAACTAGGAATACACTTATGTTTGTTTTAGGATTATAATATCATTCAATTTTGTCTATTTTCTTCAAAACATACTTGACACAAAAAAATACATTATTTCTCTCCTATTAGGGTGTCATGTCACATTTTTTAATTTATTACTAATAATTTTTAATTCTTTTAAAGAATCGGAGGAACCCACATATTCTCTTAAAGAATTGGAGGAGCTTATATTAAAGTTCTTAATGTAATTTTTTTAATGGGTATAATATGTGAGTTTGTCTATTTTTTTTTTAAAAAAAGTCTATCTATATATAATATGAGAAGTAAGCACCACAAATATTCAAGAATTTTTATTTTTCAAAAAACATTTTAAATATGCTTCAAAAATACAATTAAAAAAATAGGAATTTTAACATAGCTATTTTAAATAGAAAATAAAAGTTCTTTTGTTAAAATAAACTGTAACGACAAAAAATGGATGATTTTTAAATGTCTTTAATTTCAAATTTAAAGGGCAAAAATGAAATTGAACTATCTTTTTTATAAAAACAGTAATAGGAAAAAAAAGAAAGATCTTTAAATTCTTCAAATTTCAATTTTTAGGGAATGCTCCAAAAATGGAATGTAGAAATATCTATATAAATAGGAGAAGTAAAAGTGCACCATAAAAAATTATAATTATTATTTAAAAAATTCATTTAAAATCATTAAAAAAATTTAAAAACTTATTTTTAAAAAATAGTTAAAACAATCCATTAGTAGTTAGTTGTACAAATGGAATACTTTTTTTTTTCTCATTCATTTTTAAAAGTTATCTTTATATATCTAAAAAGCCAAAACATTTTCAGAAAACATAAATAGTAAATAATATTTTTCAAAAAGAACATATTGCAACCTAACGTTTAAATAAGTTTAAAGCATATTTTTTTTTAATAATAAAAAAATAAATATTGTGACATGGCATCTTAATAGGAGAGAAAATGTGTTTTTTGTATCAAGTATAGTTTGAGGAAAATAGGTAAAGTTGAGTGATATTGTTATCCTAAAACAAACATAAGTAATATTTTAAAGTAATTTTTCAAACATGACTGATTGACTATATGGAAATTATTCATAGAACATAAGTTTGATTATGAAACAAAAGAATCAAAATTATAGAATAATCATAATAAAATCATCCACGGAAGGAAAAGAGCGAGGAATGATTATAGGGTCAATTTTTAGATGTTTTTAAACCATCACATATAAAAAAAATAAAGCATTGAAATTTGCTGTCATATAATTATCATAATAGTAATAATTTAACAAATACTACTAATAATTGTCTACCACTCGTGTAATACCCCATTAATATTAAATGTATCAATATTTTCGTAATAACGTGTTTTTTGTTAGAGTCGTTTCATTGTTGTCAGAGTAGGAAAATTATTGAATTCATGATAAATTTTAAGATCGGTAGAGGTACCATCAACAATAGTTAATTTGAGGTTCTATTCAATTTTTGAGACTTCGAATAAATGAACTTCATTTGCACACTTTTATTTTTCACTCACAATCCCACTACTTCCCTCCCATCTGCAAATCCCTCCTCTATTTTTGTTTTCTTATTATTATTTTTTTATTCTTTCAAATGTGAAAACGTGAAAAAAAAATTGTTAACAAAAAGAAAAGTCAAAATATAAATTGATAACCATATTTTCACAGGAGTCTCTTTCAGCATATAAATTGATTACCAAAATATCTCTATTTTTTTTTGTATACAACAGAAGAATTTTTAAAATATAAAGGTAACAAATCAAATATTAGAGCACACAATTGTATACCAAGAAAATAAACGACGCTCACGCCGTAAAGTGGAAGTTTATTTATTTACTTAATTTGACTATTTTTTCCACTGATTTTCTATATATATGTAAATATATATAGTTGAATATTAATCACCAACTCCTTCTTCCCATCATCAACGTGGGCTATACTTCCCATGCTTAACCTGCTCAAAGCATCAGCTACAACATTTGCTTTCCCTAGATGTTAGTGGACACTCATGTTATAGTCCTTCAATAGCTCCAACCATCTCCGCTGACGTAGATTCAACTCCCTCTGTGTGAACACGTACCGGAGACTTTTGTGGTCACTGAACACATCCACATGCACTCCGTACAAATAATGCCTCCACAACTTCAATGCAAACACCGCAGCTTCCAACTCCAGGTCAAGTGTGGGAAAATTCTTCTCATGAACCTTGAGTTGTCTAGATGCATAAGCTATCACCAACCACCTTGCATAAAAACACAACCCAAACCAACCCTAGATGCGTCACAATAAACAGTGTAATTCTCACCACATTTAGGTAGCGTAAGCACTGGGGCTGAAGTGAGTCTATCCTTGAGCTCTTGGAAACTCTTCTCGCAAGTATCCACCCATTCAAACTTGGCTTTCTTCTAAGTCAAAGCTTTCAGCGGGGCAGCAATGGAAGAAAAATCCTCCACAAACCTGCGGTACTAACCAGTCAATCCTAGAAAGCTACGGATATCTGTGGGAGTAAGAGGTCTTGGACAGTTCTTAACAACCTCAGTCTTCCTGGGGTCCACCTCCACACCCTGATCACACACAACATGACCCAGGAAGGTCACTGATCTAAGCCAGAATTCACACTTGCTGAATTTGGTATACAGCTGATGTTGTCTAAGTACCTGCAAGGTTAGTCTCAAATGTTTGTTCATGTTCTTCCTTGGTCTTAGAGTAGATGAGGATGTCATCAATGAATACTTTGACGAAAGAATCAAGGTATTCACCGAAGACTTGGTTAATGAGGTCCATAAATGCAGCTGGTGCATTAGTGAGACCAAATGACATGACTAAGAACTCATAGACCATAATGGGTACGAAAGGCTGTCTTTGCGATATCTCCATCCCTAACCATAAGCTGATGATACCCGTAACGAAGATCAATCTTCGAGACGAAACTAGACCCTTGGAGATGATCGAATAAGTCCTCTATTCTGGGAAGTGGATACCTGTTCTTTATAGTGACTTTGTTGAGCTACCGATATTCGATACACATCCTAAGGGTTCCATCCTTCTTTTTCATAAATAAAAAAAGAGCCCTAAGGGGATATGCTCAGCTGGATGAAGCCCTTATCAGCGAGATCTTTTAACTGCAGTTTCAACTCTTTGAGTTTAGCTGGAGCCATTCTGTAGGGAGGAATTGAAACGGTTTGGTATTGGGATCTAGGACGATACCAAAATCAATCTCTCGAGGAAAAGGAACTCCAGGCAAATCATCAGGAAAAAACATCTTGGAACTCATTCACTATAGGCATAGAGTCTATGGAAGGAATGTCATGATCCAGATCATTGACACTCACAAGATGACATAACAATCCCTTGGACATCATTTTATTATCTTTTACGTTCGAAATCAAGGGACTTGAACGACTCGAATTGTACCCCTCCCAGACCAGCTATAATTCATTAAGGAAACAGAATCTCACAACCCTACTACGACAATCCATGAAGTATAACATTTATAAAGCCATTCTATACCAAGTATAACATCGATGTCATTCATGGGTAACTCAACAACGTCTGCACGTATAGTCTTACCACATAATACTATTGGGCAATCTTTATGAACCCTACCAGCTCTCACAGTTTCTCCCAAGGGAGTACTAACTACAATAGGATCATGCAAAACCTCAGGTAGTGTTTCAAAATTAAGAGCAATCAAGGGAGTCATAAAAGAAAGCATAGACCCTGGATCAAGTAAAGCATAAACAAAGGTTGAGAAAACTTGCAGCGTACCTGTAACCACATCAGCAGACTTCTCCTGCTCCTCCCTGCCCTTCAAGGCATAGAATTTGTTCCTATTAGGAGGCTCGGCTGCAGTAGTATTCTGGGGATTAGGCCTAGGCTGATCATTACCTCCAGCTTGACCCCTATTCTGTGGACAGTCCCTGACCATATGTCCGCTCATTCTGCAACTGAAATAGGCATTTGTGCCTAGTCGGCACTCTCTACTGTGAATACAGCCACACTTGCCACATTTCTTTCTAGGATGCTACACATCACCTCCATTGCCCTTCGTTGGATCGGTTCTTCCTACTCTGGGTGATGCACTCCTCTGTGAGTTAGAGTTTCCTGAACTTCGATGCCCCTTCTTAAATATGGGCTGATCACGAACTCCAGAAGTGCTCCTGCCACCACCTCTGCTGGAACCTGTCGTGTAAGAAGGGTTAGGCCTCCTAACCTCACTGACTATTCTCTTCTTCCTGATATCCTCAACCTAGTGGACATGCACCATCAGCCTAGACAAGTCCATGCTATCATGAAGCATCTCAGCTCGACACTCCTCCTCATATTCCTCTGAGATCCCTGTAAGAAACCTGCTCATCTCATCCCTGTTGTTCGACACAAGATAAGTGACATACCTTTACAATTTAACGAATTTCAGATAAACTCCTCAACCTTAACCTCTCTCATCTCTCTGGGAATAACTTCTCTAGAAAAGTTGTCTTAAACCGCTCCCATGTGATCGGACCATCGCCCAAAGCTCGACTATCCTGCCACATCTTGCACTAGGACTGTGCAACATCCTTGAGCTGATAGGAAGACAGTTCATCCTTCACAGTATCTGTGGCCCCCATGGTAACAAAAATCTTCTGCACCTCCTCCATAAAGTCATTGGATCCTTTGAAGTCTTGGACCTTGTGAAAATTAGAGGATTCATATTCGTGAAGTCACGTAGTCTGTCTGCCATGCTACGTGCTTGTGGGTTCTCCCGCTGAACCTCCTAAAATTTTGCCTGGGCCATCATATCCTGGGCCTGCACAGCGATTTCTTGAGCCATCTGTGCCAAAGGGGTCCACACCTCTTCATCAATAAACCCAACTGGGTTAACTGGCATGGCCAGTCCTACAGTTGTAGCTTGGGGTGGAACTTTGTTGCCCCCAGCAGCTGCTTCTCCTCTCCCCCGACCAGAGTTCCTTATAGTGTTCATTTTCTTAAAAAATATAAGAATTTATGTTAGATATTCTCATAACACCAAGAAATCAGTCATTAGAGAAGGCACGATAAGATCAGAAGAAGGGGATTTTCCTACGCATCATGCAGTCTCTAATTTAGGATAGTGGTGCACTTCACTACCATGACTTAGAAACTACTCAATATGGTTGATGTGAACTTACACCCATAAAATTTAACCTAGCGCTCTGATATCAACTTTGTCACGGCCGAAATCTAGACCTCAAACGAGACCGGTGTCGTTGACCTCTTAGAGGTCACAGCAAGCCTACATACGACATCGTTACTTCGTCTGGCTTAATTTTAGCGGAAAATTTGAATTTTGTTTCATTAATTTTATTTTGGAAAACATTGATCTCACATAATACTATCTACGTAAACTCATAAACGTTCACAACAACCATTTAAATCAAGATAATCAAATGAAAGATATAATCATAAATATAGAGTTGCCAAAATGGTACCAATACAACGTCTAAAAGTAAATGCGAAAGAAATGCTAGTGGAACATACTCCATTAGATCATGCCTATGTCTACGCTATACTAAACAAGTAAGCATCCTTGAAAGCATAAAGGCCTACCGAATCCGGATGAAATCTCGACATCTGGATAACTTCTGCGTCGACTCGTAAGCTCTAACGTCCCAGTTGCACCTGCACCTAAAAGTTGATAAATGTATGGAATTAGTACACACTTGTACTAAGTATGGGTACATGCAAGCACACACCACGGACATGCATGATTTATAAAAGCTCTCTCCTAACGATATGAGTAATGGAAAGTCAAGTTAGTGGAATTGCCAAAACCGCATTAGGAAAGTCATGCCATGAGAGTAACATGCATCATCATACGTATCATATTGCACACAACACATAACATATTGCATATAAAACATAACATATTGCATACAAAACATATCATATTTCATTTTGTTCGTTCATATGCCATGAGACCTTAGAATCATGGACTTAACATTAGGAATCTCCAAAATAATGGCTCAACATATGGGACCTCAACTAGGGAGTCTTCTTTAGCAAACACAGAGTTTGATTCATTCATTCATATGTACTTCATTTCATTTAATTCATAGGCTAGTGTAAACACCAACTATACCTAGGATGTAGTTTAATATTCTCATTGGGTTCGCTGTGCAATGACTAAGAATGACCTAGTATCATTAAATAAGTCTAGTTCACCTTTTGATTATCCTAACAAAACACTTTGGTATCATTCATTTCATTGTGTGCATTACATGAGGTTGGCCTCATTCATTCTTTGGGAACTTTAACTTTAACCGACATAGATCATGTGAGCTCCATGAAATCATGTCTATACCCCACTAAAAAGAGGTGGAATCACCGGCCAAAGTAAAACTAAAAGCATGCTAGCCTACATAGGGGATTTAACCCTGCTAGATCCCTATGTCGGCTACATAGGTTAAAAGGCTAGGATATATAAGGAGACCCATACCCATTTGGACAGACAGTCTCATCTCAAGAGAATTACACAAACCTCTGCATTCCCGAAAGAAGGAATATCCACTCATAGCTAGCCTATCGGTGCTCAGTATAAAGTTCCATTACATTCATCTTATACATCATTGAAGTTGGCTTCTACCATGAGGATGTCATTTCTCATTAGATGATTTCTCATCTCATCATTAGTATTAAGTATGCATTAACTTTAACACTTTCATTAGAGTGTTCATAGAGACTGGTCTCTTCATTTACTTTAAACTCTCATTGGTGAGTTACATTTTAGTAACATTTACTTAGGCTCATTTGATATTGCTCTCATATTTCACATTAGCCCCTTATATGTTGTCACCACATTCTTTTGTCTTAGCACACTTGCCCTTCATAAGTAGTTACCCCTTTTTTTTTACGTGAATGTTCATTTCATCATATGCCAATGCACTTGGCTTTTTAGTGTGTTTCACACTCTTACTTAACCCTTCTGGGGTCTCATCATTCATCACATAACATCTTAGGTTCACGTACATTATAAACATATGTTGGACTTACGAGTCCACACACACAAGCCATGAGGCTTCATTCTTAGTTCATTTAAGTGATTCATATTGTACAAAATTATGTCGTAAAAGACTTATGCATCTTGTAAGTGTTTCAAGGTCTCAATTTGATTCCTACAGGCAGCATTCATCAATTATTTAATCATGTAAGACTTATGTGTCAATACGGAATTGGGAAAGGGAACCCAATTTCGAGTCCCTTGAGCAACACTTAACCTTATATTAAACTTGATAATTGCATTTTCCAGATTTGGGGAATCCTAGTTCGATCCCCATCACCCCCATATCATTTTCTTTCTTTTCCATCTTCACCTTCTCGTTTAAGACAAGGAGATTGTGAGATCAATCCCCCACAAGATCATTCTTTTTCTCTTAACTTTATCACCTATCCAAGAGGTTGTGGGTTCAATCCCCACTCACCTCATTTTATTGTCTCCTTTATTTTTCTCCTAACTCTCTCATCTATTCAAGAGGTTGTGGGTTCAATCCCCACTCACCACATTAATTTTCGTTTCATTTTTCTCATGAAATTTTTATGTAATTTGCATTTAGTAAGGTTTTGGGTTCAATCCCCAATGACCTCATATTTTAATTTTTTTTTTTAAAAACATAGATAAATTTTCCAATCTTAGTCCGAGACCAACAATATCCAGCAAGCTAGAAATTTGGTCTCTTTGAATCCATCTTTCTCTCAAGTTTTTATGTTGATTCTTGGAGTAGTTAGGGTGACATTTAATCAGAAACATTATCCTTATATGAACATCATACTTTTATCATTTTCATACACCTGAAACACAACATTTTTTATATTCAAATTTCAGGCAGCAACATAATTAATTTACATCACACACATGCTTAAACAGTTAACTTAATGCACTTTTCCGGGATACATTTTTCATTCCTTACATAATTTCCAAATACATATTCAAAGCATAATCACAACCAGACCTAAAATTATCTACCGTAAGACATACCAACACATACTTTGAATCTTTCAAAGGATCTAATGATAGGGGCATGCAACGAGAACAACCTTAGTTTTTCAATTGTGATTAAACTGAACCTTAAGAGTCTCCTCGGAAAGGGACCAAGAGAAAAGAAAACCCATACCTGAAGTTGTTCAAAAGTGATTCAACGTGCTGCCTATTTCCCCACTAAGCCACCGAAACTACAAGCAAAATCCGTCGAGAAAATGATTTTTACCTTTCTTTTTAAGCTTGTTTTGCTTTTCAGTTTTTAGCTTTCAAGTTCTTTATGAAATTTTGTATTTGACGTTCTGCTCTTGTTCTCTTGTTGAATGAACATTATGAGTGAGAGATAAGTAGTAAGGAACTTATGAGAGTGTTAAGTTAGGATTATGAGATTAGGGAGAGACTTAGTCAAATTCGATTTATCTTTAATTAATAAATAAAATATTTTTTTTCTTTTTCTTAAATCAGAAATTATATATTAATTAATTAAATTAATCCACTATATAAAATAAATCAAGTTAAATCATTGCTCCCACCAAGGCTCGAATCCGGGTGGAGCAAGATTTCGCTCAAAGGGTCAATTTTGTCCCTTTCTACCCGAATTGCCCCTCCACCATATTAATTAATTAATTAATTAATTAGTGTAATTACATTCTACCATTAGCGTGTAAAAAGACGATTTTATCCCTAGAACCTCCAAACTTAAGATTATCCCCTTTTAAGTTCGGTTAAGACTTATCCAGGTAGATCTTCATATTCGGGTGCCCTACATGGCTGGGCCCAACCCTTCCTAGCTCAACTAACTCACCAAGGTTGTTGAATTAGTTGTTGCAAGGGTTCAGAGGTCTGGTTTTACGCGCATCAATCGGTGTAAACCCAGTCTTATCATAGGCGTTCTAGATACATTAAACATTACTTAGCATAGCCATTTTACGGTTGTTACAGTATCGTTAATTTATAGTGTACATAATGTGTCTTAATATAAAGAGTTGTACATGAGAATGCAACTCACCTTCATTTTTTTGCTTACTCAAGAGAGAGGTTTTAAAACAAAGATTACTGATTTGACGGTCTGTGGGTATTGGGTTGTCACGAGTTCTGTTTATGAGAGTGAATCCTAAACGCTTTTCCACACATCTAGCTTGAAAGAGTGAATGGACTAAAGAGAAGGCTATTTCAATTGTTGTTTATTGATGTTCGAGAGAAACTAGTTTTATTCGGGGTAAACTGCTCGAGAGAGAGTTTATCCCTAGTAAAGTCTATCTTACTCACTATTTTACAACTATTCACTAATATTGCAATTGCCCGGTTGTTTACCTTATCCTATAATCTTGTCAAATCCTAAGAATGTTGTCTTTATATTTCATATTTGTAGTGTTATTTGCTATTTTAGTTTATAATTCAATCAACCCCCCTATTATTTTACACTTGTGTCACCCCATACTTCAATTATATTTTTATACATAAATGCTTTTAGCTATGATTGACTTGAACTTAATCGAACTTGCCTATTGATTCTTGAAACCACTTCACGTGGGAATGATCCCAAAACTTGGTTGGATTATATTACTACTCCCGATGTTGGCACTTGAACAGGAAGTAGTGTACTGATATGTGAAACCATTTTTCTATAACAACTTAATAGAAGGAACCTCTCTATTCCTCAATCTCTTAAGTTTCCGTTGTAGGATTGCAACCAGAACTTCTTTAAGAAAGGTTCTCTTTCACTCCTAATCCTTCTATGGGAATTATGGATGTCGGAATGCAACACACTTTTTCAACATGGAAAACCGGATGCACCGATGCAAACTCATTTGCCAAATTAAGCTCATATGCAACCTTACCGATATGCCTCAAAATTTGATATGGGCCTATAAAACAGTAAATAAGTTTCCCTTTCCTTCCAAATCCCATTACACCCTTCATGGGTCAGATTTTCAAATAAACTCAATCAAGCACATCAAATTAAAGGTCTCTCCTCCTACCACCGGCACAAGACATTTTTTGACTTTAGGTCATTCTCAACCTCTCTCTGATAAGTTGAACCTTCTCAATAACCTCATATGCTATTCCGATTTGAATCGTCGTTTGACCTAATGATAATTCGGATACGGGTTCTGTAAAACTCGATGAGCTAAGGAATAACTTGGGAAATCACCAACTAATTTGGCAACCACGATCCAGCCCATATTTAGATTCCACATTTACAAGAAGCCCTTTAAACATGGTGAGGTAAGTTACCACTTAGCATGTCACCTAGTGGATCAACGAGCACGACTAATGTCTCTGAATGGGTAAAAACTAGATGGTTTTTAAATAGACAAAGGTTTAAAATTTAAAACTCCATCACTTTCCCTAATTTTACTTCTTCCGAAAATCACACCCGCATTTTAGCGTCTTTGTTTTAGTATTGTAGTTGTCGATTTGTTCTCTAGTTTGGATTACAATGTCGTATATCATTTCAATCTTATCTTAATTGGCATAAAAGGTTTATTTTCCAAACCCTGAATATATTTTTCTAATTTTGTGCTCATTTGCAAATGATATTATCTTGTTGTTTTCTGTTGGGCTTCTCTGATCTTTCTTTTTTTAATGTTCTTATTGTTAATTTGAAACTATCGCCCACATTTTTTGAATGTTTAAATCCTATCTTTTTGCGCCTCAAAGTGAATTAAATATTGTGGGGTTGAGCTTGAATGTCATAATTGTTTGTCGAGTGAAGTCTGAGTAGCTTGTATTTGCGTCAAATGACATAATTTGCTCAATGATAGAGTATATAACATCATTCTTAAGGGTAAAAGTTGTCAAAATCCCAAATATGGAAAACCAAGAGAATTCTGAGTATCCCAGGGTGATGGGTGTGACTGGTCTTGCTTCAATTTAACTAGTGCATGCTTTGATTTCTTTTTTGGGGGGTTTGCGGAGTTGATTTTGAGAAGTTGGGCTGAAAGTAGGCACGTCGGGTCGTTTGTCGAGCTAGGTGGAGCTCTATGAACCACTCGGCAGTTCTCAAAGTTCCCCATTTCACCTTTAAATTCATGACTTGTTTGATATTAGATTTTATAACTTTAGGCGAGAAGTTTGAGGTCGCTGAAGGCACTCTGTGGCTCACTAGAAGTCTTGTTAACCACCCTTTGTATGCAACACTGAGGTGATTTTGAGTTGTACTTTTTGTCATACTAACCTTTGTCCGTTGAAAAATATCCACGATTTTCCTAAAGGCATTCACATTGCCTATTTGTCAAAATTTTATGAAATTTTTGAGCTAATCCCTTCATCGAGCCTAATCTTACTCGCAAAAGTAATTTGGTGACTCACCGACTGGTTTGGCGAGTCTGTCTGTAATAATTTTTCTGAAATTTGTTGAAAGAAAAATACAATCGGAAAGAAGGCTAAGGATATTACAAAAAATGAGGATGAAACTTTATCTAGAGGAAAATCTACAAAACTCCTCTTATCTGGTGGGGAAGGAAATGGAAAGGAGAAGTCACCTTCATCACTAGAGTACAACTCTGATAGAGATGAGATCTATGTCACCCCTCTCACTACCTTTGAGAGTGAGGGTGTGCACCATGAGGCTCAAACTGTAGCTTCATATGATGAAGACCTAGTATCATGACAGTGGGCATTGTTACGGTCCGAAAGGATGAACGATTCGTCTATGATCAGGAATCCTTAATATTCCAATTCTCCTCTCTAGTTCTAGAGCAGGCTTTAGTCCCAGCACCCATTGTGCAAGGTCATCCTCCCTAGTCCATGAACATACTAAATACTGAGGGGCTGAGGAATCATTGAGGAGAATATCTTGTACACGTCTGGAGTAATTGACAAATACCCAAAGACTATGAGCTATCTGAAAGCTCATAAATTCCAGATCTTCACCAAGCCACATGGCCCGTACATTTGAAGTTGGGTTAGAGAGTTCTATAATGCTTACAGTTCCTTGAAACACTGTTGATAAGCCTAGAATAATGTATTGGAAGTATTTAGGAAGTGTTAGAGTCAAAACATTAAGAAACAGTCATGACATCTGGTGAATTGTGAAATGTGCACTAGTGTGCCTTGACATGTTTCATGGTGTTTAAGAGACGTATTTAATGAAAAATTAGTAAAAATGTGTTAAATATATAGAAGAGTGTTTTTAGGGTCAAAACATTTGGATACGAATCCCCAAGGACCACCCCAAGGGTCCTTGAGGAGGACCCTTCCATTTGGACCCAAAAGTTGTCAATTGACAATGTGCAACCACGAGCCAAGTGACGTGTATCACCCCATGAAGTCAATGAACTATAAAGAGCCTAATATGTTTAAAAATTATGATATTAGACATAAATTAGTGTAAATAATTTGATTGAGAATTCATAGAGACAACAAATCAAAGAAAGGTTTTAACGTCTGGAAACTAGCGAAATTGAACTAGTAGACATCACTATTTTTGGTGAAGGTTTGTGAGGGTCATACTAAGTATAAAGCTTCTAAAAAGACTTTAAATAGGTATTATATAGAATAGAGGTTAAAAACTTAAAGTCACTACTCCCCAAGGACCACCAGAAGAGTCCTTGAGATTGACCCAAACTTGGGCGAGCAGGCTGCCAAAGTAGCCTGCGACCAACCAAGAATAAGAGGTCACTGCGTGTCGCGCAGCTAGTACAAGGAGGCAAATTTTTGTATCGCAATTGGGGCCTCCACGAGTTCCACTGCCTCAACCCGTATGTTTGAAAATAATGTGTAATTGACCTCGCAACGCTCAGCAAAGTCTCAGATCCGTTGACGTCATTTCTAAGTAAATTTGACTTCATAAAAAGACCAAATTAAGTAAGGGGTATTTTGGGTAATTTAGACTATATAATGTTTTAGGGACAGTTTCAAGTCACTTTTAACACACAAATCAAATCCCAAAGTTGAAATGAAAAATCACTCTCATCGCACTCAAACTCTATTCCTCGAAACCTCCATTGAAGGCCATTAGATCTCCAAGAAGAAGGTTAAGTCTTCTAGATTCAAAACCAATTTTGTGTCTTTATCAACTTTAACGTATAGTTTCATTAAATATTGGGATTCCTTTCCCCAAGAGGTCCTTCCAAAATATGATTTCTAGATCCCCCAAAACAAGGGTTTTCCTTCTCACAAGGGTCTTCTTTGAAAACCGAAGTTACAAATCAATTGTGATGAATTAATGTTTTTTAAATATATTTTTATGGTTAATTTATGATTTTCAATGGGATTTCCCTACACCGATGTACTTTCCCCGATTTCATGAAAACCTTCAATTATAAGGGTGAGTTGTGAAGATGATGAACAAGTAGGTTGACGAAATTGTTGTTAATTATGTAATTGCTTCTTGAATTTACTTTGTTTATGTAACTGGTTATGTATACTTGGTAGTGGAAGTATAAAGGTTCTTGAAGAGGGCATGAAGGTATGTTGATTAGTTTCCCTCGGATTCAATTGTGAGTTACTTGAATAGTAATGCTCCTATGTCTAATGTGTGGTTTTGATTTTGATGGTAGGAATACCTCATACTTAACCCTAAGACATTGAATTAGACATGAATTATGCATGTATTATATGATACAAATATTTTATGATTGAAATAGTTTATCATGATTATAATAAAGTGTTAAGTGAAACGTTTACTCACTTGTGAAGTGGTGTCTAAAATTAAATGATTGTTTTAACTTATGATGACCTATGAGATAATATTGTAAGACATTTACATAGGGGTCAAGAAGATACTAATGTGAACTTGTATGATGAAATAAGATAGTACTGAAGGGAATAATTGCTTAGCACCGAAAATGCAATGAGATGGAGGTCTCACGTTTAGTAAGTCCAACCTCCTACATGGGTTTTCCTCACGTTAGTAAGTCCGGATCCCCCAAAGATGTGTTGTCTCATAAGATGGAAACCTCCACGTCTAGCAAGTCAAGGTTTCTAGTAACAATATCCTTGACCTTTAACTATGTGCCCACATAGGACTCTAACTCAGTGGATCCGCCTAGATAGCTATATTCGAATTGTTACACGTTAGGCAAGTGTTAACCCTCTTTTTTCGGTATGGGAGTAGAACACAAATTCCATGTAGCTCACATGGTCTCATGTCGATTATTTTACTTCTTTCCCTAATGTAAAAGTAAATGAATAAGTTACGTATGTGAACTCTTATTAGGGTCGTCTTAAAGGCTACTACGTAGTGTGAGGGAGGGTATGAGCCTTCTCTTACACATTCCACATCTGGGATCCTAAGTAATGATTCTAGTAGTTTTATTTTATGATTATGATTATGATTATGGTTCTAAGAAACAAGTATTGACGTATGAAGCACGTTATTAAAATGTGTTGTAAGTACGAAGTGGGTTGCTTAATGTGATATTTACCTTTGGATAGGGTTATGGGGATTTATTCTTGGCATTGCACAAGTGTTGCTTGAGTTGCTTATATGTTAGGTTGATTTATGATGTTCCATGTATGTGTATATTGAGTTATTGGATGTTGTGCACGGTTTTGACTAAATTATGTCTTTTCCCATGCATTAATGATTCTTATGCATAGGGACCGTACTTAGTACATGTGTTTTGTACTAACCCATATTTCTTCCCTTTTTCCAAAAACATTGTAGGTTCAGCCCATTGAGGTATCTTGAGGTTAAAGCAAGAAGGCTTGGGATAGACTCTCCAAGTTTTGGTAGCTCCTCTACTACATACTCTACCTTAGTAGTACTTGTATTGTCTAAAGAGATTCTTTTCTCTCGTAGTTAAAGATATTGATGTAAAACCTATGTGTCAACTTTTTATTTGTATAACAACTATGCCAGAATGTTTTACTTCGTGTAGATGGTTTAAGGTGAGACAAATATTTAGACTAACTTCTTACATATTATTATGTTGTCTAAGAGAGAAGCCTAAGTAAGCTACCTAAGTGAGAGGACTATGTAAACCTCACTATGTATAAATAAAAAAAATTATTTTTTGACAATTTTGACCTATGATATGCTATGACGTATGCTAAGGGCTTGTGTTAGTCCTCTTTGAGGACGACGACGCTGGTAACGACTAGGGTGTACTTTGGGTAATTAAATAATGAGTTGTTATTTGATCGACGATCCGTCAATGGCCTCCTAGGTTGAAACTTTGTCAATTTTCCAGGATGGTCCAAAAGACCAGTCTCTATCTGATACACCGTGGTTTCACGGTATAATTAATACTTTTTCCTTATGTTTAGTGTGTCAGAAAGAATTTTTGTGCTAATTTTTATATAAGTTTCTCTTTGTTTTGCAGGAAATCTGTCAAAAGCTGAATGCGGAGATTTTGAGCGAAGAAATGCAGAAGAGACCACCTACGAAGCTTATGACGGTCCGACGTGCTTGTGACAGTCCGTAGGTGGAAGCATAGTGCAACTGCTGAAGGAAGATGGGGAGTGTGACCAAGTGTGTGGTTACGAAGCTTGTGACGGTCCGTCGTGTCTATGACGGTCCGTCCTGCAGGTTTGTCATGAAGTTCAGAGAAGTGATCCCAGTACCCAGATTCCAAGTGTTGAAGTGTTTTGGAACGAAGACCCTCGACGGACCGTTGTGCCTATGACGGACCGTCATATTTGCCGTCGAGGGTGGTGAAGAGAGCAGCAGAAGAAATTGCACAAGTATGGGACGACGGAGTCCATGACGGTCCGTCGTGACTATGACGATCCGTCGCGAGGTCGTCAACGCAGCCGCGTGTTGGCAGATTTCCAACAAATATAGTCCTTGTTTAATTAGGTTTTTATTTTTTATAAATAGTTTGAAAAACCTCATTTTTGAGGTTAGACTCTTAGACAACGGATAGTTAGACGCCGGATAGTTAGACGCCGGATAGTTAGACGCCGGATAGTTAGACTCTTCGATTGTTAGACTCCGTATTGTTAGACATCATATTATTAGACTTTGTGTATTAGTGTTAGATTTCTCATTGAAGTAAGTACATGAATTTTTATTTAATATATTTGAATATTGTGTTTATGGCCATGAGTAACTAAACTCCATAACTAGGGTTGTGGGAACCATAGGCACATAATGAGATAAACCCTAACTAAAATAACAATTCTAGAATAGTGTCTTGCATGTATTAATAATCTTTCGCTTAGAAGTCTTTTTAACGGATGGACAACATTAGAACTCGCCTTAATGCTACTTGCCAGACCAAGGAGGTAGATAATAGGAAAAGAATTATTAACATAGATTTAGTCTATACTATCTAATAGGCTAGTATTGATTGGTACGAGGTAATAACTTAGTCAAATATCGAATACGATGCTTAATATGAGGTAAGGATAAGGGTTAGGATAGCAACACACGTAGACGGACCAAGGTGCGGAGTGAGATTTTCTAGATGCTGGACCAAGGATTTAGAAATACATAACTTATCACTTTGCATGCAAGATACTAGGAAAGAATTGTTATAGTTAGAATTATCAAGTTATGAACCTGTGGGGAACACGTAAACCCTAGTTACTTTGATTAATTGATTAAAATTCGACTATCAAAGCTGTTAAGTGTCTCTTTCAAGTTCGTTATTTATTTTCACTCATTTAGAAATAGAAACCCCCCTTTTTATGTTTTTATATTCAAAGGAAGTCATTGACCAAACAATAGTAATAAGAGGTTGAAGTTAAGTCTAGACTATTTTCCTCGTGGGAACGATCCCTACCTCACTAGTTGGGTTATTTACTTGACTCGACCGCTTTACTTCTTATTTGAGAAGTAAGTTTGAACGTATCAAAATTTGGCGCCGCTGCCGGGGATTATAGCTTTTAGATTAACTTGAACTTATTACTATAGTTTAGTTGATATTTTCTTGATTTTCCTTTGTTTTATTGTTTTTTATTTTTTTAGAACTATCCTCCTTGTATGCCAAATACACGGAGAGGAAGAGAACCCTTATTTCCCTACGATCACGAGCTAGAGCGTACACTGCGCAATATGAATCGAAACTTGGGAATAAATGATGATGATCCGAACCAGAACATCCCAGCTCTGGTTGATGTTCATGGTCAGATGTTACTCGATGCTCCGGGTGAACACCAGCAGAGGGGACAAAATCCCGTTCCACGGCACCAAGCATACTACAGAGGCTATCATAACATAGCAGACTCGGATGGGCCACTGGTTTTGCCTCCTCTACCCACAGGCCACACCTTTGTGCTAACTAGTAGCCTGATGCAAATGCTCACTGCCAGAGGTTTGTTTTCAGTGCTACCTTCTGAGGATCCACATGCCCATATAACTAAGGTAAGGGCAGTGTGTAAAAGTTGTGTAGGGAGGCCTGAGTTGGATTTAGATGTAATAGGTGTCAGAGTGTTTCCTCTCTCACTGACGGGAGAGGCTGCTATGTCGTTCACTAAGCTCCTATACAACTCAATCTTCACTTGGAACCAATTAAGGGATGTTTTCTTAGCACGCTACTATCCGGTCTCCAAGAAACTAAACCACAAAGACAGAGTGAACAACTTTGTGGCACTACCAGGAGAGTCAGTTAGTAGTTCTTGCGATAGATTCACCTCATTCTTGAGAAGTGTTCCAAATCACCGTATAGATGATGAGTTACTGAAGGAATACTTCTATCGGGGACAGGATGATAACAACAAAGCGGTGTTGGACACTATAGCAGGTGGATCTTATGGAGAATGCCCTTATGCTAAGATTGCTGAAAAATTAGAAAAAATCTCCCGGAATAACAAAGCTTGGAGTACTAGGAAGTTTGATACAGGGAGAAACACCTTCGCAGTGCAGTCCACTCACAATCCAGCCACAGATGAGATTCGGGAAGAAATGGCTCAGATGAGAACTGAGCTTGGGTTGGTACTAAAAAATGTCACTGGGGGTGCGGAAAAGATTAATGCAGTCAACTACTTGGCTAAACCACCACCCCCTAATGATGAATGCTATTATGCAGAGGACACTTATGCAGCAAATGAGCAGATGGGGGGTTTTTGACCAAGCGCCCAAGGCTCAAATCAGGATAATTGGCGCCAAGGTCAAGGGAACCAAGGTCGGAACTATGGTAACTACAATCGTGAGGGTCATTATGCCCAAGATGGAAATTACAACCGCGACAACAACTTTAACAGGGGTAACTATGCTAATAGAAACGAAGGGAATGGGCCCTATGTCCCTCCTCAAAATCGTGGAGTTACTCCTAGGGATGGTGGAGATAGTATGGCGCAAGTTGAGGATATGTTGCACAAAATGATGAGGAGGTTCGATGCTAGTGATGAGCACATTAAAGAGTTAAGGGGTGATTTAGCTAGTATTGGGCAAAAAGTTGATACACATGCAATTTCGATTAAACAGATCGAATTTCAAGTGGACCAATTATCTGCGACAGTGAACACAGGGGAACCGGGCACTCTTCCAAGCAACACTGTCCAAAATCCAAAGAATGATGCGCACTATATGGCAATCACTACTCGGGGTGGTAAGCAAACCATTGACCCCCCTATGCCATCTACTGAGGAAAATGTTAGAAAGGATAATGATAATGTGGTAAAGGGTAGTGGTGAAGCAGAGGAAATTAATGGAAAAGATGCAGAAGTACCTATCAAGGTAATTCCCATGCCTAGGACACCACCACCCTTCCCTCATAGATTAGTGAAAAAGACCGAGGATGGTAAATACCGGCATTTCATAACAATGTTGAAGCAGCTTTCTATCAATGTCCCTTTGGTAGAAGCTCTAGAACAAATGCCCGATTATGCCAAATTTATGAAAGATCTGGTCACCAAGAAAATATCGGTCACTTTCGAGGATGATGAGAGATTGCATCATTGTAGTTCTATTGCTACAAGATCTCTCGTACAAAAGAAAGAAGATCCTGGTGCGTTCAGTATCCCTTGTACAGTTGGGTCATTACATTTTGCGAAAGCATTATGTGATCTGGGGGCAAGCATAAATCTCATGCCCCTCTCCATTTACAAGAAATTGGGTTTGGGGGATCCAAAACCCACTGCGATGCGGCTAGTGATGGCTGATCGGACGGTGAAACGGCCTATAGGGATACTCTATGATGTGCTAGTAAAAGTGGAGTCATTCATCTTTCCGGCTGATTTTGTTATTCTTGATTGTGACGTCGATTTTGAAGTGCTTATCATTCTTGGGAGGACATTCCTTGCTACAGGTAGAGCATTAGTTGATATGGAGAAGGGACAGATGACATTTCGGTTGAATAATGAAGAAGTGCCTTCAGCATTTGTAGGACCATGAGGCAGAGTGGTGAGCTCCAATCGGTTTCTGCCATATCCCACAAAGAAAAGATGAAGAAGGAGATTGAACAGAAAAATGCAAAACAAGAGTTTATGGTTGGGGATTTGGTGCTTGTCGACAATTCTGGGGTTTCTTGTCTTCCGGGCAAGCTCAAGTCCAAATGGACTGGCCCTTACTTGATTACCCAAGTATTCCCTCATGGAGAAGTTGAGTTAAAAGCCAAGGAGGGAGTGCGGTTTAAGAGGGATAGAGATAGGATAAAACTCTATTTTGGGCATAAAGCATCAGGGAATGAAGTGATAGAGGCATACCATCTTGATGAAGTCTGAGTAATCAAGGGTCCCCAGTCGTGGCGCGACATTAAATCAGGCGCTTGTTGGGAGGCAACCCAATACTTGTCGTTTATTTTTATTTTTTTAGTAATGGTAGCATTTTTCTACTAATGGGTTTTTAAATTTGCAGGCACATTACCAGGAAATTCTGCAGAAAATTACTCTACAGCAGTCACTGACGGATACATCGACGTACCGTTGCGCCCGCGACGGACCGTCGTATGCATCCGTCGTGCAAGGTACATTTTTTTCTGTTAGTTTCAAACTAGGGCACACACGACGAAACCAACAACGGGTCATCACAATTGTGACGGACCGTTGTCGGGGAATCGTCGCGTGATTAATGAGGCATACCCGACCCGACCCGGTTGGAGTTTAATATAAACTTTCACCATTTAAACTCCCCAGCCCCTCATTTCACCCCCATTACTTCATTATTTCTCCCATTACTCTTTCTTTCTAAACTTCCACAATCTATTCCTGTATCAACCACCGATCATTGCCCCCCACAATTCTCCAAAGCCCTAAAAGTGTTACTCTACTATTCGGAGCTGCTGCTGTGGGTGTCTGCCTGGCCTTCGAGTACTTGTCCATTTGTTTTCTCCAATTCTAAGGTATGTGTCTCTAATTTCTACTCATTTATCTTGCATTTTTGTTTATTAGTTAGTATTAGCTTAGTTCTTCGTCGTATGTTGTTTCCTTTATTAGATTCTGTCTAACCTAGGTTCAAAATGTTCGAAATTGCCATGTTTACAATCCTAGACATAAGTGCCTTTGCATTGCTAGTTTCCTAGGTAGTTGGGATAAACAAATGTAGGTCCAAAACACTACAAATTTGATGTGGGTTCATCGGGGATACATAGGGTAACCTCAGTTCTGTCAATGTTATTCAAAATGAGACCCCGATGACGGACTGTCGTACCCACGACGGACCGTTGTATGGTCCGTTGCAAAAGACCTAGCACCCTGTCCCAACGGACACATGTGACGAACCGTCGTACTCATGACGGTCCATCCTGCACAACCGTTCTGGTTGTTAGAGACCCTGTTTCTCCGGGTCTCTCATTTTTTCTAAGTGTCCTTCAACGGACACATGTGACGGACCGTCATACCCACGACGGTCCGTCCTGTACGACCATCATGACGGTCAGGGACCCTTCCCCTAAGGGTCTCCATATTTTTTCAAGTGTTCTACGACGGACACCTACGACGGACCGTCTTACCTGTAACGGTCCGTCCTGCACATACCGTCATGCTAGTCAGAGACTCTCCTTCAGGGTTCTCAATATATACATAGTCCAAGTAAGACACGAAGGATCTCATGACGGTCCGTCACAGTCACGACGAGTCGTCACCAGGCCAGTCGTGTGTCACTGCTTCTACAACAATGACATACTACTTCTAATGTTTTATTTAGTATGGTTTTGCTTGTCTTGTTTGCCACTACTCGTACTAATATTGAACCTTTATAGGTACTATCTACTATGGCACCCAAGAAAGACCGCATCTACGCACGCAGGCGATCGAAGTCTGCCGCCCTGTCTGCCCGCATCGTCATCGGCTCTGATGATGAGTGTGACCACGAGTACGTGCCCCCAGGCACTTCCACCCCTTCCCGTGCTGCACGTGCTCCCAGATCCACACCCAAAAAGGTGGCGTCCGGCGTAGTCACTGCCTCCGAGTCTGATGAGGAGAGCACACTGACCGGCACACCCTCTGGGTCAGCCATAAATGAAGAAGGAGCGTCTGGCTCCTTAGCAGTATCATAGTCCGAGGAAGCCTCCAACTCTGCTGAGGTTCCCGCACCCGCCACCGCTGCAGCGTCGGCCTCGTATGATAAGGCTTACAGTTCAGAATCTACATCAGGCTCACCAGATCAGGTCCCCACCCCAGCCACTGACCAGCCCAACCGGTGGTGTGGCGACGGGCAATTTCAAGTCTACTCCGACGCCAAGTTACTGACTGATAAAGGAGTGATGACTCGAACACTCACCTTGGAGCGGCGGGTCCTTACAGAGAGTCTCCCTACGATGTCTGAGATCCACAACCTTTTCACCAGGCATCGCTTTGAGTGGACAGCACGTCCGTTGGGACGTTATAGTGAAGAAATGGTCCAAGAGTTCTACGCATCCTACGTAGCGACTCTCCGATCACAGATCAATACGCGGGCTACCCCCGCTAAACATGCCCCACTAGAGCAGGTCCGAGTATGGGGCGTACAGGTTGACATCTCACTGCCTGCCATCCGCCGATTTCTATACGGCGAGGGTGTTGATGCTACTCGGACCCCTCTCATTGCCGAGTTTGACTACCGATGGAAGATAGTTAAAGATGGCCAGTTCCTGCGCGAGCCATCACTAAGAGAGACCACCAAGAGGTGGATGGCCCTGCACCTGTCAGCTGATGGAGAAAGTGCCGACTGGGTCACTGAGCCAAAGGGGGCCATCAAAAAGGCCAACCTCACTTTCACGGCAAAGTTCTTATGGCTGCTTGTCCGTCATTGCCTTTCTCCCACAGCTGCAGATAATATCGTTACCTGGGATCGAGCAGTGTTGATGGCGGTGATGATAGCCGGGTTCGAGGTGGACTTCGCATGGCTTCTACAGGCAGTCATGCATGTGAGGGCATTCAAGGTCACTACTACCTACCCTTTCCCGTGCATGATCTTTGCTATCTGCAGGTCCGCAGGTGTGCCCATATGGCACGTAGATCTGGTTATGACCCCGCAGGGCACTGTAGACATCGGCCTCATCAAAGACGAGGCCAATGAGTTGGCTCCATGCAGAGGGCCCCGTCCACAGCTGCCCCCAATTGCTGATGATCTTGCTGATACGGTAGCCCAGGCCCACACAGCTACACAGGCGGCGTCCACTGACACTACCCCGGTTGAGTGTATCCCGGGTAGTAGCACTACCCCGAGCTCCTCTCACACAGCCCCTCTACCGGCACTGGTCACGCTTGCTAGGGTCCAAAAACTAGAGGCGCAAATGGCCACACTTCTGCATCATATTCAGCCGTGGATGCAGAAGTCTATTACTGAGTCCGAAGAGCGTCTAGAGAGGAAAATGGTCCAGTTTACAGAGCGGAAGATAGCTGAGGTTAACCAGCGCTTGGACTCCTTTGAGTTGAGGGTGCTAGCCCGACCATCCCCTCCGGTGGATGTGTCGACTCTGCAGGCTGCAGTCGACAGTCTTCGTGCAGATACCGACACGATCTTAGAGGCTAGGGTGCCGGAGTCTGAGGCCCCTTCTGTCGAGCCTGCTGAGGACACAGTATTGGCGGCCCTTTTTGCCACTTAATAAATTCCACCACCTCCCTCTCGAGAGAGTGCCAAGAGGAATAGGGGTCGAGCAGAGGACGAGGTGCGAGCACAGAATAAGGAGCGCCGAGAGATGGAGGCTGCGAGGAGAGCCTCACTTGCTGAGGAGGCGGCGCACAAGATGACAGAACCAGAGTTAGCGGCTGGGGCGTCTAGCTCCCGCACTGTAGAGATAGCAGAAGGCACTACTGATGGTGCAGTTGTTGCTGAGGACACAACTGAGGGTGTCCAGATTGCAGAGGACGTGGGTTTCGGGGAACCGGACCCACCATCTTGCTGATCGGCGGCGCTTTGCGCCACATGTTTGCTTCACCTACCACTCTAGTATTTAGATTTTTATTCATTGGGGACAATTGCATGTTTTTTTGTTGGGGGTGGGGTAAATGGAAAGTGAGCATTAGGGTGAAGTCTGAGTAGCCCAACTCACTATCTTGTTTAGGGGTTTTCTTGCCTGTGTTCTTTTTCCCCAAAAGACTGATTACTTTTTCTGTTGAACCGGCATGTTTATATCTTTTGTACATAGTTTAATTCTGAAGCATGATGGCTAAAATGATATCCTGATAAACTGGAAAATGATGCATGACTAGGCATAGTAACTGATAATTGTGTGGCTCTAAGCATGACATAAAGTTACACCATTGCATTACCCTAAGTCTTAAATTTGAACTAGGTGTCTAATAATCTGGTATAGTGATGCGATGTCAAGTGAGTGTGAGGAAAATTCTAATAAGTCTACTATTGGTACTGAGCTAGAACTTGCCTGGTTAGTCCTGCTAAAAGTAAGCTATAATAGACAATTAGGAAAGGATCATAGGCCCTTATTCAATGTAGCCCATTTCTAGCCTAAATAAAAGAAACCAAATGAAATTTATCCTTCTTTGATCCAAATAATCTGAGGTAAAATTAGACCTTTCTTTTTCACCCCAACTGATCTTTTCTGGGAACAATGTGTTGCCCCTGGTCCCTCCTTGGACATGTGCACCTCAGCTTATGCCAAAAGCATAAGTTGAGGGTGGCTAATGCAGTAAACAACCTTCGTTATGGCCCTGACCCAACTTTGGGTATTGTGTTCCTTGACTCATGGCAAAGCCATGAGTTGAGGGTGGCTATTATGAGGAATGCTCTGGAAAGTGGGGTTGAAAGAACAAAAAGAGAGTAAGAACAAAAGTAAAGTGACTCAAGAATTAGTTGAACGAAAAATAAAGAAAAAGAAAAATATACAAGAAATACAAGCAAGAAAAGAAGAGAGTCACTTACACAAATGAAGAAAGAAGAGAAAATAGCAAGGTGAAAGAATATGAGAAACTGGGCGAGATAAAATGATAGAAAGTGGAAGGTTTAGCCGATATGTCAAGGAGGGCAAAATGTCACTAAAGTATACCTAAATATACCCTACCTGACCCTGAGCCTATGTTACTAGCTAAGAAAGTCCTATCGTGATCCTAAGGGTTGTATAGAGAACTTAAGGCAGTGAAAATAAGGGCAAGCTTATGGCAATAGGTATGAATAAGTGTGACTTTGTTCAAAGAGCGAGTGTTCAAAAGTAATCCTTATACTGGAACTGAAATCATTGTGTGAAAAATGAGGATTTTGTTTTAAACTGAGGACACTGGTTGCAATACCGGAATTGTTAGCACCTCGGTGAGAAATTGAAGAGGATAGGTGTTAGTGCATTTTTAGTCTGTGTCAAGTTCTGACCCCACAAAATTCAAGCCTAATAGTTATAGCATGCATAGATTTGATGAGATTAATCGGGATTGATAGCCAAATGATTGCAAAGGATAATACATGGATACTATTGTACAAAGATTGTGTAGTGAGTCATAGTGCGTCGCTTGAGGAAAAACAACAAATTTAAGTTGAGGGTGTTGATATACCGTGGTTTCACGGTATAGTTAATAATTTTTCCTCAAGTTTAGTGAGTCCGAAAGTCTTTTTGTGCTAATTTTTATATAAGTTTCTCTTTGTTTTGCAGGAAATCTGTCCAAAGCTGAATGCGCAGATTTTGAGCGAAGAAATGCAGAAGAGACCACCTACGGAGCTTATGACGGTCCGTCGTTCTTGTGACGGTCCATAGGTGGCAGTGTAGTGCAGCTGCTGAAGGAAGATGGAAAAGTCTGACCAACTGCGGGGTTACGAAGCTTGTGACGGTCCGTCGTGTCTATGACGGTCCGTCCTGCAGGTTCGTCATGAAGTTCAGAGAAGTGATCCCAGTACCCAAATTCCAAGAGTTGAAGTGTTTTGCAACGAAGACCCTCGACGGACCGTTGTGCCTATGACGGACCGTCATACTTGCCGTCAAGGGTGGTGAAGAGAGTAGCAGAAGAAATTGCACAAGTATGGGATGACGGAGTCCATGACGGTCCGTCGTGACCAGCCACGTTTTGGTAGATTTCCAGCAAACAGAGTCCTTGTTTAATTAGATTTTTATTTTTTATAAATAGTTCGAAAAACCTCGTTTTTAAGGTTAGACTCTTAGACTACAGATAGTTAGACGCCGGATAGTTAGATTGTTAGATTGTTAGACTCCGTATTATTAGACATTGTGTATTAGTGTTAGATTTGGAGATTCTTGCAAGTGATTTTTGGTGATTAATCAAGCAAACTATTGGATTTTACTCTTTCTCATTGAAGTAAGTATATGAACTCTTATTTAATATCTTTGAATATTGTGTTTATGGCCATGAGTAACTAAACTCCATAACTAGGGTTGTGGGAACCATAGGCACATAATGAGATAAACCCTAACTAAAATAACAATTCTAGAATAGTGTCTTGCATGTATTAATAATCTTTCGCTTAGAAGTCTTTTTAACGGATGGCCAACATTAGAACTCGCCTTAATGCTACTTGCCGGACCAAGGAGGTAGATAATAGGAAAAGAATTATTAACATAGATTTAGTCTATACTATCTAATAGGCTAGTATTGATTGGTACGAGGTAATAACTTAGTCAAATACGAATACGATGCTTAATATGAGGCAAGGATAAGGGTTAGGATAGCAACACACGTAGCCGGACCAAGGTGCGGAGTGAGATTTTCTAGATGCCGGACCAAGGATTTAGAAATACATAACTTATCACTTTGCATGCAAGATACCAGGAAAGAATTGTTTTCGTTAGAATTATCAAGTTATGAACCAGTGGGGAACACGTAAACCCTAGTTACTTTGATTAATTGATTAAAATCCAACTGTCAAAGCTGTTAAGTGTCTCTTTCAAGTTAGTTATTTATTTTCACTCATTTAGAAATAGAAACCCCCCGTTTTATGTTTTTACTTACCAAGGAAGTCATTGACCAAACAATAGTAATAACAGGTTGAAGTTAAGTCTAGACTATTTTCCTCGTGGGAACGATCCCAACCTCACTAGTTGGGTTATTTACTTGACACGACCGCTGTACTTCTTATTTCAAAAGTAAGTTTGAGAGTATCACTATCCTAAACAACGACCTTCAGTAGGGGGCCGTCGATGGGACTATGGGGCGTAGGTCGGGGGTTCGTGGTTTGGGGATCTGTTTCACTGCCAAGTTTTAAGTTAAGTGAATGAATTAATTAGGTGATTAATTAAGGGTTAGTGTATGATTAATTAAGTTAGTTGAGGGACTACATAAGATCTAAACCTCAATAAACTAACCTAACACCGCACATTTCCCAAGCCCAAATTGTCTCCAACTTCTCTATACTTTCTCCCTCTATTCAAGACACCATTGAACACAAAGCTTCAAGGTGGATCAGGGATTCAAGACTTCATATTTTATCCATAAAAATCTAAGGAATACTGAGGTATGGAAATTATTAACACTTGGTATCTCTTTTCCCAAGAAGCTTTTAAAAATTGATTTCAAAAAGATGTAAAAAACATGAGTTTCATTCTAATTATGACATTGGTCTTTCAAATTCATTCGATATTGGTTTATTTTGATTATTATTGATATATTACAATTATATATTGGTTAATTGTTTTAGTTCTTAGCCTTTACCTAGTTCCATGGAAGAAATCATGGTTTAATCATATTCCCCTAACCCTAGGTTATGAATTGAGGTTCAAATGATTAGTGATGGTACAATTAACTTAGTTCATGTATGCATCACTATTATATGATGTTATTTCGTGGATTTATGGATGAATATGGTTGTTTTGATTGTAAGATCTTGAAGGAGGCTTATGAAGGTGAATTGGTAAGACTTTGTGATCTTGAGTTCTTTACTTCATTGATGATGACTAATACTTGATTATGGTATTCAATTGAAGTATCATATGTGATTAGATTAAAAAGATTATGATAAGATGTATATGATGAAATGTTTTGACTATATGAACTCTGAGATCATGTTAAGGGTATGTTGATACAATGTTGAATATGATCCAATTTTGTGCTTTAATATGATATGATTATGATGTGTGATCTCACAAATGAAGGATTGTTATAAAAAGACGTTCTTATGCAATAACTAATGAGATAATGATATGATATACAAAGGTTTGGTCTGTTATGGTCTATACTAAGCTATGATGATTAAGAATAACTTACAGACATTCCAGAAAGGGACTTTAGCTTAGCACCGAGTTAACTTGACCATTAGAGGTGTTGACTCCCCATAGAAGGGATATTCACCAAATATTCTCATGACACAAGGGATTAATTTCAATGGAATATAGAGGGTTCAAGACATATCTCCTAGTTCCTTAACTATGTTGCCTCCATAGGAATTTCAGCTAGAGGATCCACCTAGAATTTTATTTTTGTGTTTAAGTCCTACCTTGGCAAATAGACCACCTTCTTTCAGCGTAGGGTTTCATGACAATGGATTCCATGTTTATATCACATGGTCTATAGTCGGTTAAGGCGATTGTTCCTGAAAGTAAAAATTGAAGTAATGAAGTGAACACTAACTAGGTTGACTTGAGGGGTTCTACTTAGTGTAGGTAGGGGTATGGAACTCTACTTATACATGGCATAAGTTGACCTTGAGGGAAGTCCTAGGAGGTTTTTATTATGTACTTATGATATGAATGAATTGTATATGATGACTTTACATGTTGATGATCCTATATGATATTATTTTCTTTGATGAACATGCTATTGGTCTAAATTGATATATATGATAAAGCACATGCATGATATGAAGATATATGAAATGTTGACATTGCTTATAATCCTTTTGGTTTACTTGATTGTGTGGGTTTATGGGACTAACATAGGCATTGCACTTGTAGGCTTGGGAAGAGGTTGTGAGTAGGGTGTTGTGCGATGTGATGTTATGAACTCTTGCACATGAATTATTATTATGACATTGTGTTGGAGTTGTTATGCTTATGCAATCTTGATGTGATGACTTTCGTGTTGATATGACCTTATGTTGATAATATCCATGTTGACTTGACTTTATCATGATATTGGTCTTGTCTTCATTATGGACTTGTCTTGAGTAGTGTTATGTCTAATGGCTTGTATATGTTATTGATTGTGCATAAAGGATTTTGAAAGAGACTTAACATGTTTTTGAATTGAATGTCCTTTTAAGCATGATTTAAGTGGTTTTATGTGCATATGTTTCCATACTTAGTACATGTAGTTGTACTAACCCACATTCTTTCCCTTTTCCCAAACAATGAAGGTTCGGGCCGTAGAGATATCAAGGTAACTTTCAAGAAGACTTGGAATTTTCCTCATGTTTTGGTAGGTCCTCTAGTTCGAGGATCGTTCCACGTGTTCTACCCTAGTAGTATTGCTATTGTTTTAAAGACATTCATTTCTTTCTTATTATTGTAGACATTTGTTGTAAGCCCTGTGACGCAAATATGAATTTGTATGAGGGCTATGTCAGAATGTTCTACTTCATTTTAGATGGTTTAATCTTAGACGATGTTCCTAGACTAAACCTTAATATGTTGGTTCTGTTGTCTAAACAAGAAGCCTATGTAAGCTTTATATGTGAGGAATCTAAGTAAAGTCCACATGTAGTATGTGAGAGGTCTATGTATACCTCAATATGTAAAAAGTTTTAATTTTCCGCATTTTAACCTATGATAGGTTATGAAAAATGCTAAGGGTCTAGTCTAAGTCCTCTATGAGGACGACAATGCCGGTTACGTCTAGGGAGTGCTCCTCGGTCGTGACAGAATTCATCCTTCGCCACCCAAAGGCATACTACTTGTGTTGAATCATTTATTGGACATATTAAATTTTCGAATTATTGTTGCACGAAGATGGTCATGAGGGCTAAGAAGCACTAGAACTCACATTTGTTCCCTGTATTGATCACCAAACTATGCCAACGGGCCCGGGTACCTAGAGATTCTAAGAAGGATGTGAAAGTGGTACCCACATCCTCGACTAATATTCGGAGGATCGAGGCAGAATATTTGAAGATATGAGGTGGAGAAGATGAAGAAAATAGCCATGGTGGATTCTCCCCCGGTCATAGATACTGAGATATCACCTGTCGAGGCATCTTTGCCAACTCTAGTCCATGTGCCTACAGGTACCCCTATTGTTGTCCCTTCTGATACTCTAGGTTTTTCTGTTGTTGCACTACCTACTAGACATACGCTGCTAATGTTGCCCGAATGTCACTCGCTTAAGCTTCATTACTCCGAATGGGGCAACTTGCCCACGTTGTTGGTTGTTGAGCTATCAGACTTGAGACCTCCATTCCAGGCATAATTCAGATTGGACTTACCAATGCTGTGACACTATTGAGCACTACCATCGATGCCCTTCAACTAGTATAGCAGTGTGTGGGCGTGTCTAGGGAGACACCAAGGAGGTGACGAACCTAAAGGATAATATTTCTAAGTTGAGGAGAGATGTGGATTTGTTGAAGTGCGCCAACATGTCCATGATTTTCGGGACGGTTGAGATTCTAGATGTGACAGAGATGCCTCTAGCTACCACCGAAGATGAGGTAAGAGTAGAGAAGACAATTAATATAGAGTTTGAGGTAGATACAGATGTAGAGATACTAGGGGTGTTGAGGAAGCTTCATATGAGGGCCTTACTCAGATTGAACAGGCCATGATAAATGTAGTTGTGAAGGCTTCCTTGCCAGATTCACCCTTAGCTAATACTACTGTAGCTACTGCTATTCCTTCTAAGGTAACTCTGGGAACTTATGCCCATATTAGGATTAATACTCCAAGTACTTATGCCCGTGATTATACTGACACACCAGGTATTGATGCCCACACAGACAGTTCTCTTTTACCTCCATCTCTATCTTGTTTTCTAACTTAGGGATATTTTCATTTTTATTTGAGGACAAATTATTTTTATTTGTGGTGTGGTGAGGCCCACTTTTGTGCTTCTTTGAATATTTATCTTGTGTATATATTTGGGATTTGAAGTTGTATCTCATGTTTTTAATTACATTGTGTGAATGATTAAGCATGTCGCTCATAATTTTAATTGCCAATGATATTGAACCTTCCACACAAGTTTGCCGCTGCTTGTTTGATATAAATGTGGTTGTTCTTTTGTAAATTTGAGTATCCTTTCTGATCAATATCGATGAATTAAATAGTGTTGTTAGTCGAAGAAACATGAATGTGCAGAAAAGGTGAGACCAAATGAAGTTGAATTGGAAATATGTGAACTATTTGCATCTCATTATAACTAGCCAATTATAAAATTAAGTCTCTTGAATGAACATTGCACACTAGAGAAAGTGTGGAGTCCTGTTTGACGTTAGTGTCAATGCCTTGTGTGATGAATTTAATGCGAGCCATGCATGTGACACCTAGAATTTGCTCCGTTGGTCCGGTTGACTAAGTGATGAAATCTGTTGATATGATCTTAGGCAACTTTGAAGAGTGTGAAACAATTCAACATATACCTCTTTTTAGGCCAACCTTGTGAGCGTGTGATCCTTGCTTGAACACCCACTGAACCTTGACCTTTTCTGCGAAGAAACATGATGAAACTATGAACTTTCTTTATCCATTACCCATAATCCTCATAAAGTTGTCTTTAGTTTGAATAGACAACTTAGGACAAAATCCTAAGTTGGGGTTGTGCTGAAAAGAGAAGGTACATCAAGAAGTGCAGGAAAGTCCCTTTGACCCATGGTTTTGAGAAAAAAAATGGAACCCCTCCATATAAAAAATAGGAAAATAAAAGAAAAAGAAAAGGAACCAAAAAGAAGTTGTGGAATAAAGATGTGAAAGTGAAAAAGAAATGGGGTTTCCAACAGTCCATGGAAGATGAATACTGAGTTAACTTGTAAGACGAATGAAAATAATGAAGAAAATAAAATAAAGTGTTGTTCATACCACATTTCATGATAATAAGAAGTCACTGAGCCTAAATGACCAAACCTTGACACTCAGCCCAGTTACAAGCCCTGAAAAGACCTTTGTGATCTTGAGCGAGCTGAAGAAATTGTTGGCTGGAAAATAAGGGCAAACTTATGTGTGAAATAATGCATCATGTTCACCTTTATGAGTGTGAGCGTTAAAATTGATTCTGAAGCTTTAAATTGATGAACACTTCTGTTTATGTGAGGGCATTTGAACACTTTTGTTGAGCTTGAAGTTGAATTTGAAGCAAGTATAGTGAGCTTAAGATTTTTTGGTAATGTTGCGTCACAACTTGAATCTTTTAGTGCACAATGAATCTTTTCTTGTGTAAGTTGAGTCTTGTTGTGTGCATTCACGATTGACTCTTATATAGCATTGATAGAGTTATCCTTTATGAACTATTGAACTCGATTTTTACTTGAGGACAAGCAAATGCTTAAGTAGGGGGCGTTGATGAGTCCACGATTTGGACTCATTGAAGGAATTATTTTCATAGACTTAGTGTCCTCAAATGCATATTTTGTGCAAATAACTATTATAAATCCTTGATTTTCAGGGATTTTAATTAAGCAACAAAGCATGGATACTAATGAGCAAATAGGAACAAGGCAACTGAAAGAATGTAGAAAAGAAGTCTTGAGGACCACCTAACCCATTAGGTGAGGCGCCAATTGGACATGGTCTCGCCTTATGTTCCAGTGTGCCGATCCTTGAAGGATAAAATCAAGCGATCGAAAGGAGTGACCAGTGAGTCACTGAATTTTTTCTGATATAGTTCCATATCTCCCAAAGTTAAAGAATCTCAAGGTTGCAAAAGGCAAAAGTAAAACGGCGATACTAATGACAAAAGGGTGGATAGCCGAGTGGATCGGTGATCCCAACTTATTACGCCGACCTGTCCTACGCAGCATAATTATTGGCGCCCATAAATACATTTTTCAAATTCTTAGTTTACCATTTAGATACCAAACAATAAATCTATCATTGAGAAAAACATTCCATCTATCATTGTATCTAGTTTTTCATAGTTGTGGAGCTTTGAAGATTTTGATGATTTCTAACTCCAAGATATTTGTATTGGGTATTGAAGATTCTTCATCCTAGACATCTGTAAAGACAATACTATCGTTTTCAGTTGATAGAACATTTGGTATCAATTTCTATCTGTTTTCTATATCTAGCTAAAACACCAATTCTTGGGATGTGATTATTTTATTATGGGTTGAATTAACTGATGGTATTGATAATTGATAGTTTATTTGCAGTTTAAAAGTGATTTCATTAAGTAATTGTAGTTGAATTTCATGGATTGTAGTTCCAAATGCAATCTTAACTTCCTGTTTTTTACTTGCTCAAGATAGATGTTTTAAAACCAAAATTATTTAGTTGATGGTTTACGGGTAATGTGTTTTTTTGGGTTTAGCTCGACAGAGTGAATCCTAAACTATTTTCCATACATTCAACTCTAGAGAGTGAAGGGACTCAAGTGAAGGTGGGCTTCATGAGGCTTACTGGTGTTTGAGAGAAACCAATTTGATTTAGGGTAAATTTGCTCGACAGAGAGTTTATCCCACTAAAGTCTAGCTTACTCATTAAATTGCAGCAAATTTACTATTAGTTTCAATACTTGATTTTCTACATTATCCCATAATCCTATCACATCTGAAGAATCTCGTTTCTATGTTTGTATTTTCGTATTATTTACTATTTTAGTTTATAATTGCTTACAAACTCCCTCGATATTTGACACTTGTGTAACCCTTAAATTTGATATGTTTTAATTCGTAAACGTCTTTAGATATAACTAACTTGAAATGATTCACACTTGGCTACTAGTTCTCAAAACCACTCCCTTAGGACTCGACCCGAACACTTGGTTGTGTTATATTACTACTCGCAATCGTTGTCACTTGAACTGGAATAGTTTTTGATAATCGTGAAACATCATATGAATTCACATGAATTCGAGTCCTTCATTTTTCATTTCACCATGAAGAATTATTCATCTTCAACTATTTTTCACCGGAAAATAGTTATGGGGCCATATAGATGGAATGGAAGGTTAAATATTCTCATGTGATGACATGGATTTTAGGGTCAATTGACCCTCTTATTGTCCTTAATATCAGGCCATACATTATTGGAAAAGCAATGTGAGTATATTTACTAAATGTTTACAATCAAGAAAATAGAGCAAGACACTTTCAGCTAGAGAATTTATTGATATTGTTTATGATTCAAGCAGTTTATGAGAAAATTAAGAGGGAGCAATTTTTTTATGAAATTGTGATTTGAATTTGAGATTGTTTGCTCTAAAAGGACTGATGGTGATCTGTCTTCGTCCTAGGATATATGTTTTAGGAAATTACTTCGTACAAAGCAAAGTTTTTTGACAAAAAATTGCTTTCAAAAAATAAAACATTCACGATGCTGCATTTGTTGCTCAAATGAAAGGAAATGACGGGGATATGAGCCGAACTAAATGCTATACTTTCAAAGGTCATATTTCTAACAATTATCTTATGAAGTTATGTAATTACTATAAGCAACATGATCATATCATCAATGAGTGTCCCAGACGTCCTCGAAATTGGAGGATCAATGCCTTTCAAGCAAGGATAAATGGTCCAACTTCTGATAAATCATTTTCATTGGGAAGTGAAAATCAATTTGCTACTGCAACACCTGGACAAGCTCTTACTCCTGAAATGGTACAACATATGATTGTATCGGTCTTTTCATATTTGGGGTACAAGGTAACAATATTACATCTAATTTTTGTCTTGTTGATCCTTTTGTGTCCAATCATATGACCAACTCAACTAGTGTACTAAAAATTATTCGTGAGCATCATGGTCCTCACAAATCAAAATTGTTAATGGAAGTAATTAACTTGTTACCCAGGTTTGGGATATTACTCAAATTTTCAAGAATGTTTTTGTATCACCAAAACTCTCAACTAATCTTATTTCAGTTGTTTAATTGGTAGTCAACAACTGTGATGTGAAAATTTCTCGTAATGGTTATCTTGTGTAGGATCAGGTGTCGGGGATGATAATTGCGAAGGGACCTAAGTTGGGAGATTTTTCCCTATTCACTTTTTCATCCTCGTGTCCTCCGTTTTGTTTGTACTTAGGTTTGTCATAAACATCTAGAACATCCGAATTTTATTGTGTTGTCTCATTTATCAAATTCGAGTTTATTGGAAAATAAAAGTTTCTTCTTTTGATTGTTATACTTGAAAATTAGGCAAAAGTAAGACTCTTCTTTTTCCTAATTTTGATAGTCGTGCTGCAAAGTGTTTTGATGTCATTCATACTGATGTTTGGGGTATTTCACCAATTGTTTATCATGCACATTTTAAGTACTTTGTAACATTCATATATCATTATTGTCACTTTATATGGATGATTTCTCTATTCTTAATCTGAGGTATTTTTGATGTTCTAGAAGACTTTGTCTTATATTGAAACATAATTTCCACCTGTATCAAAATATTAAAATCCAATTCTAGTGGTGAATATATGTCTCGTGAACTTAATAATTTCTAAGTTGAGAAAGGAATCGTCTCACAACGCTCTTGTGCATATAAACCATACCAAAATCGGGTTGTTGAGTAAACATTGTTAACCATTTAGATATGTCACTCGTACTTCATTGATTGAGTCATATCTCTCGTCTATATACTAGGTGGAATTTTTGTCTACTATTGTTTATTTGATTAATAGATTGTCATCTAAAGTACTAAACTTTGAGTCTCCATATTATCATCTTTATTACAAAAATCCTAGTTATCATAATTTTCATATATTTGGTTGTGTGTATATTTTGCATTTCTCTTCGTCTCAACGCAATAAACTTTTTGTTGAGTCTACTGAATATTCTTCTATGGGTTACAATACTTTATGGAAAAGTTTCTTTTCTATGATTCAAATTCTAATAAGTTTTATGTGTAACGACCTTATTTTGTCGTTATGGAAAGGCCAATAAAGAAGAAATAGGGGCCAGAAAACTATTTATAGTAACTTGGAATTACCAAACTTAGTCCTGATTTGAAAGAAATCAACTTCATTAAGCCGATGGGAAAATATAGTACTTAATAAGATATCTTATTGTGAATTTTATTGCATAAGTGGATAGATAAAATGATAATGAACCGATACCAATTTACAGAATCGAATTCGAACGAGTAGAAATCCCGGAGATGATATTTGTCAAGACCCACAAGTACACCCTAGAAGTTAGAGCGTACTTTTGTTGCCACAGGGCAAATAAGACATCAAGAAGTCTCATCTAATTCACTCATATCATTCATTGCATGATAAAACATACTAAAATGACTAAGAATTTAAAACTTTCTTCACAAACGGAGAACTCTTTCCATAATCGTTACACAAGCGGAAGACTTTCATTTAAAACATTAAATCTTTACAACATCTCCTTGAAACATCTAAACTTTAGAGTATAAAACACTTGGGTCTAAGCCCATACAAGACAATAAAATAAAGACTAAGACATAAGGGAAGACGTGTGGATATTTTCATTGAATCGATGAGGACTCACCAATACTTCATCTTCAATCCTTAGAAAACTATACATTATCCATGGTACATCAAGATTTCCAATTCCCCACACTTTAGTCAAAAAGGGAAAAGAAGGGGTTAGCACATTAGATGCACTAAGTATGGAAGCCATGCAAAAACCATGAAAAAGGGACATTTAGTAAATAAAATGATTTTTATGAGTTTTGATTAAAACAACATAGTATAAGCATAAGAACAACATTTAACAACTTATAAACACATAAGGAATCATTTAAGCAAATAGTCAAATTTTTAGGAAATGTTACAGTGAACTCACTTCACTGTTACAGTGAAGTTCCTTAGCTTCACTTTGCACACCTTTTAGCATATAATTCCCTTACTAAAAGCTATCCTAAGACTCACTTAAGTAAGACAAAGAGAGACCACTCATACACCCTCTCTAGGCACACCTAAATGATCCTTAAGACGACCCACAATGAGATCAACATACATTTACACGACATCAAACATATGAACATGAGATCCTCCTACCAAAGGTGATTCTAAGGTTCATCTGAGTGAGTTGTGAAGCGACCGCTCATACAATCCCTTACACTCACACTAAAGAGATCATATAGACTATCTAAGATTGAGTCATTCTCATTTAATACATCAACACATAGATAGTATGACATTCTCCTTTCAAAGGCTATCAAAAGACTTACTTAAGTAAATCAAAAAGATAATGTCTATGATTGACCTTTTCAATATTACCTATGTAATCCTTAATAATATCCAAGTTTGCATCATGTCCACATAAACAACCATTTTTCCTAACTAGAGTCATTCTTAAGACTTATGTAGGTAAGATAAGAAGTGACCATTCTTAGGCCCCCTTCACACCTTAACTTGATAACCAATAAATACTCTAGATAAGTACTTATTCATTTATCATACTTTCTTAACTTAAGTCATTACATTCATTAGTTCATATAAGATTCATTCATCACATAAAGACATTAAAGTAATGGTCTTGGACAAGACATAGGGACTCAAACTAACACCTTCTAAGCCTATTGTGCAATGTCTAGGTAGCGTCCCATATCACCACTTAAACTTCATAGAACTTCTCAAATGCTAGTAATTATCACATATGATGAAAATTGGCAATAATTGACATTGATCATGGTAGCAAAGCATGGAATCCGGAGTTCTAACCTACTCCGATGAGGGTGTTCTACTTGCCAATGGTAGAACTTAAACACATCTCATGTAGGCACATGGTTAAGGAATATGAAGAGCATGCTTTGTAATCTAGTCTCATTCTTTAATTAGAACTACTTCTCTTACCATACTCACTGGGTACTAGCCTTTATTCTCATAGAGTAATTTTCATTAAAGGTTCATATAAAGAGGTTTCATATCAAGTTCATAATCCAATCACATTCACCCTACCAAAGAGGTCCTCTAAGGCTACCTTCCAATGGCGACAAGAAGCTCATCATGACTTTCCTAAGGATTGATATGATTTCATTCCATCCAATCTACCTTAAGTCTATTATTCCTTTACTTGAAGGATACCATTACGACTTTCAACTTCAACATTCATAACTTTACCACTAGGTTCAAGGTTTCACATAAAGGACCATCTTAACATCATTTAAGGTCTCATGTCATTCATACTTACAAGACTAAGATCTTTAGCATCCTAAGTCAAGACATCACATATTCATATCTATACATGCATAGAGTAAGGGACACAAGTCAACCAAGACAAGGCACAACATACTTCACTTTAACACATATACATGTCATTCTTAAGTCACTTAGGAATAACCATTTTCATCCTTATTTCGTACTATACACTACCATGTCATCATCAATATAACCATCATAGACTCATAAAGTCAAGTAGGAACAATCATGCATCAAAACTAAGACTACACATACAAGCACATAGTCATAGTTTACATGATTTCCTAACATACATAGAAAGAACACCTACTTTCACATTACTTCACATATATATAGATATAATCATACTTCACATAAATAAACTACACAAATCCTCATAATACTTCAAGTAGTGCAGACAAGGTCATGATCATCGCATTGCATAAAGTAACGCCAACAAGGCCACATCAATTCACACAGCACTGCCACCATAAGTGGACCAAACGAATCACAACATAATTGAAGTCTAATTAACATGAAATAAAGTGAATTAGGGCAGTATACCCCACTCCATCATACCACTTTGATTCCAAAGCTAAATCATCCAATTCGATATCATAAGGCCCTTACACATAGCCATAACCAATAATTCAATGCAATCATAACAATCCTCAATGAAACTAGGTCAATTCACTACATATTTATCAATCTAATACAGGCTAGATATCAATTTACCACAATTATCACATCAATGAATAGCCAATAGAAAACTACACTAGAAGTCATAAGCCTTAAGTCAATATCAATTCAATAAGCTTAATATTTAATAAATCTAAAAATATAAAATACTCAATTGATAAAATTGAGAAAGATTATAAACCAATCAATCATAATCTATACATGAATCAAAAGCCCATAACAATCTACACATGAATTCATCAATATCAAAGCATGATCACATAACCCACATTTTAGTCAAACTGAGAGATTTGTGAAGGTCAAGGGTTCATGGATATTTTCATTGGAAAACATCAATTATACATCAATAATATCATATCTTAATGTTTTAAAACCTTTCATGCAAGAATCCAAGACTTAGACTAGAACTGGACTTATCATCTTTTTAAAATCATTGAAAATCACCTTTGAAGTTGGCTTTAAGGTGATAGCAAGATTTAGATGACAAACTCACATACCTTATTAGAACAACCCAATTATAATTGAATAATAAAACTTATTGAAGAACCATCTATAAGCTTCATCTTCACCTTGAGCTCTCATGGAGGTTTTTGAAGAAACTTTGGGAGGGAATGTGTTTTGATTTAGGTGTTTGGGTTTAATTGAGAGTTTAATGACTTATATACTCTTAAAATACCCATAAACACTCTAAATAACCGTACAAAGTCTTATTGGGGTGTGGGGTGAATTTACCAATTCACCTCTTGAATTTACAGTGGCCCGTGCAGGGACTAACCCATAGGACGGATGGACCATCGACGACCCGTCCCTTAACCAACAAACCGTCTTGTTGATCCGTGTTCTGGGACTGAGGATTGTATTTGGTATCTCCTATATCACCACTAATTCCCAATTGATGAGACCTAACCAACGGGGCGTCGACTGACCCATTGGGCGTTGAATGCCATCCGTTGGTTGGGCTGTCTTGGGCAGTCTTAGGCACCAACTTGTGTCCTTCATCAAGTACCCTTGGATGGTCCTTAACGATGTTTGACAGAAATTTACCAACCCAAATATGTTTGTACATGATTTTAGGACCTCCTAGATCAATTTCATCCAAAACTTACACGTAAAACTTAAAGAAACATGCATAGACACACAAGGTCGTTTCAAGGCAAACCTTTCGAACGTCATGAACGTTCTTGGATGTTTGACCTCCAAACTTCACGAAACTTGACACACTGACTATATACACTATTGTAACTTATTTAAGGACATTATCACCTCATGAATCATACATAAACACATAAAACCACATATGAGGCACCTAGGTGACTTAGTTGTCGAACGTCTTGGTTGTCTCTTGACGTTTGACTTCCAATGCACCTAAATTCTTATACACTGCCTCAAACCCACATTATAAACCATTTTAGTACCTTATACCATTATGACAACCATGTTAGGATATAGCTTAATCTAAGTCATTTTCGGGGTCTTACAATATTTTTGTGAAGGGGTACATTTTGCCTCCGTCGGGGCCACTAGAGTGGTGGCGCTACAACAGCATGGATCCACTGGAGCGGGCCAAAAGTTTCCAAGACGACCCTATTTGGTATTGTTTGACTTTTAGGACTAAAGAGGCAACCCCATGTGAGTTCTTAACAGTTTTTCACAATTATTTAATGTAAAGGTAAAGTTTTAACTCTCCAAATCCATTTTTCAATGTGAAGAACTTATTTCCTTGGATTATTATCGATTGGAAAGGATTTTGATCTTAGAAGTATGGTGGAAAATCCTGAATTTGGGTATTATGATCTTGGGTTTGGTCTAGAGTTATTGGATTTGTTATAATTTAAATAATTATATCTTTGATTATTGATCCAGTGTATATCAATTGTTTTAGACCTAGAACAACCGAAAAGAATCCGGAAAGGGAAGATTCAAGTGTCTTAGGGATTCAAACTTGGATTCGAGGTAGTGATGGTTATGATTTCATGTTGGTGTGGCATATGTTTGTTATTGCTTCTTTATAATGTATGTATGTATGAGAATGTTGCATTGTTGATCACACATTATATAAATGAGTATTAATGAATAATTTTAAGTCATGAATAACCTCTTGTTGTATAATCTTGATGATGTTAGTGTGATGTGTGATTTGGATCGGATTACCACGTTTTGAAAGACTAACAGAGATTGAAACGTTCCTCCATGCTAACTGGGACCGGTTGTCACATTACAGCATAAAATTTGATCAATTGCCATGTTGAGACATGCTAACAGTTTGTCTTTGGTTTCCATGAGAGGACAACTACTTGTGATAATTGTACTCATTGTGTACGAACTATGACTTATGACTTCTCAAAGAGTTCTACTTAATATGAATGATGGAATGAAACTTCATTCATGCATTGCACAAGTAGACCTTAAGATTGGTTGTTGTATGGTTATATTATGCTATAAAGATTGTGTAAATTAATATTGTTGATATTCGATATGTTACGTGGTTATATTATTGTAATTACTTATATATGTTTCACTTATTGGGATAGCCGTGAGATCATACCAGTACACAGTGGTTGTGTACTGCATCTGCACTTGCTCTTATTTTTGTTAAAGTACAGGGAATCTTCTGACAATTATTGTTCGACCTCATTTAGAAAATTAGTAACCATTTCGAATTCAAGGGTGAGTTAGTTCTTCTAGGCTGCCTTGAGTTCTCCTTGTTTAAGTCTACTCTATTCGGACTCATACTATTATTTAAGGTGTTGTTTAATTTCGAGGTTGTACCCATTGTTTCACATTGTTTTAGTTTATTTAACTTGTTTTTGTAACTTAGTTACCTTAAATTTAGGTTAGTTTCTTAGATTGGGTTGTAGTAGTGGTTCTCTAAAGGATGGTTAGCATGATTTGGGTCGGGATAAAGTTGGTATCAGAGCCTGTGATTGTTGAACTAATTGTATCAAAATGAGTCTAGTAGAGTTTTATGGATCAGTACGAAGACTTCCGTACTTTTCTTAGAGAGGCTATAGGTTTTTAGGAAAAATTCACTTCTTTCTTATCCTTTGTGCTATGACTTGAATGCAATTGGTATCTGGGTGATACAAATTGGTAATTTTCCTCCTTCACTCTACGAACCAAACTAGATCAGCAAGAGTGGATGTGCATAGACTACTAATAGTTGACAAGGGTTATCATTCGGAACAAGTAGTCATTGCCTCGGATAGACAAGCTATTTGACCAATTGCAAGGTGCATCCATTTTCTCTACGATTAATTTAAGTTCTAGTTACCATCAGTTATGGATTAAGATGATTAAGAATTTGAAATAGTTCTATGGTTGAAAATATTAGTTTTTTGGGGCTCGTTAGCTATTGTTGTCATTTGTGATATGAGTTGAGTCCAATTGGTATCTCCCGATTCCAATTGGTATATCAAATGAGTGAACTGGATGGTACACAAGAAAGATAATTGAACTGAGAACTATTCAATTTGTATCTGTCCTTAGGGATAGTTTAATGCATGGATGATGGTTGTTTATAGAACGAACTAATTAAATAAAAATTAGGACTTATCTGTGAATTGTATCTTGGAAACATTGACCATGTGCTTCTGGTTGTCTTAATTAACTATGAAAGTGAATTTGTAACTGCTTCAATGTGATGAGGTGATTAAGTGCACAATAAAAGGGTGCCTAAACATTGATATGTACATCATGATGATGTGGTGGTTGAAATTATGAAAGTTGTAAATAGTTGAGTGTCGTGGGACTTGTTACAAAAGGAAAATTATCATGAGATTAAGCGCAAGGGTCTAGATAAATTATGATGTGGTTTTTAAGAGAGAAATCAAGATGTCTGTTGCGACCAACTAGTAATCATGTGAATGTCTGGGTGTATCCCGGGGATGTGAGGATTATGGTGAATGAGAATGAGTTGGATTGTATTGTTAAGATTGACTAGGGGGTAGAAAATGATTAACCTAGTTATGAGAATTAGTCTAAAAAAATCTAAGTAAAGTTGGGAACCTTTGCAAAAAGAAAAGAGAAATATCCTAGAAAATTAGTTGTCCTGGTAACTGTTTCTGCTTTAGCCGCTAGAGCGAGATTATTCCCGCCAGGGCGATGCCGCTGGAGCAGGACATGGCGAGACAGAATCTCAGCCCCATCTACCCTATTTTCCTAGTCAAAATTATAGACCTCAAATTTTACTTCCACGTTCATTCATCAAATATAAGTTATAAGGTGTGTTTGAATTGTGGAAAACCTCGGCATATAAGGGTCAAATATAGTGATCATAAGTACTATAATTTTTGTGATCGAATGACTAATGTGTTGTTTGATTCAGGTTCTACTTATTTTGTATGTGTCAATTCATTGTCGTGGGATTTTATGTGTCATGTGATGTACTTGATGCCCTCATCCATGTTTCTACCCTAGTTGAGGAGTCAGTTATGTCACTCATATGTATCGTGTTCTCATGTTGTATGGTGAATTCTCAAATTTGGGTTGATTTGGTTATGCTGGATATGAATAATTTGATATAATTTAGGCATCACTTGGATGTATCCTTTTTTATACTGGATTAATTGTGATTTCAAAACGGTAACTCTAAAGATCCCTGGTAGGGAAAGATTAGAGTGGGAGGGGTGTACAAGTCTAAGCTATATAAGATCATATCCTTCATTCGGGCTATGAAACTGGTATTGTAGGATTGTTTGACGTAGTTGAATAATATTTAGGATCTGGAGATTGAATTCCCCTCTATTGAGTCTATGCATGTGGTGTTAAAATTGAGAGAGCTTAAAGCTTAAATCCAAGTGCTTTTTTATAAAGGTTTCATTTGTCCTAGTGTTTCCCTGTGGGGTGCTGCTTTTTGTTTGTTAAAAAAGTTAGGGAAGTATGAGGACTGGTGATTTTATCTTAGTCCATAAGGGAGTGGATTAATATAGGAATGACAATCTTATGGATAAAGAAAGTTCTATTGAGTATACTTGGGTAAAAGAAATTAATGATTCTAGGTAGAAAGTGCACCAAGATTGGGTTAGTCTTTTGAATTTGATGAGTGTACATGATTTTGAGGAGTTATGTCGATGGAAATAATGACTTGTAGAGATAGTCAGGGCTTCCTGAGCATAATAGTGATAAGAGTTTGTTGTAGATTGTGACGGGATGCAACTATAAAATAAGATTATGTCTAAGCGAATGTGTTATAGTAATTATGACTTACGAATATCTAAGGTTGTGTATTTCTAATATTTGATGAGTAACATGGTTGTATGTGAAGTTTTAAGACTTTTTTGACACCACTCATATAGAGTTTTAAGGAACTAAGTATAGCGGGATATAGTACAACCTTTAAAGAGAGGTTAGCAAAAGAATATTGTATTGATTGGAAAGGCTAAAGAGATATCTTTAGAGGTGTAGATAATTTGGTGCAGAGATGCATATTTTCATCAGTGTTGTAGTTACTATGGTAATAGTGTCACAAGTCCATCAGAGTAGTTATAAACTATTGGAGAAGACTTCAGAAATGAGAATACAGACACTAGCTCGAAAGTGATTAAAAGTTTTTTTTTAGAATTTGGATAAGTAGATTTACGGTAATCGACCTTACCATGAAAGTTACTTTCTAAGCATAGTAGTTAAGAATGTGTTTTAAAAAGACGGAATTGAATTTCTTCAAAAAAAAGGTTCTATCTTGAATTGTGTCGCTGTAAGCGAGAGTTTTGCCGCTACAACGGGATTGGTGCCACTATGGCAGAAGAGACAAGACTTAAAATCATAGGTTTTTTTAACGAGGGCTCACTGTTTTGAACTGCTGCTGCAATGGGATTTCGTACCGTTGCAGTGACGTTGCTATAGCGGGATGAGTGTCGTTGTAGTGGGATGAGCGCGATTTAAGGTCGTTAATAAAAAATTAAACTAATTTTCACAGATAATGTGATTGTGTTATAAGATTGAATACCATTTAGATTTTTCATTGGAAGTCTACATTGAGGTGATATATTTTATCAAGGTATGAATTTGCAAGGTGTGGAATGGTCAAATGTATCAAGTATTGAGCGTTCAAACAGACTTACACTTGGGATGAGTTGTAAAGTTGATTATTGTGGAATTGTTAAAGTACCTAAGAAATGTTTTCACTTTAAAAGTGCCGGTTTTGAGTAAGGTAAATGTTCGGAGTGTCCATGTTGGTGATTAGTATTGAGAGTGATCTACAATAAAAAGATTTGAACAGTATGCAGAGTCAAGTGAATGGAAATCGTTGATATCCACTCTTGATATCCACTCTTCAAAGGAAAACATTTTGTGTTATTAGACGAATTCTTATGTAACCATCTATTTTGATTTGTGCATGGTTGTGAGTATGGTCACGCGTGCTTTTATATTGAGGGTGGATCCCTAGTGGTTAATCAAGTGAACCGATACTGCGATGTTCTATTGGATGAGTGGGATTATTAAGAATAATTGGTTATTAAGATGACTTATGTGGTATGAAGTTGTAGTTGTTAAAAGTAGTTTAATGGTTTTTATTGTACCACCTTTCTTTTGAGAGTTTATATAAGAGATACCATGCATAATTATGGTTGGCCGATAATCTTAATATTCATCTAGTCGTTGAGTTCATGTATTGATTGTGTTTGATTCAATGTAGGGATCATTGGATCCAATCCTAGTGTTCTTAAAAAGTAATCTACAATTACTAAATCTAGAATTTCGATAATGTTGTTGGATGGTTTGTATGGTTAGACATATCTTTGAAGGAGTATCTGATATCTAAAGATTGAAATTTGTGTAACTTAAGCTTATGAAAATATATGTTTTGAGATGGAGATGTTGATAAGAATTATAATTGTTTGGGTTTTATGAGCGTGTGTTTGTTAGTTTAGGTTCACCTCTAATTGTGAGAAGTTTTCATTTTAGAGTTTTATGGTTATGTGAGAAAGGATTAACTTTTACGATTCTGTCAAGATCCTTGATAACATGTGGCAGACGTGTGTATGATCAACATTGGTGTTTGTTGGGATTCATTTTTTGATTAGTTAAGTTAACATACAACAATATGTATTACTCGAGTGTTGAGATGACTTCATTGATGCATGGTAACTGAGGATGCATAGGTATTAAATTGGTTGGTTTGAGGTTAAAGATGTGAAACCCTTAGGAGGTAATGAGATTCAGTAAAAAGTGCATGTGAGACAAGTACCCCTAGTAATTTGATGTTTCATATACTACTCTACCTTTATTTTACTCAAGTCTTTTCCAGTTGATCACTCGGGGACGAGTGATGGGTAAATTGGTATCTATTGTAACAAATTGATTATGTCATTATGGAAAAGTCAATGAAAAAAAATTGGGGCCACAAAACTCTTTCGTAGTAACTTGGAATTACCCAACCTAGTACAGATTTGGAATAATCAAATTTCTTAGTTGTAGGAAAAATCTTGTAAAAAATAAGTGATCTAAATGTGAATTTTTTACATGAGTGGATAGATAAAACGATAATGAAGTCGTAGCTCTTTATGGAATCAAATTTGGACGAGTAGAACTCCCAGAAATGATATTTTCGTGAAGGGGTACATTTTGCCTCTCTCGGGGCCACTAGAGCGGTGCTGATGCTGCAGGATGGGTCCGCTGGAGTGAGCCAGATACGTTTTTAAGTCTCTTATAAACCCTAAGACGACTCTTATTTTTTTATTTTTAAACTTTTAGGACTAAGGAGACGACCCCAGACGAGTTCTTAACAATTTTTCACTATTTTTAGGCTAAATGTAAGGTTTTAACTCCCTGAATCCATTTTTCAATTCGTAGAACCTATATTATTTGGTTAATATCTACGGAGAAGGGTTTTGATCTAAGAAGTATGGTGGGAAAAGCTCTAAAGTGGGTATTATAATCTAGGGTTTTGTCTAGGGTTATTGTATTTTTTATAATCGAATACTTAGACTTTTGATTGTTGATCCTTGTGTATATAAATTGTTGTAGACCTAGAACAAGCGGAAAGAATCTAGGAAGGTAAGATTGAAGTACCTTAGGGGATTCAAGCTTAGATTCGAGGTAGGTGATGGTTGTGATTTTCTGTTGGTGTGACATGTTTGTTGTTGCTTTATTATAATGCATCTTGTACGAGAATGTTGCATTATTGATCACACATTATGTAAATGAGTATGAAAGAATAATTGTAAGTAATGAATCACCTCTTGTTGTATAATATTGATGATGTGAATGTGTATGTGATTGTGATATGTTATAAAGATCAAATTGCTACTATTGGCATCGGTTGCTATGTTCTGGCATAATACTTGGATCGGATTTCCATGTTTCGGCATGATAACTGGGATCAGTTGCCATGTTTCGGCATAAAATTGGATCGGATTTCCACGTTCTAGCATACTAACAGTTTGACTTTTGGTTCGGTGAGAGGACCAACTACTTGTGATAATTGTATTCATTGTATACATACTATGACTTATGACTTCTTAAAGAGTTCTACTTAGTGTAAATGATGGAATGGGACTTCATTCATACATTTCACAAGTAGAGTTTAAGAGTGGTTGTTGTTTGGTTCTCTTATACTATGAAGATTGTGTCAATCAATGTTGTTCCTATTCGCTATGATACGTGGTTATATTGTTATACTTTCTTATATATATTTCACTTATTCGGATAGTCGCGTGATCTTACCAGTACAAGGTTGTTATGTACTGATTTTTCCCTTGCTCTTCTTTTTGTTGAGTAAAGGGCATCTTCCGACGACTATTGACAGACCTCGTTTAGAAGATTTGTGATCGTTTCAAATTCTAGGGTGAGTTAGTTCTTCTGGGCTGCCTTGAATTCTCCTTGTTTAAGTCCACTCTCTTCGGACTTAGACTATTATTTAAGGTGTTTTTTATTTTTGGTTTGTAAATCTTGTTCTTAGACTTGACGTTCTTAGAGTTTTAGTACATTGACTATTAGGTTCTAGGCATATTTTTCCGCATTGTTTTACATCCGCATTGTTTTAGTTTGTTTAACTTGCTTTCGTTACATAAATACCTTAGTTTTAGGTTAGTTGCTTAGGTTGGGTTGTAGTAGTGGTTCTTCCATCGGATGGTTAGTGTGGGTGCCAATCACGATGGTTTGGGCCGTGGCATTGTGTTTCCAGAAATATTGTTTTCTCTAAGAATTGGTATTTCTTTTGTACTCGTGTTGAGTCATCTTCTTTTTCTCCTCCTCTTCCCATTTTTTAGGAATTGTCATCATCTTCAAAGAGGTTCAAATCTGGATTTGTATTTGAAAGACGTCGACAAACTTTATCCCTTTCGAAAAAAGACCCACCACCTGAGACTGCTGCAAAACCAGAATTTAAGATTCCTTCAAGGCCTGGTCCTTCTCATCCTTCTCGCTGATCAACCATAGTATCTCGTACTCCTAACTTTTTATGATTTTTCTTCTACTTTATTTACAATCGATATGGCAACAAGTTACTCACAAACCTCCAACCTTCAATATTGGCAGAAACCAATGGAGGAAGAACTTTTGGCTCTTGATGAAAATAACAAATGTGATATTGTTACTTTACTTTGATTTTCTATCCAATTGGATACAAATGGTTTTGTTTAATTAAACTTCATTCTAAAGGAACTCTTGATCCGTACAAAATTCAATTGGTGTCCCTTGGTAACTTATTGGGCTATTGCCCATGTTCTAGTCAAAGGCTCATGGCTTAATCCTACTTGAAAAAGGATTGGAATTATTCTCTTTATTTTATTTCCAATCTCTTACGAAAAGATTTGAATTGTAATTCTATTTGAAGTTCGTTTTGGCTTTGTAAGGAAAAGCACAACTGTATAAATAGAGAATGGTATTGAGAGATTAATTCAATTGCTCATTAGTATTAAGTTTGAAAGACATTAGGACTTAAGATAGGTTTTTTAGAGAGCTTTCAAAAAGAGAGAAAAGAAAAGAAAAAGGGTTGTTTTGCTGCAATCTCCAACCAACAACCTTCAGATTGCGTTTCCCAATTAACTAACCGTCGGATCATGCTGAAATTTGTATTGTGTGTTTCTGTCATCTCGGTGGAAGATTCAACGGTGGAGATTGGATTCGTAGGTCAGCAAGATCCTATTTTAGATTCCGAATAGCAGTTCGGTTTGGGTGGTGTTTCTTTCTATTTATCTTTTGTTGGTGTAGCTAATGTTTGTTTTCTTTTGGCACTTGTTGTATAGACATTAGAAGAATATTTGTAACCCTCTTACTATTAAAGTGAAGCAATTCAGATCTTGTCAATCCCTTGGTGGTAAGCTTTGGTTTGAAGGATTTTTCTATGTTAAACTTGGTGTTATTTGTTTTTAGATTTTCGCTTTCATCTTCTCTTCACAACACTTAGTAACAAAGAAGAGTATGTTGTGGACTATGAGGAGACTTTTGCACCGGTAGAAAAAATGACTATAGTGCGAACTATTATTGCATGCGTCACAAAAGTGGCATGTTCATCAAATGGATGTCAAAAATGATTTTCTTCATGGTGATTTGAAATAAGATATCTCTATGAAACCCCATCCTGGTTTGTTCTCATCACCTACATCTGATGTACATGAGTTGAAGCGGTCTTTGTATGGATTAAAACAAGCTCCTAGATCTTAGTTTGACAGGTTTTGGTCTACTTTGCTTCAATTTGTATTTGAACAAAGCAAATATGATAAGTCTTTGTTTGTTTGAAAAACATCTACAGGTTGTGTTGTTCATTTGGTATATATAGGTGATATTATGATCAAAGGAACTGATTTGTCACTAATTTCTAGCCCCCAACAACAACTTAAGGCTTCTTTTCATATGAAAGATTTTGGTACTTTTACATACTTTTTGAGTTGGAAGTTCATTCTTATTCTTCGGGTGTGTTCTTGAACCAGCACAAATATACTCAAGATTTGATTGTTTTGGCTAGTCTTCAAGAATCTTCCTCTGTAGATACTCCATTGGAATTGACTGTAAACTATTGTCGTACAAAGGAGATCTTTTTCCTAATCCTACTTTGTATCGGTAGTTATCTGGGAGCCTAATTATCTTTTATACTGGCTCCTCGCCATCTATATTTGGTGGTTGTTCGTCGCATTATTTGATATCTCTTGAGAACATCTATTCGTAGATTATTCATGCCTAGTGGTTCTCCGATTCAGCTTAATGCATTCACTGATTCTTATTGGTCTGGATGTCCTGATATTCACCATTCTTTCATGGGTTGGTGTACGAATCTTAGAGATTCCTTGATATCTTGAAAGAGCAATAAGCAAGGTCGTGTTTCAAATTCTTCAACAAAATCTCTATATCACGCAATGTCTACTACTTTCTCATAGATTGTTTAGCTTTGTGATTTACTTGCAAAAATATGATTTCCTCAATCTAGTCCCACTACTCTCCATGTTGACAACACAAGTGCCATTCAGATTGCTAGCAATACGATTTATCATGAAAATACCTAATTTATATAAGAAGATTGTCATTCTATTAGAGTTGTAGATAAGATAGTCATTACTCTTCCACATGTATCTAATGATCTTCAAATAGTTGGTGTGTTTACAAAATCTATTGCACAACGATGTTATCAGTTTTTGGTAGGCAAATTGATGTTTTTGATTCACCAACATCAATTTAAGCGGGCACGTTAGCATGTTGGACAAATTCAAAATAGTTGTACATATTTATGTAATTGGTCTAGATATTTGTGTATTTATGGTGTCAATTGCTTTCCACATATAGGATATATGAGGGATTAATGTAGCATATGTTTAGTGACATTATATTTAGGAATAGCATATATTTAGGTGCGTGAATAATAGATTTTAAGTGATATAAATCAAAATTCTTTCTTTTAAATAGAAGAATTCTCCATTTGAGAAAACTCCTTCAGAAAACTAGACACTTACCCGGAGAGGGGGGGGGGTTATGTCAAGGTTGGAGAAGAACATAAAGTATGTAAACTAAAGAAGGCATTGTATGGACTAAAACAAGCTTCACGAGCTTGGTATAGTTGTATAAATGATTATCTTTCTAAGCAGGGATTTAAGAAATATCCGTATGAGCGCACACTGTTTAATTGATAATAAAGGAAAATGCTCTTTTTTTTGTTTTTATGTGGATGACTTAAATTTGAACCAAATTTGTAACTCCATGGTTTAAAGTTTAAAGAAGTCCATGATGGTGGAATTTGATATGATTGATATTGGGATGATGCATTATTTTCTGGGCATTGAAGTTGTTCAATATGCTTATGTGATTTTCATCATACGAATAAAGTATATGCTAAAGAGATTTTGGACAGATTTCAGATGAAGAGTTGTAACTCTAAAAGGTGTCCCACTGAGTTCGGTTTGAAGCTCATGAAAGAACCTGGAGAAAGAATAGTAGATAACACTCTTTATAAGTAAATAGTGGGAATTTTGATATATTTAACGGACAGAAGACCTGAAATTATGCATGTTGCAAGTCTCATTAGTAGATACATAGAATACCCCAAAGAGATGCAGCTTCTAGCCACAGAGAATTTTTTTGCTAGTCTGTTTTACTCGGAAGGAGAAAAATCAGGCTTGATTGGCTTTACTGACAGTGATTATTGTTGAGATCTCTGCTGATTGGAAGAATACATTTGGTTATGTCTTTATGATGGGGTTGGGAGAAATTTCATGGTCTTCAGGGAAGCAATCAATTTTTGACTTTATCAACTACAGAAGCTGAATTCTTAGCAGCAGCAGGATGTGCCTGACAAGCAATTTGGATGCACAGGATTCTTGAAGAATTTCATTTCAAGCAGAATGACCTTACTACCATTCATTGTGACAGTTGTTCATCAATACAACTCTCTAGAAAGGTTGTTCAACATGTGTGAACTGAACTTCCGGACCACACAAAAGAGAGAGTAATCAATGTCATCTTCTGCAGAAATGAAAGTTAGATTGCTGATGTGTATACCAAATCTCTCAAGTTGGCCTCCTTCTTGAAGTTCAGAAAATTACTTGGTACTTGCTCTTTAGGAAAACACATTTGAAAAAATTTGTCAGTTGCAAGCATGATAAACTGATAGTGTGACTTCTTTCCGTTTAAGGGAGGGATTGTTGGTTATTGTTTTTTATCTTTCAGGTGTTAGTACTTTTTAGTTGATCGAGTATTTAGCAAGCAAGTAGTTTATTGAATAAAAGTAGCAGAATTTTTTGTGATTCTTAGTAGTTGAGTAATAGTAGGAATTAGTGGACTACTACTATCGATTTTATGTGGTAAAACTCTATTTAAAGAGTTCAATTACTGTAATTTAGGTGTATGAGAATTTTAGCCTATTGAATAGAGTCAAAAGTATATTAGTCTCTGCTTTATCCATCAACAATCTCATACAATACAGGATATTCTCAAGAAGTATTACACGACAACATAGTGAAGGACGATCATGAGAAAAAGAAGATATACAGAAACAGAGAAGTATAGAGAGAGTGTTTCGATATTAAAGGACGTTCGTTTCATTTTCAGTATGCTTCGCCGTTACGATTGTCTTGCTCCAGTGAGACTAAATTTAGGTCTTGGCTTCTGTTAATCTGAGAGTGAGAATGATCTACTAGTGCTGGCAATGATGTAACTTTTCCTTGTTGATCTAAATATAGCAAATGAATCCCTATCTTCTTTACTGTAATATATTTACTCAGCTCAAAGAGTTCCATCTTTTCACCTCTTTTGATCGCGCCTTCAAAAGGTGTGTCTAAGTAAGATCTGTGAAGTACACATGATAATTCCATGTGTTCAGCAGGTATGAAATTATCAAAACGCGAGAAGAGACCTGAAAATATTTCTCCAGAAATACTAAACCCTAAGCCTTGCCATGGACCAGAAGAGTGTAGTTTGACAAGTTCACAAACACCAGACAATCATTCCTAAAAACTGATACTCCTTATTATGTGTCGGCATAGTGAAGGAGATAGATGAAGTTGTTACTTGATTGCTGCACCAATCTGGAATCTCATTGCTTTGAAGATAAATTTCTATGCCCTTCATCAGAAGAGACAAAAGATTATTACTATAACACGAGAAAGAAAGAGAGAAAGAGAGAGAGGTACTAACCAGATACAGATATTCTCTAGATGGAAATGCTACAGCAGGTGCACTAAAGAAACTTTCTTTGATTGGATTCTGCAGAGAATACAATTAAGCATGTTGATCCGCTCTATAGATGGGAGATCTTCTATCCCTTCAATGTTGACCAACTTCCTGCAATTAGCAACTTCAAAAGTCCGAAGATATCTTAAATTGGATACTGATGGAAGTGTTTCAAGATCTTCAGTCATTCAAACGCAGTGAACACAACCATTGTAACTCAGAAAAGTCAAAGGGTAGACATGGAAAGTTGTTGCCACTCAAATTTAGATAAGTCAAGTTGTATAAATTCCCGTTATCCGTTGGTATATTAGTCTCGGAGAAGACACAATATATAAGACTTACACACGAAAGAGAAGTCGACAAGGATTGTATCCAATGGACTCGTCTTCCATAAGATCTCCTTTTGCCCTCTAAATTTTCATCTCCGACTTTCAATGATTCAAGATGTCTTGGCATTTCAACAAACCTATGCCATTGTTGTGTATCAGTTTCAAGTGCAGAAAGAGTTCTTAGACCTGGCATAACTACAAAGTCAACAGTCAGTGCTTTTATAGATAAGCAGACTGTTGAATCCATCCCATTGTTTTAGTCAACTTTAGCTATTCAATTGGTACAAGCAATTGTTAAAAAGGAATAGTAATTGGAGTTGAAAAGAAAAGATTTGGTAGTTGGCACATTGGTATGATTTGCAACCATTCTTGACTTTGCTATGTTTAAATATGTCATTAGTAACATAGGCATGGTTTTATCCTTCTATAAATAGAGCATTCTTGCTCATTTGTAGAACACACCAAGTTAAAGAGAAAAACCATTTTGAGAGCAAAGTGAGGTATTCCATAGACTATACAAGAAAATAGTCTGTGAAGAAAAATAGAGTGTGAGCGATATTTTAGTAAGATGGAAACCAAAAGAGTGTTGTTCCTTTTGAGTGTGTAGAAGTCACTTTGAGTATTGTATTCGTGACTACACAGTGTAAAATTCCTTACTATAGTAATATCAATTGCTCCTCTTAGTCCTTGGTTTTTTCCCTTATTCAGAAGGGTTTCCACGTAAAATTCTTGGGGTCGTTATTTTCCCATTTTATTTCCATTACTTTTACCATATATACTTTTGTGTTTGTCCGCGTTTTTCCAACAAACTGGTATCAAAGACAAGGTTTTATTTGAGTATGCTCTGTGGTTGCAGCACAGTCTGAACTTCCACATCAGAAAAGATTTACTTTGATTTGCGATAACTATATTTTTGGGGGGAAACAATGTAAGCCAACACAAGTAGAATGGTTACTTTGAATGGTGTTAATTATGCCATTTGGAAGGGGGAAATGGAAGATCTGCTTTATGTCAAGAATTTTTATAAACCAGTATTTAACACTGTAAAGCCTGATAATATAACAGATGAAGAGTGGAATCTATTGCATAGACAGGTTTGTGGATTCATTAGGCAATGGGTCGACGATAATGTGTTGAACCATATTTCTGGGGAAACACATGCTCGAACCCCATGGGAGCATCTTGAAAGTTTGTATTCTCGAAAGACTGGCAACAACAAAATGTTCTTAATAAAGCAGATGTTGAGTTTGAAGTATCATGATGGTTCTCCGATGACAGACCATCTGAATAATTTTCAGGGGATTATGAACCAATTATCTTCTATGGGCATCAAATTTGATGAAGAAATTCAAGGCTTGCTTCTACTTGGTTCCCTACCAGATTCTTGGGAAACATTTAGAATGTCATTGTCAAATTCTGCTACGGATGGTGTGATCTCTATGGATTCCGCCAAGAGTAGTGTCTTGAATGAAGAGATGAGAAGAAAAACTCAAGGTTCCTCTTCGTCGGATGTCCTGATAACTGGCCCCAGGGGGAGAAATAAAACTCGTGGTTCTCAGCATAGAGAAAAAAATAGGAGCAAATCCAAAGGCAGACTTAAGGATATTGAGTGATATCATTGTGGCATGAAAGGCCACACAAAGAAGTTCTGCAGGAAGTTGAAGAGGGAGAACAATAACAAAGAGAAAACTAAACAAGATGGCAATGAAAATTGCCTAACCACCGTCACCACCGAAGATCCTTTTACCGTTCTTGATAAAAACATGATAATTATTGCTTGTGATGAGTCAAGCTGGGTTGTGGATACTGGTGCCGCATCTCATGTGACATCAAGGAAGGATTTTTTCTCTTCCTACACTCCTGGTGATTTTGGAACCTTGAGTATGGGTAATGAGACTGTTTCTAGGGTGGTTGGTATTGGTACAATTTGTTTGAAAACTAGTGTTGGAACTAAACTAGTTTTGAACAATGTGAAACATGCTCCTGATGTACGTCTGCACCTAATTTCTGTTGGTGTTTTAGATGATGAAGGATATGTTAGTACCAATGTTGATGGAAAATGGAAGCTCATTAAGGGATCCTTGGTTGTAGCTCGTGGTAACAAACATCGTGGTCTATACTGGACTACGGCCTCTGCTTGTGTTGATATGGTGAATGCAGTTGAGAGCGATAGCTCTTCAACATTATGGCACAAGAGGCTTAGCCACATTAGCGAGAAAGGACTTAATGTTCTAGCCAAGAAGAAATTATTGTCAAATTTCCAAAGTGCTAAATTAGAAAAATGTGAGCACTGCTTGGCTGGTAAACAAAATAGAGTTTCCTTTAAGTCCTACCCTCCTTCGAGAAAGATAGAGTTGCTTGAGTTAGTGCAATCTGATTTATGTGGTCCAATGAAGACAAAGACATTGGGTGGTGCACTTTACTTTGTCACTTTCATTGATGATTGCTCAAGAAAACTTTGGATCTATGTCTTGAAGACTAAAGACCAAGTGTTAGGTGTCTTTAAGCAGTTTCAGGCTTCAGTTGAAAGAGAAACTTGAAAGAAATTTAAATGTATTCGTACTGATAATGGTGGTGAATATTGTGGACCATTTGACGAATACTGCAAGCATCAAGGTATTAGACACCAGAAGACTCCTCCCAAGACTCCTCAGCTTAATGGTTTGGCTGAGAGGATGAACAGGACCTTGATGGAAAGAGTTAGATGTTTGCTTTCTGAAGAAAAGTTGCCAAACTCATTTTCGGGTTAGGCTTTATTGACCGGTGCACATGTTATTAATCTATCTCCTGCTGTTGCTTTGCAAAGTGATGTACCAAATAGTGTTTGGTATGGAAAGGATGTTTCCTATGACCATTTGAGAGTATTTGGTTGCCAAGCTTTTGTACATGTGCCGAAAGATGAGAGGTCAAAGTTAGATGCCAAGAAAAGGCAATGCATCTTCATTGGATATGGCATAGATGAATTTGGTTACAGGCTATATATGATCTAATTGAAAAGAAACTTGTGAGAAGCCGTGATATTATTTTCATGGAGAATCAAACAATTGAAGATATTGACAAAGCGGAGAAGGTAGAATCTTCAAGCTTTGATGGTATAGTTCATCATGATGAAGTTCCTCACAAAAGTGTGCATGATGTTGTTGGGTTTGATAATCATGGTGATGCCCAGAATCATGTATTGAATCAACATGTTGATGTTGATGATAACAATGATATTGTTATTGATGATCCTGTTGCTCATGAAGTTGTGGACGAATCAAATATTCCGCTTCGGAGGTCCACAAGACAGCGGTTTCCTTCCTCCCGTTATTCACCCAATGAGTATGTGTTACTCACTGACGGGGGAGAACCTGAATGTTATGAGGAGGTCATGGAAGATGAGCACAAGAATCAATGGATTGAAGCCATGCAAGACGAGATGAAGTCTTTGCATGAGAACCACACTTATGAGTTGGTAAAATTGCCCAAGGGCATGAGAGCTTTGAAGAACAAGTGGGTGTTCAAAGTTAAAGTTGAAGAACACAACTTGAAGCCCAGGTACAAAGCCAGATTGGTTGTTAAGGGATTCAGTCAAAGGAAAGGTATTGACTTTGACGAAATATTTTCTCCTGTTGTGAAAATGTCCTCGATTCGCACAGTTCTAGGTTTGGCTGCTAGTCTTAATTTAGAGATTGAGCAGATGGATGTGAAGACGGCTTTCCTTCACGGTGACCTAGAAGAAGAGATTTATATGGAACAACCTGAGGGCTTCAAAGTAGATGGTAAAGAAAATTTTGTATGCAAACTCAAAAAGAGTCTCTATGGCCTAAAACAAGCTCCCAGACAGTGGTACAAAAAGTTTGAATCTGTCATGGGGGAGCAAGTCTATAAGAAGACTTCTTCAGATCATTGCGTATTTGTACAAAAATTTTCTAACAATGATTTCATCATACTTTTGTTGTATGTGGATGATATGTTGATTGTGGGAAAGAATACTTCCAAGATTGACGAGCTGAACAAAGAGTTGTGTAAGTCTTTTTCTATGAAAGACTTGGGTCATGCCAAACAAATTTTGGGCATGAGAATTTCTCGTCTTAGAGATGAAAGGAAGATTTATTTGTCCCAGAAGAAGTACATTGAACGCGTACTGGAGCGCTTCAATATGAAGAATGCGAAGCCTGTGAGTATACCTCTTGCTGGTCATATGAAGTTGAGCAAGAAGATGTGTCCTACAGCTAGGGAGGAAAAAGAGAACATGGCCAAAGTTCCATATTCCTCCGTCGTCGGAAGTCTAATGTATGCAATGGTGTGCACTAGACCTGATATTGCTCACGCAGTTGGTGTTGTCAGTAGATTTCTTGAAAATCCTGGAAAAGAGCATTGGGAAGCTGTGAAATGGATACTCAGGTATCATTGAGGAAGCTCGGATGAATGCTTGTGTTTTGGAGCATCAAATCCAATCTTGAAAGGCTATACAGATTTTGATATGGCAGGTGACCTTGATAATTGAAAATCCACTACTGGATATTTGTTTACTTTTTTAGGAGGAGCTATATCATGGCAGTCAAAGTTGCAGAATCTACAACTGAAGCTGAGTATATTGCGGCTACTGAAGCCGGCAAGGAGATGATATGGCTAAAGCGATTTCTTCAAGAGCTTGGTTTGAATCAGATGGAGTATATTGTCTATTGTGATAGCCAGAGTGCAATAGACTTGAGCAAGAACTCCATGTACCATGCAAGAACAAAACACATTGACGTCAGATATCGTTGGATTCGTGAGAAAGTGGAGAATGAAACATTTCACGTCAAAAAGATTCACACAAGTGAAAATCCTGCAGATATACTGACCAAGATGATACCAAAAGACAAGTTCGAGTTATGCAAAGAACTTGTGGGTATGAGCTCTCTCTAAAGAAGTTGAAGATACCTTCTTCGAGTAAATGGGACTGGAGGGGGAGATTTGTTGAATCCATCCCATTGTTTTAGTCAACTTTAGCTATTCAATTGGTACAAGCAATTGTTAAAAAGGAATAGTAATTGGAGTTGAAAAGAAAAGATTTGGTAGTTGGCAAATTGGTAAGATTTGCAACCATTCTTGACTTTGCTATGTTTAAATATGTCATTAGTGACATAGGCATGGTTTTATCCTTCTATAAATAGAGCATTCTTTCTCATTTGTAGAACACACCAAGTTAAAGAGAAAAACCATTTTGAGAGCAAAGTGAGGTATTCCATAGACTATACAAGAAAATAGTCTGTGAAGAAAAATAGAGTGTGAGCGATATTTTAGTAAGACGGAAACCAAAAGAGTGTTGTTCCTTTTGAGTGTGTAGTAGTCACTTTGAGTATTGTATTCGTGACTACACAGTGTAAAATTCCTTACTATAGTAATATCAATTGCTCCTCTTAGTCCGTGGTTTTTTCCCTTATTCCGAAGGGTTTCCACGTAAAATTCTTGGTGTCGTTATTTTCCCATTTTATTTCCATTACTTTTACCATATATACTTTTGTGTTTGTCCGTGTTTTTCCAACACAGACACTAAAGACCAACCATCCAAGTGATTTTAGTTGACATATACTACTCGGAGGATCCATAAACTTTTTGCAACCACGCAAATTCAGAAATCTTAGTCTGCACAAATTTCCTATTGATGGATGGATCTTTCTCAGACTGGAGCAACCAGTTAGCAACAAAAACTCAAGACTTTGTAAACAATTGAAGTTCGGAGTTCTTTTGAGACTCTTGCAATCAGAAAGATCCAGACTCTTCAAACTTTTACAACACTAGCAGCAAACCAAATATAGATTAAAGTAAGATTTCGTTTCACTTAGTTGCAATAATAGTACACATGATTTTGTAGAATAGTGTAACAAACCTGCAGATCCAAACCAAACTCGTGGATATCACACTTCCGCATATCTATAACGACAAGATTCTTAGCTGGAAAATTTGATGGTATACATTTTAAAGGACAATTTTGCCAAGATAACCATTTGAGCTCCTTGGACAATAGCTCAAAATCTCCACTAATATGTAACTTATCAATTATAATCACCCTATGATTTTTCATTTTCTTAAATCCCTTCGTCCTCAAGTTCACTCCCTGTAATGTCCATCGATCTACCTTCAGCACTTGTACTTTTTCGGAACCCCGTACTTCAATAAAAGGAATCATATGACCATGTTAAGTCGTACAAATTAAGAGGAAAAAAATGTTTTATAAAAATTGGTGGAGAATTACTGACTTTATTTCCTCGTAAAACATACAGACTTCTAGAGGGATGAACAATCTACTCCATTTTCCCGGGTCTCGGGGTGATTTCATGCGAACAATTTCTCTTCCCATGTCCCGCACTAGATCATGCATTACTAAGTGATGCCAAGCCCTATGGAGCAAGTGTTTTTGGACTAAAGTTGCAATTGAACTTTTAGAATGAAAACCACACGCATTTACTGTTTTGGTAAATTCATCCTGAAAGAAGCCATGGAAGGCGCATGCAATATCATGGAAAACACTTTGAGTATCATAATCAAGTCCGTCAAATCTTATGTTGAGTATCTTTTGAATATCACGATGAGGAATTGTTCTTCATTTAACGAGTTCATGTCTCCATTCTTCTACTGATCTTCCTCGCAAATGTGACCCCAATGTCACAAGAGCTGATGGTAGACCACCTGAATATTTGATTATTTCTTGTGACAACTCAACATATTCATGTGGTGGAAAAAAACTCTTAAAAGGCACGACAACTAAAGAGTTGCATAGCTTCATTGTCATTTAAGAGTTTGGCCTTGAATTTTTCTTTTTCTGTAAGCCCACATAGCAAATGATTGTCTCGGGTTGTGGCAATTATTAAATTACCCGAACCAAACTGACTCCTTTCTCTTATTAAGGATTCTACTTGGCTTATATGGTCCACATCATCAAGAACAATCAGAACCTTCATTGACCCTAGTCTTGCTTTGATTAAATTAACGCCTTCAGCAACACTATTAACTTTGAAATCCTTAGTTTTTAGGATTTGATCAAGAAGTTTTTCTTGTAACTTGACTAGACTATTAAATGTGCCATCTTCTGATCTAACATTTGAAAGGAAATAACTACTACCAAAGTATCGCAATATTTGGTTGTAGAAAGCTTAGCAAGAGTAGTTTTTCCAATTCCACCAATGCCATATATACCAATCATGCAAACTTCATCTTGACATCTACTTTGGAATAACAATTCCATTAGATCTTTGATACTAGAATCAATTCCAACCGGTAACAAGCCACAACTAGAGGTGTCTAACTTACCTCTTCTAAGACTCGCTTTATAATACTTTCAATTAAATCTGATTGATGCCTACAAATAGTTAGCAAAAATAAAAATAAATGAATTTGAATCACATGGTATAAACAAAGGTCAAATAAAAGATAAAATTAAATAGTTGAATCAACAATAGTACCTATAAACAACATTTCGGAAATCCCATCCAGATAAATGTCCAGCTTTAGTAAGTGCAGTTTTCCAATTCTGCGTTCTTTGTACCCCAAATCCTCTAGTCAAAGATTCATTAAAATTTCCAACAGGGTTGCGTACTTGAGAAGGATCAACACCATAGAATATAGGCAGAACAACATTCTTCAACATCTCTGTGCATTCGAGAATCTTAACAAGTTCTTCAAGACACCAACTAGATGAAGCATATTTTTTTGAAAAAACAACAATGGAAACTCTAGATAGTTTAATTGCTTTTTCAAGTTTTGTTGAAATGACCTCGCCCTTCCTCACTTCCTCGTCATCTAAAAAGGTACTAATACCAACTTGGCACAACGGAATTTAAGATGACTGATGAAGCTTTTTCGAGTATCTTCACCGTTGAAACTTAGAAATACATCGTACCTCCATTGGAAAGAATTCGATGATTCTCCTTCAACAAATAGAGTATGCATAGATGATAATATAGTAAATTTCTTAATCCATTGAATTAAGCTAAGTTTTTTAAGATCATTATGCACCTATATCAGATATACACACCAACAGGCCATGATTTATTGTTCGACGCTCAACGTTAGCTAGGTCAAGTCATAAATTGAACAAAAAGCAATGTATCCATGGATAAAACCTTTGAAGAGACGCAAGAATTTAAAAATGTTGGATAAAGTCTTTTTTGCTAACGTCAAACTATGAAATTGAGAAGTTCTCTTTGTTATTAATTTGATTCAGCTTATATGTTCTTCTTAAAATTTGATCCAACCCTAGCCATAGATTTGGACGGCAAAGTGTTGAAACTTGTGATCATTTTCTTAAAAGATGCTATAACTAATACATCCCTTATCATGCCACCTAATGTCAATTACATAAACAAAAGCCAAAAAAATCCAAGTTGCTTCTTCAATTGGACAGTTTCTATTTTCAACCAAATTTTATAATCAATCCTTGGAGATTAGTTTATTACACCACGAATATTGTTTATCACAATTTTCATGTTGAAGCATTCTACTTGGCTATAAAATTTCACACACACGCATGCACGCGCGCGCGCACACGACACACACAGGGAAAATAGGGAAAACACTTCAAACTCCACCTAAACTTGGCAGCAAAACTCACTTTAATACTTAAACGTTACGGACGTTTCATTATTTCACTCCTCAAAGTGCTTGAATTAATTAAAAAAAAACTGAAAGATAAAATCGTATCAATGGCATTTTTTTTATTGGCCAATATATAAATAATAATTTTTAAATTTTTTTTTCAACTTAAAGTTAAAAAAATGTGAAATTTCGAAGTAAATGAAATTTGTGGATTCAAGTTTTTTTTAAAAATATTTAATCTTTTTGTTCTCTCTTTGTTTTGTAGTCTCCCCCAGTTGTCTTCTTCCCCCACGAAGCACTCCTTATACCTTCTTTTTCATATAAAATTTTTTTCTTGATCTTCATTCCTCACCTCACCCGCCCTTCATTAATCACAAAATCCAACACACAATTTATATTATTGAATGCAAACTACTTTGAACTTTAAGAAACCCATTATAAATTATATTAATTGTGATGCAAAAAATATGGGTCTATCAACTTTGTTACACAATCTTCATTTTTCATTTAAGTTGTTAACAAAAAATAACTTTCAAAAAATATTATCCTCCAAGGGGCAAATTTGTAGGAGAGAGACGGTTCGAAGAAGAAAAAGTAAGTATGCTATTTTTTTTAAAAAAATATGATGAATGTTGAAGAAAAAAACAATCATTGAAGGCTGAAAGTTCGAAAAAAAGAAGAAGCTAGTAAAGATTGAAAATGGTGAAAATCAAGAGAGAAGAAAGCGGAAAAGGGGGGAGGCGTAGAAGAGTAGGGTGGAAGAAAATGTGGCAAGTTAATTTTAAAATGCATTTTTAATTAATTGATTATTGTAATGAGTTTTAAGAAAATGTGTAAGAAAAAAGTGAATAAGCAAAAGAAAAGATTGAAAGTTAATGATGTGTGGTGCTTACATGACATGGTGCTTACATCGGTTTGATGTGGTGCTTATATTTATATGATATGGCAGGTGAGAGTTGTATTCTACTCTCAGGTTGTATTTAACACACTTCAAAGATGTTAAGCGAGGATGGGGTACTTAAACACCCGTATAGATTAAGTGCTAAAGTAAGTTGTGCTACCAACTTCAGGGTTTTTTTTATGTATTTTTTCTCAAGTATATTATATGGATATCTAATTGTCATGCATACACTTAGCACCAAGTATATAATATGGATGGCTAGTTTACAACACATAGTATGTTGTATGTAATCCATCTTTACAAGATGTATATTGTGTGGACATTAATGTTACAACATAAAGTATATTTACCTGGACATCTATTTTACAAAACTCCCTCTTGATATCCATAAGAAAAAATTTAGTGAAAGACAAAGTATATTAATACCTTTGTTTGTTTCCTCATTAAAATCCTTTGCCAATAAAAGCTAGTCAGATAAAATCTTGGTTAAGAGAAAAAGAGTGTAACACGTATTTACTTTCTCTAAGAAAGACATCACTTAACATCTTGAAAATGATATATTTTAATCTTGTATCTCAGCTTCTGAAAGGTTAAGTTGACAATGTCCTGGTGAATATATGATAAAATATCACTTGAACTAACTTGTTGAGCATTAATTTCATCCTTCTTTTGAAAAACACGAGTAAGAGAAAGAACTTTGATAAAATATGTTTTATTTTGTCTCCTTTTATGTTTCTTCCTCCTAATTGAGTTATACATGAAAATTGTCTTCATATATTATTGTTGGATATCTCTTTTCAAAGGAAGTTCACATATTTATTGGGTGTATTAAGCTATTGATCTCAACCAAATATATTTCAATTCTTGACTTACACGTAGACAAATTGCTCGTTTGATTTGTTAGTAGCAACAACCACGCATTGACGGAAACTTTCAATAAAATTAGTTTTCTAATGTGATATGACAGTTTTTCCAAATGATAGCACAAGCTTCCTTGAGATCAAACTTCATATAAACTAATTAATTTCCTATCATTTCATAATCAATAAATCTTGACACGATTGATCAAAATAAACAATTTCCACTGATACGTAATTAACTCTAATAAAGAGTGATGTTATATTTTATATGCACATTAATAAAATTATCATACTATGAATAATACTAGTAGGACACATAAGTGCACTAATTTTTCTATGATATGGTTCTTCCTAACCATTTAAATGACATAGAAATTGATCTTTATGGTAGGCGACTAAACAACAATTGAGGTACTATTCAATTAATTCGCTTTAAAACCTTTTAAATCCTTCAGAAATTTTTATATAATAGTTATTATCTAGCAAGACATGATAATCATTATTATATGCATTTAAATTTTCATTATATGTATTCAAATTTTCCTTAAATTGTCAGACTACAAAAAACTTCATTGCATCCAACGTAAGAGAACACCTCTCCATACAATAATGAAAGACTTATATGAGAATCTAGTATGCTTTAACGCACGAACCGTACTTTATACCTTATGGATTTACTTGTCAAACAATAACTCATTCGTACCCCGACTAACATTATATCTTTGTATATGGTTTTCGAGTGCATGCCAAGTCCAGGGTCTAGGCTCGGAGCTTTAAAATCTTGGTATCAGAGCACAGAATATAAGAGTCCTAGTGTCTATGAAGTCGTGTCTAGTAGAGTCCTTCTTATCGGTGTGAAGCGTCGCACATCTATAATGTGGAAGCTATGACATATAGCAAATTTTAACTTTCTTTTTACCCCCATTCGTTGAGTAGAGTTAAACCATATAAAATTTCTTCTATCATATGTATGTTTATATTTTCAAATAATGACTCTACAAGGATATGTTTGAGGACATCCTGATAGAAGATATTCTAATCCTAAATCTCAAGAAGCTCATAATGTACCAGAAGTGCAACCCTCTTAGGAACATTTCACTAAAGTTGAGTTATAGAATGCTATTTAGATGTTTACTTAGGTTGTGAAAAATAGGTTGGTAAAAAAAGGAGTGGATCATCAGGATGTGTCTGATACATCTAGAATATGCGAGCTTTTTGAGGATGAATCCCTGAGATTTCACAAGTTCATGCATCAATTGAAGATCAGAAGAACTTTGTGGAAGTGTCACGACCCAAAACGAGCCGCGAGTGGCACCCGCACTTATCCTCCTATGTAAGCGAACCAACAAATCTAAACCCCACCGTTTACCAATATTTCAACCATAATTAACAAAACATAATGCGGAAGACTCAAAATCTTATTAATATAACCAATAAACAAGCTTCTAAAGTTTATCAACTATTATCCCCAAAATCTGGAAGTCATCACACCAAGAACATCTATCCTCAAATTTCTAATCTAAGAGTATTTAAGAAGCTAAAATAAGTAAAAGAAATGATCCATGTCCGAACTTCAAGACATCAAGACGTGAAGGAGAGAATCTAGTCCGAGCTAGGAATAATAGCTCACCCTGAAATCTGATATGCTGGAGACTGACTAAAGTTGCGAACGAGTCGAAGTCGATGGCACGTTTGCTGCACTCCACAAATAACAAAGAGAAAAATACAAGTAGGGGTCAGTACAAGGAACACGTACTGAGTAGGTATCATCGGCCAACTCAAAATAGAAAGCAACATATATCGAATAATAATATAAAATCAACTACCATACTCAATAGGTGACAACAACAAGTACAATAACCATTGGCCATCACACCAAGCACACCTATGAGGATTCAAGCCTCCACACCATACTTATTTGGGAAATAGGTTCTTTAAATTTGAGTATATTAACATAATTCAAGAATCATTCTCTTTATTCTTCTTGTGTCGGTACGTGACACTCCGATCCCCTACTACTACATGTCGGAACGTGACACTCCGATCCCCTAATACTACGTGTCGGTTCGTGACACCCGATCCCCTAATTTTATGTGTCGGTTCGTGACACCCGATCCCCTAATTCTACGTGTCAGTTCGTGACACCCGATCCCTTAATACTACGTGTCGGTTCGTCACACCTGATCCCCTAATACTACGTGTTGGTTCGTGACACCCGATCCCCTAATACTATGTGTCGGTTCGTGACACCCGATCCCCCAATCTCATTATTTTAGTTCATCAAGTCTTCCTTTATGTCAAGGCATCATCATTAAAAGAGAGGAATTAAGGTTTAAGATTCAACAGCCTCATCTTTCTAATCTATTACAATTACATAATCACATAATGAAACCACACAATTAAGCATATAGAAGACTTTACGATACCACCCAATACATATCAATCGCTATTTAGAGTTTACTATGAAATAGCATAAACCATAACCTACCTCCACCGAAGAATCGTGATCAAGCAAGCTACTTCCCCAATGCCTTTGCTGTCCTCTTTGTTCTTCTCTCTCTCGCTCGTTCTCTCTTCTTTTCTTTTTATTTTTCTCTTCTCCAGATTCTCTTTGTTTTACCCTAATTATCATATAATTCATTATGATAAAAGTAACCCATTATTTATTTTAAGTTATTTCCTTTCACCCCCAAGTAATTAAATTATTAAACTTACCCCACTAATTTCCTAATTATAAGCATGAATAGTCCAAAATACCCCTTAAAACTTTTAGCAGAAATCCGACCCAGTCGAGGTTACGCATCTCGTGACGGCCCATCATTCCTGCGACGGTCCGTCCTGCAGGGTCGTCACAGAGTTCAGAGACTCAAATTAGTAAAGGGGTTTGTGACGGTCCGTCGTATCTACGACGGTCCGTGCTGCAATTCCGTCGCGAAGTTCAGAGAGTTGATCCCCGTACCCAGATTTCAGAGTTTAAGTGTTTTGGCACGAGGACACTCGACGGACCGTCGTGCCTATGACGGTTCGTCCTACCTGTCATCGAGGGTAATGAGGAGAGCAGCAGGAGAATTACACAAGTGTGGGACGACGGATTCCGTCACGGTCCGTCGCGTGAGCTGTCGACCTAGCAAGTTTTTATCAAAAGTAATTCTACTGCTCGAAATGACTAAACAGGTCGTTACAGGAAGATATTCAGAAAGTGTTTGAGGTCATGTGTGTTGCTGATATAGAGTGTGTGGATTTAGCTTCATATCATTTCAAAAGGGTTTCAAGGATATGGTACGATCAGTGGAAGAAAAGCATGACAGAGAGAGCACCACTTTAAAGTTGGGATGTATTTGAGAATCTTTTTTAGGGAGTTCTTTTCCCCGAGAGATAAGGGAAGATAAGGTGAGGGAGTTCTTAAATCTGAAATAGGAAGTTATTACTACGCAGGAGTATAACCTCAAGTCTACTCAACTATCCCTGTATTCTCTTGAAATGGTGGCGGATATAAGGAGCAGGATGATTTTGTTCATATTGGGGCCATCCCGCTTATCGAGTAAGGAAGTTAAGACTTTTTTTCCATTTTGGGATTTATTTAGAATCGGAACAGACATAGTACAAGATAAACAACCCTTATTTGCCCTTCCGTAATCCACATAACACAAATAAATGAAACTTGTTTCCTTATCTTGAGGGTTTTATAATTATCAACTTTTCTTGTTCTCTACAACTCTTCTTGAGATAATGATTTCCTTATTTAACTCACATCTAGTGCTTGTTTTAATCTTCATCATCAATAATTTTCCTCATTTTTGTTTCTCATTTTTGAATCAACAGTCAAATTTTCTTCCATACATATCTTCTTCATTGTTTCAGATGAGCTCTTTGGTGGACCTTTATGTTTTTCTGATGGTTTACATTCATTCTTTCGTGGGTAGAATATTTTTCCTCCTCTCTATATCTCTTTGGTTAAACGTTTGTTCTAATCATCTGCTCTTGCAGATTTAGCTAGTATGAAGATGTTGGGATGTTTGACCCCTCTATGTCCATTAGCAGAGAAGATATGTTCCAAGTGCTCTAACTCTCTTATTATATCCAAAAGTTCTAGTGTTGTCTTCTCAAACTACACGAAAAATTGTGAAGAATTCTAAATGATATATGTGTTTTCTTATGTGTAACTAATTTTAATGGTACTGTATCGTCTTCAACTTAATTGACCATCAATGTTGTTTTCCCTGAGTAAAATATAATTTTATATTAAATAAAAAATTAAAAAATTTTAAATCTTATATCACATGAAAATTATATAAAGTGATTATTCAGAAAAACATAAAAATATATATTATAATACAATAAAATAAGAATGAAATAGAAATAAGAATATAATATTAAGGAGACATAAGAAGATTCTTTTTAGAGAGTAAAATAAAAAAATTAGATTGTAGTTGATTGTCTTAACAAATAAAGAACTCTATATTTGGAATCTCTAGGTCTCACTTTTACATGGATAATCTAACATAATATTGACTTTCGTTATTATTAAAATAACAGAAAACACATATGTAACACTCCAAAAATTTCTAAGTGATGCCCAAAACCTTCTTGGATTGTATATAAGGTTGTGAGTGACCCTTAATTTTTCTTGGTGTCAAGATAAATTCTTTAGTATGGAATTGATTCTGGATATAAATTAAGGTCACTAGAATCTCCTAGAACAAAGTTGAGTTGAAAGTTCCTTACAAATTAAGTTTTGTGGTAAGATTCCACTTAGGTTAACTCCAAACGATCATATCTACTAGAATATGATGATTTACATTACCCATAGCCTATTAAGAAGTATTTGAATTATTTTTCCAACGCAACCAAGTTTACTTCATTCCTTGTTTGGAGAACAGAGTTATGATCAGTTTACTAAATAATGTAGTGTATTTCTGTTTTAGCCGCGGGAAAATTCTAAATAAGGTAATTTTGTTCTCCTTATACAACTAGAAAAACCTTGAAATGGACTTCTTAACTATTATAAAGCCCTAAATAATCCTATTTCCATCTTTTTAATTCCTCCTTCTCCTCTCTCAAACCCTAATACAACATTCTAAGGAATATCAAAGCATAAGATTCTCAAGCAAGATTCTTTCAAATATTTTTCAAGATTCATATTTAAGCACTTTCCAAATCTTTTTCAAGAATCTTCTTCAAAAATTTTCAAGAAAATAATTCAAGAATCTCAAGAAAGGATTTCATGATCGTTCTTCTTCATATTAGGCTTTTTCTTCAAGATTCTTCAAGAACCTTATTCTTCCAGGTATGTAAGGCTATCATAGTGTTGGACTAGTTTGTCCTCACACCCTACATCTACTTTCAGATGAGTAACGGAGTAATCTAGGATTCTTTCCCTAGATTTGTATTCTTGGGATAACTTAATTTTGAGTTCTTGAGGTCATGCTTCTTTAAAACATTCCATTCCTAATTATTGAGTTTCTATATTGTTATTGAGATCCTTGAGTTGATTTGTTCATGTTTACATTTCGCATGAACCATATTTTGAGTTATATATTTTGAAAAGCTTTTTTTGAAGCTAACACTTGAGTTTTTGAACTAAGTTCTGCCGAAAATAAAAAATGAGTTTTGAGAAAACAGTTTTTAAAACATGATAAGTACGATAATTGAGTATGTCATCAATGTTTAAGAAGTATGATGTCTAGATATACTAGTAGTGATTATGCAGTATGACTTACCGAGTCATCAATGATAATATTATAATATGATTAGAAATATTTTTTTAAAAAAATTTCAAGCACGAGTATAAGGGGACTATATATTCTCAGAGGCATCAATTTTTACATTGATAAAAGAGAAACTGAGATTTCTAAATGAGTTATGAGTTCAAAAGTTATTTCAAGAGTAGTTACCTCTTTTAAGAGGATAGTTTGAGCAATTATTTCAAACCACAGGAAGAATTATACTTTTTCAAACATATGACCATGATTATATATTATTAGGAGTAATATTGAGCACCGACATGGGGGAGAGTTCAAACAACTCACAACCCCCATAAACCATTTATCCAACATGGGTAAAGGAAACAAAAGCACCATCCTTACATTCTCTCTTGATTGGCAATTTTCTCTCTCTAGAATTTCTCAAGGTGTTCATCGCACAAGTTAGCTAATCGGCTAATTTCTTGGATAATTGTGTGTTAAGATGGCTGGAAATCCAGCGGACGAGCGATTTAGGCCCCCAGATCCACCTTTAGGAACTGGGAATCCTATAGTTCAATCAAAATCCCAAGAAGTGGCGGAAGAGTCATTGTCTACCTCCTCACAAGCAACTGTAAAGGCAGAAATTGATGCATCTCGTCACAATTTAGGTAAAGGGCACAATATTAGCAGTCAAGGAGATGCAATTCGTAGAATAGAGGAACAGATGGAAATTGAAAAAATCGCATCGCAACAGTCGGTGCAAGTAGCGGCGAAATCGATCCAAACCCTAGGTCATTTGGCGGGTAATAGACAAGAATCAGATATTGGGATGTAACTCCAGTTCACGATTCTAATATTCAGCAAATTGGGGTTGGAATTGAAGGTCAAAATGTCGACCATCGACATGAAGGAGAAACTGGTATTGCGCAGCAAGAACAGCGAAATCGTGATGTGCAACAACAACAAGGTCATCGACCTGTACAAAATCCTCAAAGTATTCCTAATTTGATCAAGGAAAAAGAGATAACACAGCAATTCCAAAGACCTACAAGAATTCAAGATTCAAGGGAGGTTGTTCATCTCGCCAAAAATAGTCATCCTGCTATGCACTCATCTGAATTGGCCATTAGATCTGATAATGGTCAAGGTAACACTTCTTTACCTAATTTCAATTCTAAGAATGGTGGTGTGTTGAAAGAAATTGATAGAACTACTGCTGAACATGATTATCATAATAATTTTCCTAAAGAATCTAGCAATTTCGATCGACCTGTTCCTAGGAAGATGAATGAGAAGAATGATAAATATCCTAATAATAACTTCAATAAGAAGGATCATATACCTGAGCCTGCTCCCTATACAATTGTTCAAACATATGCAGATAGACTTAGACATAATCAAGCTAAAAAGGGTGTGAGTATAAAATTAACAGAACCTGAGATTACCTCTAAACAAGGGCTTCCTGCTGTGTTATATGTCAAGGATGAATTGGTTAAAGACTTAGCATCTACTTGTAAATTTGCTTTGATTGGGAAATTCATTTATACCATGCCAAGAGTTGATTTGATTAGGAAGAACTTCATACTTCAAACTCAATTGTCAGGTGGTGTTAAAATTGCTCATTTTAATTCTAGGCATGTGTACATAGACTTGGATAATGAATTAGATTATAATATGGTATGGACTAAGCAAAGAATGACTATAGCTGGCCAAGTTATGAGAATCCAAGCATGGACACCAACTTTCAAACCTGAGGAAGAAACACCCTTGGTGCCCATTTGGATCTCTTTACCTGAACTACCTTGGCATTGCTACAACAAAGAGTTTATAACCACATTACTATCCCCTATAGGTAAAGTATTATACCTTGATTCTGCCTCCATTAATAAAACAAGAGGAAGCCAAGCTAGAGTTAAAGTGCAAGTATATTTAACCAAAGAAAGACCCCCTCATATTTGGATGGGGTACATTGGGGAAGATATAACATATGGGAGGTGGCAAAAGATTGAATATGATAGTATTCCTGACTATTGTTATTACTGCAAGCATCAAGGGCATAAAGAAATTAATTTTATGGTTAAACAAAGAGATGAGGATAATAAAAAAAGAAAAGAGATGGAAAAAAATAAGCTTAGGAAAGATACTGCTCAAAATGTTAATGCAGAATTGCAGATTAATAAAGATAAGGACAATGGTAGAAGTGATGCTGAGTACAATCAACAAAGACACCATCAGGTTGATAATCAACATCAAGTGATCCAAGAAGAATGGCAAACACAAAAAAGAAGGAGTGGTAATCAACAAGTTAGATTTAGCAATGACAGGACTGTTGTTCATCAACAACAGCCACAAACAGGTATGGTTTCAATTCCTACCAAGAATACATATATTGATCTTGAAGTGCAGGAATATAATACTACTGGAGATGGAATGGAGGCATACACTCAGCAAAGGCAAGAACAAAGTCAAACAGATGTTGAAGGAATTCAGGTACATAGAGATCACAGGAATAAACAAAAAAGACAGGAAGTACAAGGCTCTATGACTGAACATGCAGTTTATCAACAAGAAACAAGAAAAAACTCAGGTATTGACTTAATGCTCCCCTCCCCTGCAACCCCTTATATTGATACTGTTGGTGTAGCTGAAGGAGGTGAGGTTGGATGTGGTCAGGTGGATACTAGTTTTTATCATGATAGAAATGATAAGGGAAAAATAAAATAGTTGAACAGGGTTCTTGTAGTAATGTTGATAAGGAACCCCCTGATAAAAGTCAGCTACCTAATCAACAGGTTAACTTTTCTAATAATAATAAAAATCCTTCTAATACTGGTAAAGCCCCTTTTGATCACCAAAGAGACATTTTTGATGAGTATAGGGAGCCTGATTCTGAAGATGAGTATGACGTTGATACTCATTCTTTAGGGGATGGCATTGAACCAGGGGAGGAAATTACTACTTCTGATCAAATTCAAAAAGGCCCTTTACTTAGTACTTCTAATGTTGATGAAATACTTGAAGTTACTGGCAAACAAGGTCTATCACCTAGGGGAAGGAAACTGTCAAAATCTATTAAAAATCCTAGTACTAGTAAGCCTAATACTAGAGCTAGAAGTAGAGGAAACTAATGATTAAGTTGCTTTGTTGGAATGCTAGAAGCATTAATACCTTTGGTGCTCTAGAAAGGTTGATTAACCTCAGAAAATTACATAATTTGTCTATGTTGGCTATTTTGGAACCTTTTTCTAACCAGTCTCAAGTAGATTTTTATAGAATGCAGCTGCTCATGAATCAGGGTCATAGTAATCCAAATAACAAAATTTGGTTATTTTGGTCTAATGAAGTAACCTGTGATATTTTGGAATGTGATCAACAACATATTACCTGTGAGGTGAGCCATGAAAATTGGAGTGAGAAGTTTCTTATGACCTATGTATATGCTAAGTGTTAAGATCAGTTGAGAAAACCTCTGTGGGATAGTATGTTGTAGTGGTCTGATACTAGGTATCCTTGGTGTATTATTGGGGATTTCAATGTTATAACTTCCTCAAATGAGAAATTGGGTGGTAGAGACTATAATATCACTAAGAGTCTAGAATTCATTAACATTATTGAAACTTGTGGGTTGGTTGATATGGGCTATAATGGTCAGAAGTTTACATGGTGCAATCATAGAAAGGATGGTGCAAGGATTTGGAAAAGGTTGGATAGGGGTATGATTAATGATTAGTGGCTAGAAAAAATGCCTCATTCTTGTATAACTCACCTTCCATCAGTAGGATCTGATTACTGTCCTTTACTGATGGAAGTAAGTGATACTCATGCCAATGTAATTAGATATTTTAAGTTTCTCAACTATTGGACTGATAGTGATACATTCTTAGCAACAGTTGAAAAGTGCTGGAAAAGGAAAGTGGTTGGAAATCCTATGTGGATTTTTCATGCAAAATTAAAGAGGTTAACAAAAACTCTAAGAGAATGGTCAAAACAGGAATATGGAGATATTTTTGAAAAAGTAAAACAGTATGAGGATGAGGTGAAAAAGGCTGAACAGGATATGATTATGAATAACAGAATAGAAAATAGTGAAAAGTTGAATGCTGTTAATGCTCATTATATTAAGTATTTGAAATTGGAATATAAGATATTGCAGCAAAAAACTCAGTTACATTGGTTAAAAGAGGGTGATGCAAACACTAAATATTTCCATGCTGTGATTAGAGGCAAAAGAAAGAGAATGTTCATTAATAAGCTTATGGATGACAGTGGTGCATGGATTAATGGGGAAGAGAATATTGCCAAAGAAGCTTGTGATTACTACAAAGGGATTTTTTTTCCTAATAATGATAAGATACAGGAAGAAATCTTACAATGTATCAATCATAGGACTACTCAAGAACAAAATGATGACTTAGACAAGATTCCTACAGAGGATGAAGTGAAAAGGATTATTATGAGTATGAATCCTAATTCTTCCCCTGGCCCTGATGGATTTGGAGGCAAATTTTATCAAGTGTGTTTTGAAATTATTAAAGATGATCTTATGGCTGTTATTAAGTCTTTTTATACTGGTAACATTATGCCTAGGTATATGTCTCATGCCTGCCTAGTTTTACTACCTAAAGTGGAACATCCTAACAGATTAAAGGATTATAGACCTATCAGCCTTAGTAACTTCATTAATAAGATCATTTCAAAAATCTTGAGTACTAGATTATCATCAGTTTTACCTTCTATGGTATCAGATAATCAATCTGGTTTTGTCAAGGGTAGGAGCATATCTGAGAATATAATGTTGGCTCAAGAAATTATCCATGGCATGAAATTACCCAAAGAAGGAAGTAATGTGGTTATCAAGCTTGATATGGTTAAAGCTTATGACAGAGTTTCTTCGGAATATATTTGTATAGTTTTAAGGAAAATAGGCTTCAGTGAAGCATTTATAGACAGAGTTTGGAGGATTATGAGCAATAATTGGTATTCTGTGGTTATCAATGGTAAGAGACATGGATTTTTTCAGTCTAAGAAAGGACTAAAGCAAGGAGATCCCTTGTCTCCAGCACTCTTTATTTTAGGGGATGAAGTTCTTTCAAGACAACTTAATCTTCTTTACCAAAACCAAATGTATAGAGGATTTCATATGGAAAGCAATGGACCTCAAATAAATTATCTTAGCTTTGCATATGACATAATTATTTTTACTTCCACTGATAGTAATTCTCTTCATCTGATAATGAAGACTATTGAAGAGTATGAAGGGGTATCTGGTCAGCAAGTGAATAAAGATAAGAGTTTCTTTATGGTGACTTCCAACACTGATCATGTTATTATTGATAATATTGAAAGAGCTACTGGTTTTGATAGGAAGGAGAGTCCTATCAACTATCTGGGGTGTCCATTATATATAGGAAGGCAAAGAATTATCTATTATTCAGGGGTTGTAGAAAAAGTGATCAAAAGAATCTTGGGATGGCAAGCAAAGATTTTAAACTTTGGGGGAAAAGCCACTTTGGTTAAACATGTATTGCAATCTATTCCAGTTCATACTCTAGCAGCTATTTCTCCTCCTAAGACTACTCTAAAATGTATTAAGAAGGTTATTGCTGATTTCTTTTGGGGTACTGATAAGGATAGGAAGAAATATCATTGGTCTTCTCGGGAAAATCTTGCTTATCCCATTAATGAAGGAGGTATTGGTGTAAGGCAATTGGAAGATGTTTGTACAGCTTTTCAATACAAACAGTGGTGGGAATTTAGAACCAAAAAATCTTTGTGGAGTCAATTCTTAAAAGCCAAATACTGTCAAAGAGCCAATCCTGTGGCAAAAAAATATGATTCTGGGGATTCTATTGTTTGGAGATATTTAACTAAAAATAGGCACAAGGTTGAATCTCTTATTAAATGGAGTATTCATTCTGGAACTTGTAGCTTTTGGTGGGATAATTGGTTAGAAAATGATTCTCTAGCCAATCACTGTGATCATATTTCTAGCTTAAACAACAGTAGATTAGCTGATTTTTGGATAGATGGTAAATGGAATGAGAGTTTAATTAGACAGCATGTTCCTCCATTATTGATTCCTAATATTCTTCAGACTGTATTCAAATATAATGAAGGAAAAGAAGATACTGCCATATGGATACCAGATGAAACTGGTAAATTCACTATTTTTTCAGCCTGGGAGGTTATTAGAAAGAAAAGAAGTCATGATCCTATTAATAATATTATTTGGCATAAACACATTCCCTTTAAAATATCTTTCTTTATTTGGAGAGCTTTAAAGGGCAAATTACCTACTAATGATACTTTGCAGAGATTGGGTAGGGATATAGTTGATTGTTACTGTTGTATTAACAAAGGCAAGGATGATATAAATCATATATTGCTTACTGGCAACTTTGCTAAATATATATGGAAAAAGCATGCATCTACAGTTGGAGCAGTTCATGTTAATACAAATATGAGAAGCCAGCTATTATATTGGAGGAATCTGCAAACAAACAATGAGGTACACAAATTACTTATACATACTTTACCTAACATTATTTGTTGGAATTTATGGAAAAATAGGTGTGCTGTCAAATATGGAGGGAAGCAATCTAGCATATACAGAGTTCAAGATGGTATTTTTAAAGATACAATGCAGATTATTAAATTGGAGTATCCTAACATACCATGGCAGTATAGTTGGGGCAATTTGATCAATTTCACAGATCAATGTCAACAACAATATAAGATCATTATGGTAAGCTGGATCAAACCAATACTAGGCAGATACAAACTCAATACAGATGGTAGTTGTTTACAACAAACTGGTAAGATTGGAGGTGGTGGAATCCTAAGGGATCATCAAGGTAGTATAATATTTGCATTTGCTTCACCTTTTGGTTTTGGTACTAACAATATTGCAGAACTAAAAGCAGCAGTATATGGGCTTGAGTGGTGTGAACAACATGGGTACAAAGACATTGTATTGGAGGTTGATTCAGAATTGTTGTCAAAATGGATGAGCAACACAATCCAAATTCCTTGGAGATGTCAACAACATGTACAACACATTCAACAAATAACCAAGAAATTACATCATTTTCAATGTCAACACATATATAGAGAAGCAAACAACACATCAGATTTGCTAGCCAAATGGAGTCACAACATCGAAATTCCTCAACATTTCTACACCACAAGCCAATTAAAAGGAACAATTAGAGGAAGCTACGTATTGGAGAAGATGGGCATTCAAAACTTTAGAAGAAGGAAAGTAAAGAGAATCAAACACCCTCCTTAAACAATCATTTCAATTTTTCATAGGATTGGTAAAGAAAATGTATATCAAACTTATTTATTGACCATTATAGTTAATAGAATAGGTTTATCTTTTTTATCACTCTTGTAAAGGGAGAGTCTCCCTAGTTTATGCTTTCTTACAAAATGTATTAAGAGAGGAGTCCTCTCTAGGTATTATTTTTCTTTAGATGTGCATCATTTTGTATAAGGTTGAATTGACTAATCTTTAAGATATGTCAATTACATACCTACCAAATCATAGAAGGTAAGGTCTATGTCCCCCTTCTTGTAATTTTTGATTTTATGAAATGTTAAGGCCTGGGGGTGTTGCTAAGCCCCTGACCCACCTCAAGGGTCATTCAATTAAAAAAAACATGGGTAAAGGGTCATTACCCTTTAGATGCTTTTAAGTATAAGTTAATGGATCCACTTAGTTAGGTGTCCTATATCCTGGCAAGGTATATGACAGTTCTGGTAGCGTGGCTGAGACATTGTGTTATCATGTAGCTCATAGTGATGGTTGTCGGTTAGAGAATCTCCTAATATAGTTAAAGTATATCATTATATATCACTTATTATGTTGAGTTCAGAGATGAGAAAGTATTTTCTAAAGCATTAAATTATTTAACTCCTCTACTTGTTTACATTAAGCTTGGGTAGATTGTTATTTAATGCAGTCCTTTCTTTAAGTCATTTGTTATTCAGCTATATTACATACTCGTACATTCAATGTATTGAGATCATTTAACCTGCATCTTTTAATGATGAAGATACAAGTTCTTAGGATCCTCAATACGAATCTGTTGAGATCATTTCATCGGCTCATCATCTTTCGAGTGATCTCTCTTTACTTCCAGAGGACTCCACTTTTTATGATTTGTTAGTAGTACTTCTTTTGAGGACTCATGGGTTTTGTCGCAACACTCATCTTTATATAGTATAGGATTCAAATATAGACAGTTTTAAGAGTCTTTTGGTCTGATATTTTATTTAAAACTTATGTTTGACACTCAGTATATCCAGTTCAATTTTGAGATTCAATAAACGTTTTTAGATGTTTATTTCAATTTGATGCTTGTGTATGCTCAAGTTAGTCTTCCACTTGTAGTCATCCAGGATAAGGGTTTGCTTGAGGGACAACTATGTTTCTCGAGTGTTGTTCGCGTCTATGATGTAGCTTGGGTTATGAAAAAGTTTGTATCAGAGCACAGTGTATATGAATCCGTGTCAAATAGGATCTTATTTATTATTATGAGGACCCCACTTCTGTAAATGAGGGACTACAAATATTAAAGAAAATCTCCCTTTTTCATAGTCTAAATCGTGGGGATAGAGTTGTGTCATAAAGAACTTATTTAAAACATGTGTCATTCTCACATTCATTTGACTATCCCCCATACTCAAGGTAGTTGATAATCAAAGTCAATTCTTTATCGATGAATTACTCTCAACAAAAGTCTTGAGAAATTCATGAGACTAGAGAGGGGCTTAAAAGAAGCCCATGATTTAGATTAAGTGTTGGGATTCAAAAAAAATGCACTCTTATTCATATAATCATGCGTTTGAGCTAAAACAAGATGTATTTGTAGACTATTTTCTGTAAACCTTGTTTCAGTTAAGACCCTTTTGTGAAATTGTGTTTTAGAGCTTGGGTAGTATTTTCACCCGAAAAATAGTATGAGGTATGAAATTATAAGTAGTAGTAGTAACAGGGCCCAAAGTTAGAAGAACGCAGGTAGAGGTTTAGTAATCTAACAAAGGTAGTGACGAGGCAAGCTATGTTATTATAGTCATGCACCTAGTAGTTATTAATGAGGAGTTTTCCATTAGGGGTAGACTAAGAAATAATAATTTGGTACAGAGTTCAAGATAGAAGGAAGATGAATAGTTACTAGTTAGGATGAACTAGAATATACTTTAACTAAAAAGAAGGTTATTGTGATGTGTCATTGTATTAGTAATCACCAAGTATAGTTGTTACACCCCAGGATTTGAAATGAGGTAATATAGCAGGTTTTGGGAAATTGGAGGTGTGATCCACGGCCCGTGGACTGAGCCACGGACCGCAGGTAGGGGTCTATGGATTGGTCACCTTTGGCCATTAAAGACCTCTAGACCACGGCCTGACCGCAGTTGTGGGTTAGATGCATGTTGATGCAATTGAGTTGATTGTGATATTTTATTATTGAATTAGTATAATTACACGTTATTAGAGTGAACTTTCATGTTCCCATGCCTATTCCATTATTATAACCTAGAATATATATAATTTGGTTGGTGCCACTAAGGAAAACTTTATGGGTTTAGGCTTGTCCTTACAGGATTGATGAATTATGATTAGAGTTGCTTGGGAATGAAGATTAAATTATGAGCATTAGATCTATGTCTTTGAGCGTAAATCTTATCATGTGAATTGTTGGTAATTGATATTATTGTTGAGAAAGGGATACTTCCCACATGAATTGATTAGATATGAATGTATGAATGTGAAAGGCTTTCTTATATTAGTGATTCTAGGTTGGAAGGATTGCTCACCTAAAATGAATCTAGACTAAACGATTATGTAAATGATGAGGCTAGAGGCGACTACCCTTGACCTCCACATGTGAAGATTATGAGGTGATTTTCCATAAACCTTAAAATTGTACAAGAGGGGATTCGCTATGTTCCAAATATGATGAATGGACATAGAGGTGAGTGCCCATTCTCCATATGAAATGATCTGGAGGAGAGTACATAAGTCATGTGATGTGATTGTGGAGGTGAGAACCCATAATCATAAGGTAAATAAGGCAAGAGGTGAATACCCATTAGCCTTTATAAGTTAGGCAATGAGGCAAATCCCTGTGTCTTTAAAAGTATAAAGTATGTGAATTATCTTATGATGAATTAATGGCTTGGATTGTTGCTTGAGGTATGTTCCATGAGGTAATTTGACTAACAGCTGATGACCCAAGTCTTGACTAAGGATGAGTAAGGTTACTTTAGAAGTGTTCCTTTCTTATTATGATATTGATATATGTGCATGATTATACTTATGGTCTATATTAACTAACCATGATCTTTATGTGGTTTATGATAGATATCATATTTAGTACTTAATTGTACTAACGCATACTCTTGCTCAAATATAGGGTTTGACGACTTAGATTCTCATACTCATGGCTAGCTTTCTCGTTGATCAAGGAAGTGAAGATTTAGTGAGTCTTCATTTTGTTCGAGGATGTAATCACCCTTTTATACTATCTCTTTCCTTTATATCTTATGCTATTGTATGGATTCTGTCCCAAGACTTTATTCATGTTGTTCAGATGGTTTGAGACTATGGTATTAGAATTTCAGTTGTTTTATAGAACATTTTGATTGTGTTGGAATTTTTTAAATTATCGCACCATTTTCTATTGCATTATGTTATTATATGCTAAGTGTTTTGTATGAGGCCTCTCGGGGTCTTATCTCCTTGTTACATCTAAAGGTACATATGGGTCGTGATAGTAGGTGTTAAATAGAAGAGCATGAGCATTAATGAGGTGATAGATCTAAGTTGGACTTATGTTCTTTAAGGCAAAGCCCATAATATTCAAAGGTTTATAGAAATAATTAGGAAATTTTGTATAGTGCTTGAGTAAATTGTACTTAAGTCACGAAATTGACTGTGACAATAATTCGTAAGTATGTAGACAGAATGATAAAGATTGACTACTTGTCTTAAGATCTTACTGGGCAAGTGTAATACTTAGAAAGTCTAAGACATGTTCCAGAGCCTAGCATAAGCTTCAAAAGGTTTATACACTACTTTAAGGTCTATTTTAATGTATATAAGTTATTTAGGAAGTTTAGGAATCAAAACGTCAAGGGATGTCCATGACGTCCGGAAACTAGTTCAATGATGTGCTAGTGTGCCTTAGCCTATTTGACTAAATTTTAAGAGTTGGAAATTGATGAATTTTGGTGGAAGGGTGTCTAAAATGTATTAGAGTTAGTTCATAGTTTAAATGCAACCAATGATCCGTTGTCCAATCTATGGGGCGTGGACTGCTTCCATCGATGGACACTTAGACAAATTCATGGAGGCCTGTTTTGATAAGTCTCAGACTAAAACAACAAGTGTATCAGGGAAGTGAACAATGTCTGTCATTTGACAAACGGACCATTTGTCGTGGTCTCGCCTGTCAGGGGACTACTTTGCTGCACATTTTAAATGGGTTAAGTTTATTAATTGGGTGGTTAGTTAATTAGTTAGGGGTCTAGGGAGGCCTAATTAGTTAGTTAACAACCTATATAAATATCCTAAGCTAATTGAACTAACCTAACCCTCATAATTCTCAAACCCAAACTCTCTTCTTTCTCTCTCCCAAGTTGAAGAACACCATAGAAAGTCATATTCAAAGGGGTTCTAGGGCTGAAATCACCAAGGTTTCTCCATAAATCTTCATAAAACAATAAGTTATGGGATTTCTTTCACCTTTGGGACTTTTTTCCCCAAAGGGTTCCATCAAATTGATTTCAAAAGTACGAAATTCAAGTTGGTCTTTTCCAATCTCGAAATTGATCTTGAGAATTCCTTTGTTTATGATTTCCTTTGTATATTATGAATATATTAGCATGTATTATAACTCAATTATGTTATTTCTTGATGGATTAGTTTAGTTTTTAGAAGATGACATTTTCCCCTTAACCCTAGATTGTGATCTTGATATGAATTGTCTAGTGTTGGTTCAATTGACTTGGTTATTGGTTGAATTACTATCCTATGATGTTATTGTATAAATTATGAATATATTAAGATGAATTGTAGTCTTATAATTCTACTTCTTGAGAAATTGATCTAGGTTATGAAGTAGATTATGGATTTGACCTAGGCCTCTTATCTTAAGATATGAACTAGTGATGGATTGTGATGTAGTGATTCAATTGGCTTTTTTTATCAATATGGTTATTGTTGTGAGTCACCATTATTGGGTTGAGTTAAGGGTTGATGTTAAGACCTTGATGATGGATTATGAAGGAGACTTTGTACGTCTTGTGATCCCTATTCTTTACTTCAATCGTGGTAAATTGTGATTAAGTGATGATATTGCATTTAAGTATACTTTGTATTAAGATTGATAGGGTTGGTATGACGTTGAATTTAAATGTATTGACTATGGTTTGTGAGGTGTTGGCTAAGATGTAATGACATAAGGATAGTGATAAATTATTATTGTGCCTTATAATGATGTGAATGTCTTAATATGCTAACCTCACTTATACAAATTGTAATGAAAGGACTATACTCATGAAATTCTTATTGAACTATGATATGATGATTATACAAGGAATATACCCTATGATCTACATTAAGCTATGATGATTAATAAAGACATTTCAAAAGGGACTCTAGCTTAGCACTGAGTGAACTAGAGTGAGGAGTATTCCTTCCCACATAGGAAAGGTAAGATCACTAATGTACTCTTGAGACTGGAGACTATAATGCATGTAGCATAAAGAGGGTCCCAATTATATCTCCTAGTTCTTGAACTGTGTTGCCCCCACAGGAATACTTGCTAGTGGATCTATGTAGCTACTATGTTCATGTTTTTGTACTACCTTGGCAAGTATTTTGCCATCCTTCGGTGTAGGGTTCTATGACATCTATTCCACATTATCTCATATGATCTATGTCGGTTAAGTCAAGGTGTTCCCAAAATGTAAAATGAAATAAAGGAATAAACTCTTACTAGGATGACCTAAGGGGTTTAGCTTGTTCTAGGTAGGGGTATGGGACTCTACCTAAACATTTCACTAGTTAGCCTTGAGGGAAGTCTTAGGAGGATGTTTTTATGTATGTAAATGCTTATAATGGTATATGATATACATATGATGATCTAGAGCCTAACATAAGTGTCATAAGGTTTAGACACTATTTCAAGGTCCATTTTGATGAATACAAGTCATTTAGGAAGTCTAGAAACCAAAACTTCCAAGAACGTCCATGACGTCCGGAAATAAGTTCAAGGAGGTATAGCGTGCCTTAGCCGATTTGACTAGCTTTACAAAGTCGGAAGAGTATGAAAATTGGTGGACGGGTGTAGAACATGTGTTTAAGTTTATTCATAGTCTAAAATTCAGGGTATGACTCCCCAAGGACCAACAAAGGACCCTTGAGGAGGATCCTTGCATTTCCGGGTCAAGAACTACCTAGGCAGTGTGCACCCACGAAAGGAATCGACGGGGTGTGTGTGGATCGACGGGTATCGATGCCATACGTAGACCCACACTTAGACAAATACTTAAATTTACTCTTTTGCACAGTCTCTGACTTACCTACGAATGTGCAGCACGAAAGGGGGTAGAGATCGTCGACTCACAGACGGACAGTTGGTCGAGGTCTCATCTGTGAGGATCTGACTATTCTACACATTTTCCAATTAATTAATTTATTAACGGATTAGGTCATCAGTTAGTGGTTAAGGGAAGCCTAATTATGTTAATTAACACCACATATAAAGACCCCGACCGTACTAAAATAATCTAAGCTATCATAACTTACAAAACAAAACTCTCTTCCTTCTCTCTTCTTTCTCTCTCTAATGAAAAACTCCATTGAAGACCAAGCAAGGGGAGGATTTAATGGATGAAAATAGTCAATTTTCACCATCAATCTTCATTAATTATTAAGGTATGGGATCTCTTTCACCTTTGAGACCTCTTTCCTCAAAGGGTTCCATCAAATTGATTTCTAAAATTGGGTTTTCAAGTGGGTTTCATCCAATCTCGAAAATTATATTATTAATTGATTTATTATGATTTATTTTGTAAATTATGAATGGATTAATATGTAATCTAACTTAATTATGATATATCTTGATGGTTTGGTCTAGTTTGTAGAAGATGACCTTTACCCCTTAACCCTAGGTGATGATTTTGATATGAATTATATTGTAGTGGTTTAATTACTACTAGATGATGTTTTTATACTAATCATGAATGAATTAGAGTGAATTATACTTCTTGAGAAGTGATCTAGGTTATGAAGTATGTTGTGAATTGACCTAAAGTATTTTGTCTTAAGCGATGAACTAACATTGAATTGTGATGTAGTGATTCTTTTAGCCTTGTTATCATGTTGTTCATTGAATTATGATGATGTTATACCCTAATTGGGTTGAATTAAGGGTTTATGGTAAGACCTTGATGATGATTTATGAAGGAGACTTGGTAAGTCTTATTATCCCTATCCTTTACTTCAAATTATGGTTAATTGTGATTTAATCATGATGTTGTATTGGAGTATGCCTTGTATTAGGGTTGATAGGGTTGTATGATGTTGAATTGAAATTTATTGAATATGATTAGTGAGGTATTGGCTTAAGATGTGAATGTTATAAGGATTGTGAATGATTTACCAATGTGCCTTATCATGATATGAAAATGTTAATGTGCTAACCTCACCTATATAGATTGTAGTGAAAGGACAATACTCATGCAATTCTTATTGATATATGATGATGATGAATATACAAGGGTTAGACCCTATGATCTACAATAAGCTAGGATGATTAATAAAGACATTAAAGACATTTCAAAAGTTACTCTAGCTTAGCACCAAGTGAACTAGAGTGAGGAGTGTCCCTTCCCACATAGGGAAGGTAGGATCACTAATGTACTCTTGAGATTGGAGACTACAATGCACGTAGCATAAAGAGGGTCCCAACTATATCTCCAAGTTCTTGAACTATGTTGCCCCCGTAGGAATACTAGTTAGTAGATCTACGTAGTTGCTTTGTTCATGATTTGGTATTACTTGGCAAGTAGTCCGCCTTCTTTCGGTATAGGGTCTTATGACACCAGATTTCACATTAGCTGATGTGGTCTACGTCATTAGGGCAAGATTTTCCCAAAAGGTAAAATGAACCAAAGGAGTGAAGTCTAACTAAGAAAACCTAAGGGGTGTAGCTTAGTCTAGGTAGGGGTATGGGACTCTACCTAAACATTGAACTAGTTGGACTTGAGGGGAGTCTTAGGAGGATGTTCTTATGTATGAATATGCGTATGATGATATATGATATGTACATGATGAACTTGCACATTGTTATATTATGATGATTATTTCACTGATGAATATGTGTTGGTCTACATTGTTGAAGTAAAATGATATGTACTCTTAAATGTTATGCTATGGGAAGTAGGATGTTGGCCATGATTCTAGTTGGGTTACTTGATTGAGTAATGTTATGGGACTTTTCTTGGTCATTGCACTTGTTGACTTGATAGGTGTTCATGGCTAATTTTCTTGCTTTGGTTATGTTATAATGAACTCTTATTCATGCTTGTTGCTATTATGACTTGATGATAGGGTTACTTGAGTATGTATTCAATTATATTATATGAATATTGACTTGACTAGTTTTGATGTTGTTTTGTGATGTACATGTCTATGACTTAATGAACATTTCCTATTGGTTGGTATGGTCTTGTTGAATATGCATAAGGGTTTGTAATGAAAAGTGCATGCTTATTGAAATGTCCCTTTGCTTAGCATGTTTTCATAGTATGTGTGCATATTGTCTCATACTTAGTACAAGTGGTGTACTTACCCCTATTTCTTCATTTTTCCTAACATTTTAGGTTTCGGTCTTTGAAGAGCTTTTGGATACGACTTTGAAGAAGACTTGGAATTCTTGATCATCCAAGTTGGGTAGGTCCTCACTTTCCTTGGGCAATTCCAATATCAATTTATGAAGTTGTTTTAGTATTAAGACTCTTATGTTTCTTTCCTTTCAATTGAGTACTAAACATTTGTATGGCCTATATGTGGTCTTATTGAATTGATGTATGGGCTACGACCAATTTGATATACTCTTGTTAGATGGTTATGAGATGAGACGACTATTTTGAGACTATGTTATATTCTATATATCTATGTGCAATAACAGTATAAGACTAAGTAATCTTCCTATACAAAGGGTCTATGTATAATCTCTCTATATATATACTATGTGTATGTAGATATCTATGTAAACATCTAGTAGAATTAATTAAAAGTTGTAAATTTTCCGATAAATTTGACCTATGAATGTAATGATGTAAGCTAAGAGGATAGTCTTAGTTCTAAAAAAGGACGACAACACCCGTTACATCTAGGGGTTATTCCCAGATGTGAAAATTGGTTTCACTTATGAAATATGTGTTGGTCTTCATTGCTAAAGTATGATGATATGTAGTCTTAATGATGCACTATGTAAAGTTGGACATTGGTTGTGGGTATTGTTGAGTTTACTTGATTGAGTAAGGTTGTGGGGCTTAGCTTGGTAATTGCACTAGTTGACTTAATGAGGGTTCATGGGTAATTGTCTTACTTTTATTATGTTATAATGAACTCTTATTCATGCTTGTGATGCTATAGCTTGATAATAGGGTTGTCTTGACTATGTGTTCCAATAATGTGAATATGCATGTTGGGTTGACTAGACTTATTGTTGTTGGTCTTGTGATGTACATACTCTTGACTTAATGAATATGCCTTATTGATTTGTTTGGTCTTCTTGAATGTTCATAAGGATTTTCAAAGTAAATTGCATACTTTAATGAATTGTCCCTTTTTAGCATGATTTTATGATATGTGTCCATATGATCTCATACTTAGTACAAGTGGTGTACCAACCCCAGTTTCCTCCTTTTTCCCAAACATTTTAGGCTTCGGTTGTTGAAGCGATTTTGATACGACTTTGAAGAAAGACTTGAAATTCTCATTCATCCAAGTTGGGTAGGTCCTTACTTTCCGAGGGAAATTTCAATATCAAGCTTATGAAGTTGTTCTATTTTAAGACTTATGTTCTTTCCTTTTCATTTGAGTATTAATTATTGTATAGCCTATATGTGGCTTTATTACGTTTATGTATGGAGTAGACCCAAATTGTTATAATCTTGTTAGATAGTTATGAGATGAGACATCCATTTGAGACTATGTTATATCTTATATATCTATGTGCAACAAAAGTAGAACACTGTGTAATTTTCCTATACGAAGGGTCTATGTGTACTCAATATAAATATTATGTGTATGTATAGGTCTATGTAAATCTCAATGTAGAAGTAATGAAAAGTTTTAAATTTTCCATATTTTTGACCTATGAATGTAATGATTTAAGCTAAGAGGCTAGTCTTAGTCCTCAAAGAGGACGACGACGCCATTTACGTCTAGGGGGTGCTCCTTGGATGTGACAGCAAGTGTTTCTTAACATTATCTAGTAATTATAAGTTAGTATACTAAGTGAGCAATCATATTGATATCCGAGTTTATAAATGAACATTAAGCTTGAATTTAAGAGCGTCGTGATCAAAAGAATGAAAACATGAGGGTGATGATGTTTATTCATTATCTAATCTGGTATATTTGACATAGAGTAGGTAATAAATTAGTGTGTTACGTTTTACAAGTGTGAGTGGTACAAGTATGAGATTCTAACTTTTAGATGAGAGCAATGAAGTGTGGCTAAGTTATTAGATTAACAAAATAATTAAGAGGTATACCCGAGATCGTATGTAGTTACAGATTTAATTAACTTAATTGTTATTCTTCATGTGTTTCTAGATAGTATAACTGAGCTATTAATGTAAAATAGGCTGAGGTAATAATTAACTTTCTTCCATTAAGAGCTATATGAAACAGTCTTATAAGCCATTGAGAAGAGTTTAAGAGAAGCATCTTAGAAAGAGATCTTAGAAGGATACTTAGTACCTGCTTAGGAAGATTTTAGTAGCCATGACATAAGCCTTTCCTGAGTATTAGAGTAAATGAAATGTAGACCAATTTAGAGATAATGAGAATAGATTCATGGCTTTAGATTTCAACTCCAAACCTAAGGGGGAGATGATAAGATGAGAAATGAAGTCAAGTATTTAGGATGAGATGGTTATGTCTTCATAAATAGTTTTCGAGATATATCAATATGTTTATAATCATACATATTCCTCAACTGAAGTTATCACAACATCTTGTGGATATTTCTAATATCAGAATTGTATCTATGACCTATGCTCATACACTTCAGAGAGATTCACATCGATGCTCAGTTTTCTGAATGAGAGGCAAAGACTTTGCCCATTGATCTCAATCTTATCCATAAAGTTATGGATATCAGTCTCATGATATGAGCATATTCATATAAGCATTCATGTCTCACAGTATGTTTAGTCTCACAAATCCATGAATTACTCTCAATGGTAAGCAACATAATGTTCTGTCATGCATATTCTTATATCACAATACTCAAATGAATAGTGCTTATGATCTTTCTCTCTAAAGCCCTTTCAGTAATCCTTTTTAGTTTTGTAGAGTTGCGTTGTTGAAAGTAGTTTTTGACAATGAGAGGACTAAAAGTTTTTAGAAAGTGGGTTAGGAGAAGTCTACCGAGTGGTTAAAGTTCTAATCTTGAATGTTGTGTTATTAACATGTCGACAATGTGTGATACATTAGGTGTTTCGTGATATGAGCTCAAGGTTAATTGAATATATTGATAAGAAGTATTGTTCTTGGTATGAGATTCCCTAGAGAGGTGTAGAAGCCGAATTTTGTGATTTAGATTAGAATAAGCACTTTATGTTAAGTTCTTTATGACTCTGAGTTAGACTTGAATACAGTAAGAGTAACCCCTCCCATCCTCAGTTTAACCATCATTCAAAGACGAATGATCCCATGGGGGAGATATTGTAACACCCTTAAATTTCTAAATTAAGCCCAAACTATTCTTGAAATGTGTATAAGGTCGTAGTGAGTGATTCTTAATTTTTTTAGGTAAATTTTTTAGTGTGCGAATATTTTGGATATCAATTAAGGTCACTAGAATCTCCTAGCACGGAGATGAGTTGAATGTTTCCTTACGGATTTAAATTTGAGGTAAGATTCTACTTAGGTCAACTTTAAACGATCATATCTCTTAGATTATGAAGATTTTGGTGTCCCATAATCTATCAAATTAAACAACTTTCATGTATCTTTCCAATATCACCAAGTCTGTGTCATTCATTATTCCAAGTAGAGAGTTATGATCAGTTTACTAAATAATGTCGTGCAGTTCCATTTTAGCGGCGGGAAAATTCTAAATGACATAATCTTCTTCTCATAATACCCCTAGGAAAACCTTAAGATGTATTTCTTAACTCCTATAAATCCCTAAACAATCTTATTTCGATCTTTTTAATTCCTTCTTCTTCACTCTCAAACCCTACCAAAAAATTCTAAGGAATACCAAAGCGTACGACCTTCAAGAAAAATTCTTTATAATATTTTTCAAGATTCGTATTCAGGCGATGTTCTTCCAAATCTTTTTCAAGATTCTTCTTCAGTGTTTTTGAAGAGACTAATTCAAGAGAGGATAACTTGATCGTTCTTCTTCAAATTAGAGTTCTTCTTCAAGATTATTCAAGAACTTTGTTCTTCCAGATATATTAAGGCTATCATAGTGCTGTACTAGTTCGTCCTCATGCCCTACATCTACTTTCAGATCAGGAAAAGACTAATATCGCCTTCATTCCCTAGATTTGACTATTCTTGGTATAAGTTGATTTTGAGTTTTTGAGTTCATGTTTCTTTTAAAAATTATATTCCTAAGTATTGAGTTTTTTATATTATTATTGAGATACTTGAGTTGATTTTTTCATGTATATGTTTCTGCATGAACCCTACTTTGGATTATAAGTTTTGAAAAGCTTTTTTTTAATCCAATGCTTAAGTTCTCAAACTGAGTTTTGAGGAAATAAAAGATGAGTTTTGAAAAAAGATTTTCTAAAACATTATTAGTGTGACAATCGAGTGTATCATCAATGTTTAAGCAATATGATTTCTAGATGTACCATCAATGTTTATGCAATATGATTTCCTGAGTCACCAATGATCATATTATAATATGATTTTAAAATGTAGTTTAGAAAGATTTTTCAAGCATGAGTATAAGGAGACTATGTATTCACAGAGGCGTCAAAGTTTACATTGATAAAAGAGAAATTGAGATTTCTAAATGAATAATGAGTACAAAAGTTATTTCAAGAGTTGTTATCTCTTTTAAGAGGGTATTTGAGCAATTATCTCAAACCAAAGGAAGAGGTATGATTTTTTTAAACATATGAGCATGATTATATATCATTAGGAGTATTATTCAATACCGATATGGGAGAGAGTTCAAATAACTCGCAGCCCCCATAAACCATGTATGCCAACACGAGTAAAGGGTCATACCTTTTAGATTATTCTTTATTGATTTTAAGAATAGATTAGTGGATCCACTTGGTTGAGTTTTCCTATATCTTGGAAAGGTATAGGATAATTCTGGCAGCGTGAACGAGATATTGTATCATCATGTAGCTCATAGTGATGGTTATCGGTTAAAGAATCTCTTAATATAGTTAAAGTGCATTTTTATATATCACGTATTATTTTTAGTTCAAAGATGAGAAATCATTTTGTAGGTATTTAAATGATTTAACTCCACTGTTTCTTTACATTCAGCTTGAATACATTATTATCTAATGCAGTCCTTTGTTTCAGTTATTTGTTATTTACTTATGTTATACATTCGTACATTCAATGTATTGATGTCATTCTACCTACATATTTTAATGATGAAGATATAGGATATTAGGATCCTCAACAAGATTATGTTGATCACTTCATCTTCTCATCAACTTTTGAGTGAGGTTTTCCTACTTCCGGAGCCAGTTTTTATTAGGTTATAGTAGTGGTTCTTTTGAGGAGTCGTGGGACTTGTTTCACCATTCATATTTGTTTAGTAGAGGCTTCAGATAAACAATTTTGGAGAGTCTTTCAGTTTCAGATATCCTATTTAAAACATATATTTCATACTCAATATGTCCACTACAATTTTGAGATTCAATAAATTGTTTTTTGAACATTTATTGTAATTTTTTGATGTTTATGTATTCTCAAGTTAGTCTTTCACTTGTAGTGAATCAGGATGAGGGTTAGATTGAGGGCCAATAATGGTTCTCGAGTGCTGACAATATCAAGGGTGTAGCTCGGGTCGTGACAAACTTGTATCAAAGCACAGAGTTGAAGTATCCTAGGGTGTATGATGTCAAGTAGGACCTTATTTATGGTTTTGAGAGACCCGATTCTATAAATGAGGGACTATAGACATTTAGGAAAAGATTCCCTTCTTTCGGAATCTAAATCGTGCAGTAGAGTTGTGTCATAAAGAAATTATTCAAAACTCGTGCATTTCTCAAATTCATTTGACTATCCGCAATACTCAAGGTAATTGAAAGGCAAAGTCAAATCATTATCGATGAGTTACTCTAAGCAAAAGTATTGAGAAAGTCATGAGACTACATAAGGGCTTAAGAGTAGCCCATGGGTTAGCTTAAGTGTTGAGATTCAAAAGAATGCACTTTTATTCATATGAATCATGCATTCGAGCTAAAAAGCAGATGTATTCCTAGACTTTTTTCTCTAAATCATGTTTCAGTTGAGACCCTTATGTGAAAGTGTGTTTTGGAGCTTGGGTAGTATTTTCACCCAAAAAGATAGTATGAGTTATGAGGTCATAAGCAGTAGTAATAAGAGTTTTAAAAGTTAGAAGAATGCATGTAGAGGTTTTAGTAATCTAAGAAAGGGAGATAGTGATGAGGCAATGTATGTTATCATAGTCATGCACTCAGTAGGTTATTAATGGGTGTTTTTCCCTTATGTGTAGACTAAGAAGTAATAATTTTGTATAGAGTTCATGATTAAAGGTAGAGGAATAGTTACCAGTTAGGATGAGCTAGAGTATACTTTAACTAGAATGGAGGTTATCATGATGTATCATTGTGTTAGTAATCACAACATGTAGGTGTTGAATAGAAGTATAGGAGTATTCATGAGGTGATATCTCTGAGCTAGGTTTATGATCTTAAAGAGAAATATCAGAATATTCAAAGAGTTATATAACTATATAGGCAATGATATATAGTGAATGAGTACATACTAATTAAGTCATGAAATTGAAAGTGACGATAATTGAAGTATGTATACGAGATAGAGATTGACTACTTGTCATGAGGTCTGAGTGGGAAAGCGTTTCTTAACTTAATCTAGTAGTTGTAAATCATTATAATAAGTGAACAATCATATTGATATTCGGTTTTAGTAATGAACATTGAGCTTGAATTTTAGATGAGCATCATGATGAAAAGAATGGAAATATGAGGTTGATGATGCCACATATATAATGAGGAAGCTACGATGTTTAGCAACTTTTCACTTTCTTCTTACTCCCATTCTTGCAATAGAAATCAACTATATTAAAGTTCTTTCTATCGTGTATATGTGTCTTTTCAAATCACGCCTCCACAAGGAGTTATTCAAGGAAGTCATGCTGGGAGGAATTCTAATCCTAAACCTCAAAAACCTCATAATTAACCAGAAGTGCAACCCCTTAGGGAGATGTCACTAAAGTTGAGTTCAGGAATGATATTAAGATGTTTACTCATATTGCGAAATAAGTTGGTCAACAAGGAGTGGATCATTATGATGTGTCTGATAAGTCGTGAATCTGTTAGTTTTTATAAGATGAATCCCCCAGAATTCACAAGGTCGAAGATCAATTGAGGATTCAAAGAACTTTGTGGAAGAGCTTTAGAAAGTGTTTGAGGTCATGCGTTTTGCTAATACAGAGTGTGTGGATTTAGCCTCATCTCATCTCAAAAAGATTTTAAGGATATGGTACGATCAATGGAAGAAGAGCATGGAAGAGTGAGCACCACTTTTGAGTTAGGATGTATTTGAGAATGTTTTCTTAGGGAGTTCTTTTCTTAGAGAGATAGGGGAAGCTAAGATGAGAGAGTTCTTAAATCTGAAACATGAAGTTATGACTATGTCACTACCCAAATTCACAAGTCGTGATGACACCTATGTTCTCATCAACCAGGTGAATCAACCCAACATATTTATAAATTTGTACTAACTAATAAGGTAAAAGGTAAATAGCGATAAAATCTCTGACACTAAGTTCTTTATAAATATGAAATGGAGAAAGCTAGAAATACCACCCAAAAATTGGTGTCATAAGTACATGAGTTTTTAAATGTGATGCAAGTCCGAAACAAAAATGACAAATCCAACATATGGGATCTCATGTCTGAATACTAAAACTACAAAACAAAAAAAAAGATAGAGGGATATGTGGGCCACGGGACAACCAAGCAGCTCACCACAACTCAAAGATACTCCAAGATCGTACTTGAAATACTCCACGAGATATGCTTGTAACGGTATTGAATCTGCACAATAAAGAGTGACACAGGTGTAATATAAGTATGATATCAATGACGAAGAAGTAGTGATAGGAGTTTATATAAGAAAATATTTCTTTAGTTATACAACTCTATATTCACTTACTAGTCAAGTTTCATCAATAAAGAATCAAACTACACGTAATGTACAACCAACAATAAATCATGTAATCAACAAGAATAAATAAGGTAATGAGATGTGATGCAATACAATGTGACACCATGAAATGTTATGCCTCAGATGTCAAGTATTCTCTAAACTATATATACATGATACTCCTCGAAAATACATCGAGAGTTCATGACCCATGGGGGACTCGCGAGGTCCATATACCTACACAGACGATCTCAATGCACTATCATAAAATCAAACAAATTCTGAACTGGCGGTCTCCCCATGCCCAAATTATAATTTTAACATCTCAGCATCCCCGCACGGATGATCTCCACATGCCTAGCTCATACTCAATCTCATGTCAATGCATGTGCACAATAGTATTTCAATAAAGCGGATAATGATGTATCTCAATCAATTAAGTATCAGCATAATACATAACCACCTCAACTATTACAAATATACGAGTTTAAATAAGAACACAATCACACAAGAAATTCAAGTCAATATTATATTAGTTATTGTTCATATGCTCCGGCATTCTCGGATTACAATCTGCCTACTATAGTAAAAAACTTTTGCTTTATAACACCGGTACTCGTACCAATGCCCGTCACACCATTCATACGAGACTCCCCATATTTCTCCCTTACACGTTATCTATTCCATTTTTTATCTTTAATTAGGAAAATGTCCTTCAACGAAATCTAAAAGTCTTAACATACCTAGAGTGTCGAACTCGTGCCAAGAATCCTCAAGATTTTTCCTTCCCTTTTCGCAGAGATTTAGAATTTTCTTAATCTACCAATTATGCAATATTTGTAAGTAAGCGAGTTCATAGACACTCATATTACTACACTTCTAGCCTAAAGCAAAAACTCATATAATTGCAATAGCTGCTAATTGTGGTGCCAACTAATATGTCATGTCTTATATTTCTCTAAAAATCAAGCCTGGTGTTTATCCTCAAACTCTTTAAGTATGTCAAATTCAATGTTAATCATATAATATACAGCTACTAATTAATTATCTATCTCAATATAGAAAATAAATTTAATTTGTATTGTAATGATAATAATTGAAATAATCCAATTTTCAAATCATGCGCTTACACAAAATCCGAGAACCTCGAAATAACTACTCTATGTATACAAATTCTAAATTCTACACGTTACTACCTATGGTCATCATTAGCAAATCATTGTGAGTTCCATAAACAAATAATAAACTAAACCTTTGCAATCATTAGGAAATCATTAGCAATTAATTCATCCTACCAAGAAACCATCCAACGGTATAGTGTCAAGCTTCCAAAATTTGCTTTCGCTAACTTTAAATATTATTTATGTTCCTGCTGATATCTTATCAACACAGTTTTATATCCATTAATGAGAATTTCAGGATGAAATCTTGCTAGCACTGATTTGTTGGCAGCAATATTTTATAGCATATTTCTAACCGGTTACGCCAAATAAAATTCCTATCCAGACAACCCAAACACACACTACATATTAACTTAAATTAATTTTTTTTACCTGACATGTTGTGTTCTTGCTCTACTAATGCAGTAGTTCTCTTAATCGTGTGCAGATAGAAGTTAAGGTGAATTGTGGTATGACAAGAAATTATAAGCCCTCAATTAATCTTAATTCATCTCTTTACATGGGCCAAATTTCTTGGATATTAAAATAGATTATGGACTTAGTTCATTAACTATCAACTAGTTTACTTTATTTAATAAATACTTACAAATTAAATCATCGTAGTTATCAAATAGTTCAAAAATTTCTATTTAAAAATATACAAAAAGAGTTAAAATAGTCCTAGTTCTCAAAACAACCTAGCAGGGTGGTTATAAACTGTGCATAGCAGTACAACCTCAATTTACTCAGAAATCCCGTTATTTTCCTGAAATGGTGGAGGATATGAGGAGGAGAATAAGTTTTTTTGTGTTGGGGCTATCCGCTTATCAAGCAAGGAAGGTAAGGCTTATTTTCAATTTTGGGCTTTATTCAGAATCAAAACAAACTAAAGTACATGAGAAAGAACTCTAATTTGTCCGTCCATAATCCACATAACACAAATAAAATAAAACATGTTTCCTTGGGTTTCCTAATTAGCAACATCTTTTCTTCTCCACAGCTCTTCCTGAGATAATGTCTTCGTTGTTTAACTCACATCTAGAGCTTGTTGTGCTCTTTCTGCGTCATCAATAATTTTCCTCATTCTTGCTCCTCATTTTTGGATCAACATTCAAATTTTCTTCCATACTTATATTCTTCTTTATTTCAGTTGAGCTCTTCTGTGGACCTTTGTATTTTGTTGATAATTTACATTCATTCTTCGTTGGGGAGAATCTTTTCCATCCTCTCGATATCTCTTTGTTTAAACCTTTCTTTTAATCTTCTGCGCTTGCAGGTGTAGCAGGTATGAAGATATTGGGATGCTAACTTATTTACTATATCCAAAAGGTCTAGTGTTGTCTTCTCAAACTACACCAAAAATTGTGAAGAACTCTTAATGTGATTTGTAATTTCTTATGTGTAACTAATTTTAAAGGTATTGTATCGTCTTCAACTTAATTCAACATTAATATTGTTTACTCCGATAAAATATAATTTATATTAAATTAAAAAATTTAAAACATAAAATTTTATATCAAATGAGAATTTTATAAAATGATTATTTGGGAAAAAGAAAGAAAAAATTATATTATAAGAAAACAAGAATAAAATAGAAATAATAATATAATATTGAGGAGAGATAAGAAAATTCTTTTTTAAAGAATAAAAAAAAAATAGATAGTAGTTGGTTGTCTCAAAAAAGAACTCTATATTTAGAATGTCTTAGACCTCTAAACATGTATCATTTTCACATTGATATTCTAACATAATATTGACATTTGTTATTTTTAAAAGGCTTAAGTCATTGAAATCCCCTTAAAGTGGTCATCATAATTTACTTAAACACATTAACTAAGGTTGGTATTAATTGAACACCTTGACTATTCTAAATTTGAACCATGTTGATACTTTGTGCAGATGTGGCACAAAAAGTGTAATCTACACCTTGTTAGGCGTGTGAATCATTCAATCAATAAATTTTCATTTTTTCTTTTTCGTTTCTCATTATTTTTAAAAAAACAACAATCTTCCTTTCCACTCTATCTTTCAAAATTGTAGACCTGCTGCAACCAATTATTCATAACAACAAAATCAACCGCCTAACATTTTTTATAAATTTACTTCTTCTAAGCTTATGCTTATATTTGAAAAGAATATCAACGTTAAAAGCAGTTAAAAAAATCCAAACATCATTTTGTTCCTCACAATCAAAGCCTTTACATGTTAGTTTCATCATATATTTACCCCTGGTAACAACAATTTCCAACTGATGGAGATGAATCCTAGTTTTGTTGTACACAAGAATACGTCTTCATTTTTTTTAAATTTCTTGTAATTGTATTAATTTTTCAAATGTAGAACTACATAGTTTGCCTTTTGTCGGGATAAATGAAGACCACCATCCACTTTTTCTTTTCCAGATAAATTGGAGACCGTCATTCATGTCTATTTTGCCGGAACGAACGGAGTTCACTATTCACATTTTCTTTATCGGAAAAAATGGAGAACATAATCTACGTTTTTTTCTGGAAAGATGGAGATCATAATCTAAAGGTTTTTTGTCCGAAAAAATGGAGATTACGATCCACGTTTTTTTGCCGGAATATATGAAGACCACCACACTGCCCCTGATCCACACCCCTTCTTTCTTCACAACGAAGCAGAAACAAAAAGCAAATTTGAAATCAAAATTAAATGAGGATGAACTGATTTTAATTCATTTTTAGAAAAGAAAAAACACTATCAATTTGACATTGGAGTGGTGTCGGGTGCAAGGGATGGAGTGAGGGTGGTAAAATTAATTTTTCTATTTTTTTTTTTTGTTGAAATTATTTTCATTTTAGATTTTGATTTTTTTATTCTCAAAATCATTTATATAATTATTGTAAATGTAAATGTCACATGTCTTAATTTGATTCGTTTCAGTTGCATGTCTATTACACGCACCTCCTCTTTTGAACAGGACTTAGAAAAATGTTTGATAGATATTTATTTTTTAAGGTTGAAGTATCTAATAGAAAAAGAAACATGGTGAGGTGTATACGCGAATTTCGCAGATAACTTTAAGGGTTCGTGAATGATTTAAGCCTTATTAAAATAAGAGAAAACACATAATACTCCCCCCTCCCCCCTCCCCCTCCCCTAGAACCTTGTCGGCTAACTTACTTTAGCGTTTAAGGGTTGACGTGAATCAAATACAATCCTAAGAGATGTAGCGAGTGAAGCTGAATTTAGGGATTTTATGTGTTTTCTCTTAAAATAACTAAGTTCATAGCGAATTTTATGTGTTTTCTCGTAAAATAACCAAGTTCATGGCAGATTTTATGTGTTTTCTCTTGAAATAACAAAAATTATTAATCATGACCTCAAATTCATGACCATTATTTTTCAAGACGGTTCATTTAAATTTTTTGAGGTTTCATCCACCTAAAGCATAATTAGAAGTAACCTCCCGTGAATTTAAAAATAATCTTTAAATTAATAAATTAAATAGGACATTATTTTTACAAAATAATACTATTTGATTACTCTTACTAGGGGTGTATAAGTCAAACCGAACCGACGAACCAAATCAAATTGGAAAAAAATGATTTCTGATTTGGTTTGGTTGGTTTGGCAGTTGAAAAAAAATTGACCAATCTTGATTTGTTTGATATTAAAAGAAAAAAAAGTCAACCAAACTCAAATCAAACCGACATAGTGTCTCTCTCTCTCTCTCTCTCTCTCTCTCTCTCTTTCTCTCTCTCTCTCTCTCTCCGTGTGTGTGTGTGTGTGTGTGTGTATTAATATTATTTATAATATAATTTGTTAATATATTTTTAGTTAGTTTATAGTTTCTCATGTTTGTTTATTTTATCTCAAATTTGGGCTTGTAAAATTTGTTACAATTATGTTGTTATAGTTTTTCAAATTTGAAGTTAACAATTTACTTTATAAATATTTTGTTTTGTATTTCATTTGTCTCTAGCCTTTAATCTTATTAGTCTAACATATTAAACGTCGATATTTTATAAAAAAAAAAAATACTTTGTACTCATGTGAATTTTATCATCTTTTTAAAAATTTCTATTCATTAAACATTTTTTGATTTTAGCTTATCACAAAAGTAAGTAAAAATATATTTCATCTCTTTTTCAAATGCCGTTTAGTTGTAAAAAACTGAAAAATTTGATAAAACAAAAAAATGAAAGAATCGATTAAAGTCGAAACCAAAAAAAAAAACAACTTTAAGTGGTTTGAATGGTTTTTAGATTTAATAAATCGACATAATTGGTTTAAATTTCTTTCAATGAAAAACCAAACTAAACCGACCTATGTACACACCCTAACTCCGACAATATTAATTTCGAGAAGTGTTAGTTCTATCTATCAAAGGTGTTAGGACAAAAATTAAGCAGGTGTAGATGTGGAAGCTAGCAAAGCAAACCTCAACCACGAGTAAGAAGACAACGAGAAATATACCAAAAAGACACAGAGATTTAACGTGGTTTGGTGAATCGACTTACATCCACAAAGGATATGAGCAATACACTATAAATATGAGAGTACAAAATACAGAGGGAAACAACCTCAACCAAATTCACTCAGAATACATAGGAGGTTCACACAAGTGATAACGTATCAAGCTTGTGACCCACAATTTCTCCCCCTAACCAAAACTCTCAAAGCCAGTAAGACTACATTGTGAATGTTGATTAAGTTAGAAGGAACATTCCTCTATTCCTCTATTTATAGAGTCCTAAAACCTTTCCTACCAGAATATGGATCAGTCAATCCAAAACCTTTTCCTAAAAGGATAATCTATTTATGGTAAGAAATTTTGGGCAAATAAAACCCAACAAATCTCCCCCTTCGCCTGAATTTCTGATAAAATAAATTTGTCCACCTTCTTGACTTAATCTTCAACAACTTGCTTCTCCTCTCCATAATCTCCTTTGCAAAATTTATGTATCAACACAGACAACCTCTCTGAAACAATTTCTCCAACAAAAATCTTCATTACTGTGAAAAAAGTTGCGGCTAGAACTACACCCTTCAAGATGAATATCTCTTTCTAACCTGGTTCATCAATTATCGAACCACTAAACCTGACTCCATCATTGAATCTGCCTGAGATACAACTTGTTAGGACCGAAAAGAAGTAGGTGTAAATTCAGAAGCTAGCAAAGCAAACCTTAAAAGACCACGGGTAAGAAGATAACGAGAAATATACCAAAAAACACAAAGATTTAATGAGGTTTGGTCAATCGACCTACGTCCACAAAGGAGATGAGGAATCCACTATAAATATGAGAGTACAAAATACAGAGGAAAACAACCTCAACCAAATTCAGTCAGAATACATGGGAGGTTCACACAAGTGATAACGTATCAATCTTGTGACCCACAATTTCTCCCTCTAACCAAAACTCTCAAAGCTATGAAGACTACATTGTGAATGCTGATTAAGTTAGAAGGAACATTCCTCTATTTATAGAGTCCTAAACCTTTTCGTACCAAAAAAACGATTAGTCAATCCAAAACCATTTCCTAAAAGAAAAACCTATTTATGGTAAGAAATTTATGGCAAATAAAACCCAACAAAAGGATTCCTAACAACACAAAGGATCCTTGATTACAGCCTATAAATATTTTCTCGAGTAGTTTAAATTAAGATCCTTATCACTCATTCAATTTGATTTGACACTTCCATATTCAGACTTATAATTTTTTTCACCTTTCCAAGGCTACTTTTTGTGCACACCTTTTCCGATTATTTTTGGGCATGACTAATTGATACAAAAATGAAAGTAGAAAATGCCCCTAAATGTGCCTAAAATTTGGACAACGAACTCATTTTTCTCCTCATATTCGAAATGATTTATATTAATTCGCTGTCCTCGCAGAGCTGTATATCGAAAAAAAGAAGCAAATACATTACTTAAGCAATTATCTGATCGATCTTTGAAGAAAATGATCTTTTTTATGGTTGACACCTTTTGGAAACCAAATCGGAAAGAGAATTGATGAATGTTCGTCCACTGACAGCTCTTGACCGGTATTAGATAGATACCAAAAAGAATGACTTGAGAAGAACTTGGTTGGGCTTTTACTTTGTTGTAAATAATAATTTGTAAAGCCCAAGCCTAAGGATCGGTAGTGTACTGTGCGGGTTCCTTTGCTCTCAAGCCTTGCTTTTAGGTGAAGTTTCAGTCTAGAGGTTAGGAGTTAGGAACATTGCCTACTAATATGCAGATTCTTCTTATGTTATTGCTATGGTGGTATACTCCATGGTCTGGCAACAATGGTAACCGTAAGGCCTTGTTGACTTTACGAAAGTAGACTAGGTATTTTACAGAAGAGAAAGTGGAACTCACTACTCGACCCATATTAGAATCCAGATTTGTTTACTCAACCGACTAAGCGGACTAGGAAGGGGTGACCTTGGTTATACTGATAGCAAGGGCTAGCTTAGATCATCCTCCGATGTAAGCTAATCAAATCACTCGATTTTTGAAGCTATTGAGATAGAGGCAGATGGAAGGACCAGAATTAGCTTAAATGTCCGAACTTGAATGTCTTAAGCATTAGTTGACTTTATTTCCTACTGGCTTGGGTCTTCCTTCTCGAATTGTTAACTCAAGCAAGTTCTTGCTTCACTAGTAATGATAGGTGATCAACAAGTCAAACAAGGATTTCCCGCGTAAGGCACTAACATACCGCTTACGTGAGTCATAGTTTCGTCTCTCAAATTCTTAATAAACTCTTAGTAAGAGTACAAAACGCGATCATAATAAAGAAGCCCAGACCTAACAAAAGAGGTAAACTTAATGTCTTGCGAAAGACTAGGTTATTACTGAATGATCCTTGTTTACTAAGAAACTTTAGGGTGGATTTGTTTTTCTCCTAATGGTTGAACCTGATGATAGTATAGATGCAGTCAAAGCGTACATTCAAGAGGAGAAAGAAATCCCTTTTAAAAAGAGAAAATCTATTGAATGAAGATGGGGGAGTAATGTGAGACTAAAAGAATCTTATATTTGCTAGAATCAAAAAATGATCTACTTTAATCCTTCTTATATGCATCAATAACACAAATCACTGTAATAATGCCAAGTAGTCAGTAGGCTAAAGTTAATCATGGAGAGTGATGACACAATTGCAGATATTAAGGTTGATATTCAAGAAAAGGAGATTCTTCAATTTCATAAATAGAGGATAACTTATAATGAACGATAACTCGATGATAATAAGTCTCTCGTGGATTATGGAATTCAGTATAAAAATTTGTTGTAATTGAGTTTGTTGAATATAGCTATCTAGATAAAGGATATCATGTTTTCTTTTGAAGTTGCATAATCTATATGTAAATTTAGTTGTTGTTTTCTTTGGTTTATTATAATAGTACTGATAGAATGTATGCCTTCACTTAACAAGTAATGGACCAGGTCCCTTACTACACTTCAGAAAATTACCAGAAAATTAAATGCAGTAAAATCAACACAATAATTTTACGTGGAAACCTCCTTGCTTAAGGGAGTAAAACCACGACCTGTTCCACAGGATTTTCAATCGTTTTCACTAATCTTCAAAAGCAAAAGTAAAACACGATTACACCAAACGTAAGAATGAGTTATCAATCTTACCGTTGAACAATAGTCCTCTATTGCTCAACAAGCCTAAGTAGAAAACAATCTACCCACTAAGCTATCCCACTTGGACAGCCTAGACTTCTAACACAACACACCAAGTCCTTTATAGATTCAGGAGTGGTTTACAATTTAAGAACAAGAGAATGAATTCCTAAACAACTAAACGAAATGCTCCAGATGTTTTTGTTGTTTTGGAATGATTCTGCCTTTGCTTTCTATTAGCCTTTGCAAGAGTTCTTGAAAAGTTTTTATCAAGTTGCAAAAACTAAAGAAAAGTGTTTAGGAAAGTGCCTTTTATATGGGCAAGTCACTTTCCTAAACTTCTTTGCCATTGGCTGGAAAGGTCACACTTTCTGACGCCATCGGGAAGTGTGCACCTACTTTCTGCACCATCTCCAGCTGGCAGTTGACTGGCTCGTCATCATGAGAGTCTAGTACCTCTACTAGGTCCCTGAGTTTGTTTCATCTGCAATACTTCAAACAAGACACCTGCAATACTCAAGTAGAAAACCCGGTACCTTTATGAAGTCCCTAAGTTTGTCAAATCATCAAAACTACAAATAACATTTTCCCCCTTTTTGATGATGACAAACAATGATTCTGAAATCTTCACCAGAATTGTTCCCCCTGACTGTGTATTCCCCCTTACTGTATATTCCCCTTTTTCAGAATATTCCCCCTTAATGTATGTTCCCCCTTATTTAGCTACTTACAGTTTACTTCCCCCTTTTGGCATCATAAAAAAGATATGCAGTAAACCATTGAGTCAACATAAATACTGAACAAGATCAGAGCAAACAGCAATCAAACAGTAGAGGAAAAGCATTCACACAAGAACATAGGAAGAACAGCAAAGGAATAAAGCAACCAACATGCCATTATAACATAAATACATTAAAAACAAACTAAAAATACATTAACACGATGATTAGCCACACACAAAAAAATGACATAGGGAAGGACTGATTGGACAGTTTAGGAAGAGGGGGGAGGTTTGGATAGGGACTGGATAATAAGAGTGAGTCGTGCATTGGCAGAATCATTATCCTTGATGGCCTTTTCTTGCAGGGCAGTTATCTTCGCCTTCAACTCATTGTTCTCTTTCTCCAGGGCTTGTACAACTGAAGAACCAGGTCCCTCACTCTGTGCAGTAAGCAGCTCTGCTTTGAGTACAACAATTTCAACCTCTTTACTACTTAACCGCACAGTGAGTTCTTCAGTCTCATGTTTAAGCTGATCCAGGTCCTCAAGAAGTTGAGCCATATTGCTTTTTGGTAAGCCTCTGCCTTCAATACATTCACATTCAAAAAGGTGTGCTCAGAGATAGTTTGTTTAACTGTCCCCACCTTTCCAACACCAAGAGGAATCTGAAAGTGCTTGAATACTTTAGTGAGAAAGTATCCATACCCCATTTCATGTACTCATTTCCTCTCAATAACTTTTTTGTGAATGTGTTCAACCATGAGACCAGGAAGGCTCAGAGCCTCAAAGCTGCACAGCATCTTTATGACGTACAAGTCAGCAGCAGTAGCAAGTGTTCTCTTTTCAGTGCGAGGGAGAACCACTTTGTTGACAAACTCGAAGACCAGCTGATAGTCACTCTTCATTATTTTCTTATAGATCCCAGCAACCTTGGTTGTGGGAGTCTTAGAAATCAGAGATGCAAATTCTGAAGAGCAAGTTTTTCCCTGCACGGACCGGGTCCCCTCTGTAGGCACTCTGAGGATTTTGCCCAACATCTCCTCATCCAAAGAAATAGAAATATTGTTCACACGTGTGAGGAGACTCCCATCTTCCATGAATTTAACATTGTAATAGAATTCACGAACCTCTTCTTCATGGAGGATGGGGGATTTCTTGTTGAACAGATGCAGCCAAGACTTGATCTCCACCATGTCATGCAGAGAGTCCATGCCCGGAAGAGTAATAATCCCCATATCAAACACTCTTCCAGCGAGAACTGCTTGTTTCCTCAGACTGTCAACTACTTCCTGCAAATTGACATTCTCAACCTGTCTGGCTTGAGGACCAGGTTCCTGTGTTCGCTTTCTCTTTCTCTCAGATTTCTTCCCTTTTGACTGTGACTTTTCAACCTTCTTTGTAACCCTTTCCTTTTTCTTTTCTGACTTCTTCTTGTTATTTTTCCTTTAAACCACTTCTCCCGACAACTCAACCAGTGTTTCTTCAGGTATCCTAAAAATTGATACCTTGAAGGTTCGTGCACTTCTGACTGCAGCAGCAGAGCGTGCACTTGCCTTCAAGGCATCTACCATCAACTTTTGTGCAGTGATATAGAGAAGGGACAAATGACATTTCGGTTGAATAATGAAGAAGCGAAATTCAACATTTGTAGGACCATGAGGAAGAGTGGTGAGCTCCAATCGGTATCTGCCATATCCCACAAAGAAAAGATGAAGAAGGGGAATGAACAAAAAACTGCAAAACAAGATTTTATGGTTGGAGACTTGGTGCTTGTAGACATTTCTGGGTCACCTTGTCTTCCGGGCAAGTTCAAATCCAAATGGTCTGGCCCTTACTTGATTACCCAAGTATTACCCCATGGAGCAGTTGAGTTAAAAGCCAAGGAAGGAGTGCGGTTTAAGAGGGATAGAGATAGAATAAAACTCTATTTTGGGCATAAAGCATCGGGGAACGAAGCGATAGAGACACACCATCTTGATGAAGTCTGAGTAATCAAGGGTCCCCAGTCGTGCCGCGACATTAAATCAGGCGCTTGTTGGGAGGCAACCCAATACTTATCATCTTTTTAATAATGGTAGCATTTTTTTTCTATTAATAGGTTTTAAATTTGCAGGCACATCACCCGGAAATTCTGCAGAAAACTGCTCCACAGTAGCCACTGACGGATACAACGACGGACCGTTTCGAATGAAACGGACCGTCGTATTCATCCGTCACACCAGGTACGTATTTCTGTCATTTTTGAAATTAGGGCACACACGATGGAACCTACGAAGGGACGTCGCAAGTGCTACGGACCGTCGTCTGGGAACCGTCGCGCGATTAATGAAATCTACCCAACCCGACCCGACCCGAACCCTTTTCAAAATCTGACCGTTTATACTCCCCCCTCCATATTCCACCCCCATTAATTCCTTATTCCCCTCATCTCCCCTCTCTTTTCAACTTCCACATTTCCCCTCACTGATCCTTGCTCCCAAAAACCTTCTAAGTCTTATCATTGTCGGTGCTGCTGCTGTCGGTGTCTACCTTGCCAGAATCATTCTCCGTTTGTTTTCTTCTCCATTTCCAAGGTATGTGTCTCTACATTTATACTTATTTATCTTGCATTTTGGTTTTGTAGTTAGTATTAGCTTAGTTCTTAGTCGTATATTGTTTCCTTTATATGCTTATGTCTAAACCTAGGTTCAGAATGTTCGTATGTGCCATGTTGATAACCCTAGGCATAGGTGATTTTGCTTTGGTAGTTTCTTAGGTCGTTGGGATAGACACATATAGGTTCACAACACTACACGACCATGTGGGTTCATCGGGGATGCGTAGGTTTCCCCCAGTTCTAACACTGCTACTCAGAACGAGACCCCGATGACGGCCCGTCGCACACACGACGGACCATCGTAGGGTCCGTTGCACAAGCCCTAGCACCCCTTCCCAATGATGCCTGTGACGGACCGTTGTATTCACCACGGTCCGTCTTGCACGACCGTCATGGTTGTCAGTGACCCTGTTTCTAAGGGTCTCTCAAAATTTTCCAAGTGTCCTACGACGGACTCTTACGACGAACCGTCATACCCACGACGGTCCGTCCTGCACGACCGTCATGGTTGTCAGAGACTCTGTTTCTAAGGGTCTTTCAAAATTTTCTAAGTGTCCTACGACGGACTCTTACGACGAACCATCGTACCCACGACGGTCCGTCCTGCACGACCGTCATGGTTGTCAGAGACTCTGTTTCTAAGGGACTTTCAAAATTTTCTAAGTGTCCTACAACGGACTCTTACGACGGACCGTCATACCCCCCGACGGTCCGTCCTGCACGACCGTCATGGTTGTCAGAGACCCTATTTCTAAAGGTCTCTCAAAATTTTCCAAAGTGTCCTACGACGGACAGTTACGACGGACCGTTGCACCCACGACGTCCCGTCCTGCTTGACCGTCATGACGGTCAGAGACCCGTCTGATAAAGGTCTCCCAACATTTTCTAAGTGTCCTAGGACGGACTCTTACAACGGACCGTCGTACCTACGACGGTTTGTCCTGCTTGACCATCATGATGGTAAGAGACCCCTCTTTCAGGGTTCTTTATATAGACATTGACTAAGTACAACACGACGGACCTCATGACGGTCCGTCGTGTCCACGACGAGTCGTCATCCATCCCGTCGTGTGATACAGTTTCACTATCACTAACACACTCTTTTAAATGTTTTATGTTGTATGGGCTTGCTTGTCTTGTTTGACATTACTCGTACTAATAGTGATCCTTTTCAGGTTCTATCTACTATAGCACCCAAGCAAGACCGAGCCTACGCACGCGGGCGATCCAAGTCTATTGCCCCGTCTGCACGTTTGATCATCGGGTCTGATGATGAGTGGGACCCTGAATATGTGCCCCCAGGCACTTCCGCACCTTCCAGTGCTGCACGTGCCCCCCGAGCCACACCCAAGAAGACGGTGGCATCCGGCGTAGTCACTGCCTCCCAATCTGATGAGGAGCGCACACTGACCGGCACACCCTCTGGGTCAGCCACAAACGAGGAAGGAGCGTCTGGCTCCTTAGGGGTATCCTGGTCCGAGGAAGCTTCAGGCTCTGCTGAGGTTCCCGCACCCGCCACTGCTGCAGCGTCGGCCTCGTTTGATGAGGCTGACAGTTCAGACTCCACTTCCGGCGCACCAGCCCAGGTCCACACCCCAGCCGCTGACCAGCCAAACCGGTGGTTTGTCGACGACCAGTTTCAAGTTTACTCCGACGCCAAATTCTTGACTGATAAAGGAGTAATGACTCGGACACTCACCTTAGAGCGGCGGGTACTTACTGGGAGTCTCCCATCGATGCCGGATATCCACAACCTATTCACCAGGCATCGTTTAGAGTGGACAGCCCGTCCGTTGGGACGATATAGTGAGGAGGTGGTCCGAGAGTTCTACGCATCCTACGTAGCGACTCTCCGATCACAGATCGATAGGCGGGCTGCTCCCGCTAAACAGGCCCCACTGGAGCAGGTTCGAGTCCGGGGCGTGCAGGTTGACATTTCCCTGCCAGCTATCCGCCGGTTCCTATACGGCGAGAGTGCGGATGCTACACGGACCCCCATCACTGCCGAGTTTGACTATCGCTGGCAGATAGTAAAGGAGGGACACTTCATGCGCGAGCGGACACTGAGAGAGACCACCAAGAGGTGGATGGCCCTGCACCTATCAGTCGATGGAGAGGGTGCCGACTGGGTCACTGAGCCGAAGGGGGCCATCAAGAAGGCCAACCTCACGTTCGTCGCAAAGTTCTTGTGGCTGCTCATCCGTCACTGCCTTTCCCCCACAGCTGCTGATAACATAGTCACCTGGGATCGAGCAGTGTTGATGGCGGCGATGATAGCCGGCTTGAGGTGGACTTCGCATGGCTTCTCCAGGCAGTCATGCACGAGAGGGCATTCAAGGTCACTACTACCTACCCCTTCCTGTGTATGATCTTTGCCCTTTGCAGGTCTGCAGGTGTGCCCGTGTGGCACATAGATCAGTTGAAGACCCCGCAGGGCACCGTTGACGTCGGCCTCATCAGAGACGAGGCCAATGAGTTGGCACCACACAGAGGGCCCCGTCCAGAGCTGCCACCTCTTGCTGATGATCTTGTGGATACGGTTGCCCAGGCCCGGACATCTACACAGGCATCTACTGACACTACCCCGGTCGAGTCTATCTCGGGTAGTAGCACAGCCCCGAGCTCCTCTCACACAGCCCCTCTACCGTTACTGGCCCCGCTTGCTAGGGTCCAAAAACTGGAGGCACAAATGGCCACTCTTCTGCATCATATCCAGCCGTGGATGCAGAAGTCTATTACTGAGTCGGAAGCGCGCACAGAGAGGATGATGCAGCGGAAGATTGCTGAGGTTAACCAGCGCATAGATGCCTTCGAGTTGCGAGTGTTAGCTCGACCAGCCCCTCCGGTAGATGTGTCGACTCTTCAGACTGCAGTCGACAGTCTTCGTGCAGACATCGCCACGATACTAGCGTCAAGGGTGCCGGATTCTGAGGCCCCTTCTCCCGAGCCTGCTGAGGACACAGTATTGGCGGCACTGTTTACCGCTGCTGAAATTTCACCACCTCCCCCTCCAGAGAGTGCCAAGAGGCGTAGGGGTCGAGAAGAGGATGAGGCGCGAGCAAGGAAGAAGGAGCGCTGAGAGATGGAGGCTGCGCGGAGAGCCTCACTTGCTGAGGCTGAGGCCCATCAAATCAGAGCATCGCAGATAGCGGCTGGGGCGTCTAGCTCCCGCACTGTAGAGACAGCAAGAGGCACCTGTAGCAAGGAATGGCCTCCCAAGAATGATAGGAACTTCAAAGTCGACCTCGCAATCAAGAATAACAAAATCAGCCGGAAAGATGAATGACTCCACTTTTACTAGCACATCATGGAGTATCCCTATAGGTCGTTTGACTGTCCGATCAGCCATCAGTAGCCGCATCGCAGTGGGTTTTGGATCCCCCAAACCCAACTTCTTGTAAATTGAGAGGGGCATGAGATTTATGCTTGCCCCCAGATCACATAATGCTTTCGCAAAATGTAACGACCCAACTGTACAAGATATAGTGAATGCACTCGGATCTTCTTTCTTTTGCACTAGGGATCTTGTAGCAATAGCACTACAATGCTGTAATCTATCATCATCCTCAAAAGTAACCGATCTTTTATTGGTGACTAGATCTTTCATAAACTTGGCGTAACCGGGAATTTGTTCTAAAGCTTCTACCAAAGGGACATTGATAGAAAGCTGCTTCAACATTGTTATGAAGCGCCGGTATTTGCCATCCTCGGTCTTTTTCACTAATCTCTGAGGGAAAGGTGGTGGTGGCCTAGGCATGGGGATTACCTTCATAGGTACTTCTGCATTTTTCCATTACTTTCCTCTGCTTCACCACTACCCTTCTCCACATCATCATTATTCTCTCTCACATTTTCCTCACGAATGGCATAAGTGGGTCAATTGTTTGCTTACCACCCCGAGTAGTAATTGCCATACAGTGTGCATCATTCTTTGGATTTTGGACAGTGTTGCTAGGAAGAGTGCCCGGTTGCCGTGTGTTTACTGTCTTAGATAATTGGGCCATTTGCAATTCAATCTGCTTAATCGAAATTGCATGTGTATCAACTTTTTGCCCAATACTAGCTAAGTCACACCTTAACTCTTTGATGTTCTCATCACTAGCATCGAATCTCCTCATCATTTTGTGCAACATATCCTCCACTCGCGCCATACTATCTCCACCATCCCTAGGAGTAACTTCACGATTTTGGGGAGGGATATAGGGCCCATTCCTATCATTTCTGTTACCGTAGTTACCCCTGTTGAAGTTGTTGTCGCGGTTACCGTCTCGGACATAATGACCCTCACGGTTGTAATTACCGTAGTTCCGACCTTGGTTCCCTTGACCTTGGCACCAATTATCCTGATTTGCGCCTTGGGCACTTGGTCGGAAACCCCCCATCTGCTCATTTACTGCATAAGTGTCCTCCGCATAATAACACTCATCGTTTGGAGGTGGTGGTTTAGCCAAGTAGTTGACTGCATTAATCTTTTCTGCACCCCCAGTGACATGTTTTAGTACCAACCCAAGCTCAGTTCTCATCTGAGCCATTTCTTCACGAATATCATCTGTGGCTGGGTTGTGAGTGGACTGTACTGCGAAGGTGTTTCTCCCTGTATCGGACTTCCTAGTACTCCAAGCTTTGTTGTTACGGGAGATTTTCTCTAATTTCTCGGCAATCTCAGCATAAGGGCATTCTCCATAAGATCCACCTGCTATAGTGTCCAACACTGCTTTATTGTTATCATCCTGTCCCCGATAGAAGTATTCTTTCAGTGACTCATCATCAATGTTGTGATTTGGAACACTTCTCAAGAATGAGGTGAATCTATCCCAAGAACTACTAACTGACTCTCCTGGTAGTGCCACAAAGTTGTTCACCCTGTCTTTGTGGTTTAATTTCTTGGATACCGGATAGTAGCGTGCTAAGAAGACATCCCGTAGTTGGTTCCAAGTGAAGATGGAGTTGTATGGGAGCTCAGTGAACCACATAGCAGCCTCTCCCGTCAGTAAGAGAGGAAACACTCTGAGCCCTATCACATCAAGATCCAAATCAGGCCTCCCCACACAACTTTTACACACTGCCCTTACCTTAGCTATATGGGCATGTGGATCCTCAGAAGGTAGCCCTGAAAACAAACCTCTGGCAGTGAGCATTTGCATCAGACTACTAGTTACCACAAAAGTGTGGCCTGTGGGTAGAGGAGGCAAAACCAGTGGCCCATCTGAATCTGCTATGTTATCATAGCCTCTGTAGTATGCTTGGGGCCGTGGAGCGGGATTCTGTCCCCTCTGTTGATGTTCACCCGGAGCATCGGGTAACATCTGACCATGAACATCAACCGGAGCTGGGATGTTCTGGTTTAGGTCCTCATCATTGATTCCCAAATTACGATTCATGTTTCGCAGTGTACGCTCTAGCTCGTGATCGTAGGGAAACAACGGTTCTCTTCCTCTCCGTGTATTTGGCATACAAGGAGGATAGTTCTGAAAAGAAATCAAAAACAATAAAACAAAGTAAAATAAAGAAAATATCAACTAAACTATAGTAAGAAGTTCAAGTTAATCTAAAAGCTAAATTCCCCGGCAACGGCGCCAAAATTTGATACGCTCAAACTTACTTCTCAAATGAGAAGTAAAGCGGTCGTGTCTAGTAAATAACCCAACTAGTGAGGTTGGGATCGTTCCCACAAGGAAAATAGTCTAGACTTAACTTTAACCTAGTATTACTATCGTTTGGTCGATAACTTTCTTGGAAAGTAAAAATATAAAAAGGGGGGTTTGTATTACCTAATGAGTAAAAATAACTAATGTAATTGAAAGAGACACTTGACAGCTTTTAATAATGGGTTTTAATCAATGAATTAAAGTAACTAGGGTTTACGTGTTCCCCACAGGTTCATAACTTGATAATTCTAACTATAACAATTCTTTCCTAGTACCTTGCATGCAGAGTGATAAGTTATGTATTTCTAAATCCTTGGTCCGGCATCTAGAAATTCTCACTCCGCACCTTGGTCCGGCTACGTGTGTTGCTTTCCTAACCCTTATCTTTACCTCATATTAAGCATCGTATTCGATATTTGACTAAGTTATTACCTCGTACCAATCAATACTAGCCTATTAGATAGTATACACTAAATCTATGTTAATAATTCTTTTCCTATTATCTACCTCCTTGGTCCGGCAAGTAGCATTAAGGCGAGTTCTAACGTTGATCATCCGTTAAAAAGACTTCTAAGCGAAAGAATTATTAATACATGCAAGACACTATTCTAGAATTGTTATTTAAGCTAGGGTTTATCTCATTATTTGCCTATGGTTCCCACAACCCTAGTTATGGAGTTTAGTTACTCATAGCCATAAACACAATATTCAAATATGTTAAATCAGAATTCATGTACTTACTTCAATGAGAAAGAATAAAGTCCGAAAATTTGCTTGATTAATCACCAAAAATCACTTGTAAGAATCTCCAAAAATCAAACACTATTACACAAAGTCTAATCTCACAAAGTTTAACTATAAGGAATTTAATAATCAAAGAGTCTAACCTCAAAAACGAGGTTTTTCGAACTATTTATAAAAAAATAAAAACCTAAATAAACAAGGATTCTAATTGCTGGAAATCTGCCAAAACGCGGCTGGGTCAACGGACCACGCGACGGACCGTCGTGCTCGCGACGGACCGTCGTGGACTCCGTCGTCCCATACTTGGTCATTTCTTCTGCTGCTCTCTTCTCCCCCTCGACGGCAAGTGTGATGGACCGTCATAGGCACGACGGTCCGTCGAGGGTCTTCGTTTCAAAATACTTCAACTCTTGGAATCTGGGTACTGGGATCACTTCTCTGATCTTCACGACGGACCTGCAGGACGGACCTTCATGGCTATGACGGTCCGTCACAAGCTCCGTAATCCCACACTTGGTCAGACTTCCCCATCTTCCTTCCGCAGCTGCACTACGCTGCCACCTACGGACCGTCACAGGCACGATGGACCGTCATAAGCTCCGTAGGTGGTCTCTTCTGCATTTTTTTCGCTCAAAATCTCCGCATTCAGCTCTGGACAGATTCCCTGCAAAACAAAGAGAAACTTATATCAAAATTAGCACAAAAAGGCTTTCGGACACACTAAACTTAAGGAAAAAGTATTAATTATACCGTGAAACCACGGTATATCATGCAGCAGACCTTGTATTAGGTCTTCTCTTAGGAGCCTCCTCCACAACCTTTTCCTTCCCTTTTCGACTCTCCACCTTCCATTTTAATGGTTCTTCCTCACTTGCAGATTCAGATGACGAGGAAGAAGAGTACCGCCCTAAATCTGGGGTTTTATCGAAAATGGGTTGAGAAGGCCTTACCTCTTCTCTTTCCAGGGCATCAGTGTGTTCTGTTCTGGCCTCTTCTCTCATCATTGCCAGGCTCTCAATCACAAGTTCCTCACTCGCTGCCAGGATATTTGACTCTGAAGCCCTGTGTTTTGGTAGATCTCCCTCAAACATGTTGTCAGGCAACATGTCTTCACATGGACCAGGTACTGTAGAAGTGTTTAGATCGATGGAGAATAAAGGGTTATCTGGAGTATTTTTTGGAGGACTAGGTGGGGGAGGAATGCTGGCTTGAGCAGGTGTTGGAGAATAGAATGCAAGGGGCGCAATTTCACTAAGTACGTCCAGCATTTGCTTAGAAGAAGATGAAGAAGAAGACATGTTTGTGATACTGGAAGGGGTCGTTGAAGAACAAAAAGAAGATGAAGACACATTTGCCTTTGAATGTGAGAGGCCTTTGTGATAAATGAGAGAGATAAAGTTAAGAAACGGATGAGAGTTTCAAGAAGAAAAGACCCCTTTTTAAAAGAAGTGAAAAGGTGCCAGGTCCTTGATTAGATGCGTCGTTTGAGATAGAAACGATTAGACTGATCGGTCAGAGTAACCGATGACTGACACGTGGCATTTTCAACGGTCAAATATTTAGTTTAAATTTAATGTAAAAATGCTAACCTGGACAGGTACCAGGTACCATGATAGAGTTTAACTTCATTCCTTAATTGTTCTAGCCTCTTCTTTGCTAAGCAGGTCCCTATTGAGAGTATACCTACGAAAGGTACAAAAAGTGATCTTGTTCAAATATTTAAAATTCACACAAAGGATACCTGCACAGCAATTCTAATCATCAAGGGAGTTCTACTGTTGGAGGCTAAAAACATCACTTGGAGATCAACATCCCCAACTTTAGCCGATTTCTCTCAAATTGATCCTTGCTGAGAGCCTTGGTAAAGATGTCTGCAATCTGTTCCTCCGTTGGACAGTATGTGAGCACAATATTTCCCTTCTCAACATGATCTCTCAAAAAATGATGTCTAACATCAATGTGCTTTGTTCTCTTATGATGAACTGGAATTTTTTCCCATGCTCACAGCACTAGTGTTGTCACACATTAGAGGAATTGCTTTGATGTGGATTCCAAAATCTTCTAAGTGTTGCCTGATCCACAGCAATTGAGAACAACAAGCTGCAGCAGCTACATATTCAGCTTCAGCAGTTGAAAGAGCCACAGAGTTCTGCTTCTTAGTGCCCCAAGAGATAAGTGATGATCCAAGGAAATGAGCCATTCCAGAGGTGCTTTTCCTGTCAACTTGATAACCTGCAAAATCAGCATCTGCAAAACCAACCAGATCAAAAGTATCACCTGCAGGATAAAAGAGAACCAGGTCCCTTGTTTTCTTCAGGTATCTAAGAATACGTTTTGCAGCCTTCAGGTGTGAATCACGAGGACATGCTTGAAACCTGGCACATATTCCAACACTGTTAACAATATCAGGCCTGCTAGAAGTCAGATATAACAAGGAGCCAATGATTCCTCTGTACATTGTCTGATTCACAAGGGGATCAGATTCTTCTACTATCATCTTGGAATTTGTTCCCATAGGAGTGTCAATAGGTTTGGAATCAAACATATTGAATTTCTTCAGCAGCTCTTTGATGTACTTCTCCTGGCATATTGAAATTCCATTTGATGATTGCTTGATTTGCAGCCCCAGGAAGAATGTCAACTCACCCATCATGCTCATTTCAAACTCCCTTCCCATCAGTGATGAGAATTCTTCACAGAGGTGTTCTGAAGTAGCTCCAAAAATTATGTCATCCACATAAACTTGAATGATAAGCAAATCTTGTTCTCTTTTTAATAAGAACAAAGTATTGTCTATCTTGCCTCTTTTGAAACCATTCTTCAGCAGAAACCTTGACAACCTTTCATACCATGCTCTTGGAGCTTGTTTCAGACCATAAAGTGCCTTATTCAATCTGAACACATGATTTGGTAGCTCTGCATCTTCAAAACCAGGAGGTTGCTTGACATATACCTTCTCTTTGAGATCTCCGTTCAGGAATGCACTCTTCACATCCATTTGATACAGCTTGAATCCCATAAAGGCAGCAAAAGCTATTAAGATTCTAATAGCTTTCATTCTGGCAACAGGTGCAAAAGTCTCATCATAGTCAATTCCTTCTTCTTGATTGTATCCTTGCACCACCAGCGTGGATTTATTTCTAGTAATAACTCCATTTTCATCAAGTTTGTTTCTGAATACCCACCTGGTTCCTATTATTGTTTTGCCTTCAGGTCGAGGAACCAGGTACCATACCTTACTTCTTTCAAACTGATGAAGTTCTTCTTGCATAGAATTGATCCAGTCTGTATCACCTAATGCTTCTTTAACATTCTTAGGCTCAATGGATGATATGAATGCTGAGAATGCAACTAGATTTCTTGTTTTTGATCTAGTTTGAATTCCATAATTCAAGGGAGAAATGAGATTATCAAGAGGATGTGAGGAACTATGCTTCCATCCTGACCTTGCAGCAGACTGATTTGGCAGACCATCATGATCTTCTTCATCAGGAGTGACATCATCTTCTGGGGAGTCTGATGTACTCTGGCTGGAGTTTTGAGTATTACCAGGTACCCTATCATCCTGTTCAACCTCAGCATCCTCTTCAGGTAGACTGTGATTCTGATCATCACAATCATTTTTCAGTTGTTGGTCTGCATCAGTTTCAGCACCTTCAATCTTCTTGGATGTTAGCATTTTTAACACATCATCATCATCATTTGATCCATCATTCTTCAAGCTTCCATTTTCATCAAAAACAACATGAATGCTTTCTTCAATGCATTGTGTTCGTTTATTGAAAATTCTGTAGGCTTTGCTGGATGAAGAATATCCAACAAATACTCCTTCATCACTTCTGGGATCAAATTTTCCCAGATCATCCTTCCCATTGTTCAGCACAAAACATCTGGATCCAAAAGCTCTAAGATAGTTCAGCATTGGCTTCTTGTTGTTGAGCAGTTCGTAAGGAGTCTTGTTCAACACAGCTCTTATTAGACACCTGTTGGTAACATGACATGTTGTATTAACAGCTTCAGCCCAGAAACTTTGAGGTAGATTTGATTCAATAATCATAGTTCTGGCAATGTTCACCAATGTTCTGTTCTTTCTATACACTACTCCATTTTGTTGAGGAGTTCTTGGAGCAGAGAAGTTGTGGCTTGTACCATTTTCCATACAGAATCTATCCAGTGTTGAGTTTTCAAACTCTGTCCCATGATCAGATCTAATGCTGCAAACAACTTGATTCAATTTGGTTTGAATCATTTTGAAGAATACCACCAGCTCATCAGTTGTATCTGCCTTTGATCTCAAAAATCTCGTCTAGGTGTATCTTGAATAGTCATCAACAATCACCAAAATGTACTTCTTGCCATTTCTGCTTTGAACCTTCAAGGGTCCACAAAGGTCCATATGAAGCAGCCCTAAGGTTCTTGATGATGTTACCTGATTCTTGGGCTTGAATGATGATCTGATTTGCTTTCCTTTAACACAAGCTTCACATATTTTATTTTTAGCAAACTTCATCTTGGGCAACCCTCGGACCAGGTCCTTTGAAATCAACTTATTCAATAAAGATGAACTCACATGTCCCAGCCTACGATGCCAGAGATCGGCATTTTCATTTTGAGCACTGAGACATGTTAAGTCATCTCCATGAGAGATTTCCAAGTTTGCCACATACATATTTTTACTTCTGTGTGCAGTGAGAATTACCTTGTTTGTAGTTAAACTCACCACAGTGCATTTCTCAGAAGTAAACTTGACCTCATTTCCTTTATCACAAATTTGTGACACACTTAGCAAGCTGTACTTCAACCCATCCACATGGTAAACATTGTCAATTGAATCTTCAAGAGATCTTCCTACTTTCCCAACTCCCAAAATGTACCCCTTCTTGCCATCATCAAATGAGACACCTCCTCCTTGGAGGGTCTTGAGTGAGAGGAAATTCTTTACATCACCAGTCATATGTTTAGAGCAGCCACTATCCATATACCAACATTGACTGCTGCTCCTCTCACTCACCTGCACCAAAAATCACTTGTTAAGCTTGGGAACCCATTTCAGCTTGAGTTCCCAGTAGACAGACAAAGGAGTGATCAGATTGTACTTGGTCCAATATGGTAGACTTTGAATCTTTCTAACAAAGGACCTAGGAGAAGGAACAGATTTTTTCTTTGAAAATCTGTGAGTTAAAACAGGTTCTGTAGGACCAAGTCTCTCATTTGGTACATTCTGTCTTTCATCATAATTAGAGTATCTTTCACATAAGTTTCTCCAGCTAACACACTCATTCTTCAAATGTCCATTCTTACCACAATGCAGACACAACAGATTGTCAGACACAAACACATACTTACTGTGAGGATTATAAGGAGGACTTATGTTCAGACTTCCTAGTCCTTTCTTATTGAAATTACTCTGATTTGTCACATTTGACAGCAACTTTGAGGATTTGGTCCACTTAAGAGATTTTTCAAGTTCCTCCTTAAGTTTCACAACATCCTGTTCTAATTTGTTATTCTTTTCAAGTGATAATCTGAGATTTGTCTCAGAGTTTTTCAATTTTTCTTGAATTTCAGCTTGCAAACTATTTGGCTTTCCATTCATCTTTTCAGCTTCTTCAGTAAACTGACACAACTGATGCTTAAGTTCAGAATTATTTAACTCTAGAGACAACATTCTTGCCATTGTCTCTTCAAATTGAACTTTGTTTTCAGTTAAAATTTCAAGTTCAGCATTCATGGCATCTCTTTCAGATGTTAACTCTATCATAGAATCTAGCATGACTTTTGCCAAGGTTCTTAATTTCTTAAGAGAATATTTATCCAAGTCAATTTTCATGTCAAGAAGAGTTACCTGATTGTCCTCTTCTTCATTTTCTGTGTGTGCCATGAGAGCAAACATTTCATTGAAGACAGTTTCCTCCTCAAGCACAGCAACCATAGACACATCTTTTGGCTCATCAGCATCTTCTGAATCACTTGAAGAATCCCCCCATGCAGCAAGAGCCCTTTTGACAACCATATCAGCAGCAGCTTTACGATCTCTGTTACCAGATACCAGGTCCCTTCTGTTTTCTTTGTCACCCCTGTGTTTTTTATGTTCCTTGTTTTCATTCTTGAGCAAAGGACACTCTCTGATGAAGTGCCCAGATTTTCCACATTTGTAGCAATTATCACCTTGAGCAGCATTTCGAGTCCCATTTGTTCCTCTTTTATAAATTTTGTTTTTTCTCACAACCTTTTGAAATCTACTGATGAGATATGCCATATCATCATCATCACTTGAATCTTCTTCTGATTTATACTTCAACATCAGTGACTTGTCCTTCTTGGCTTCCCTTTTTGACAAATCATAGCTTCGATTCATCTCATGTGTTTTAAGATTTCCAATCAAGGCATCCATGGTCAGCACTTTCAAGTCCTTGGCTTCTGTAATGGCATCAACTTTTCTTTCCCAAGACTTTGGAAGAATTCGAAGCACTTTCCTGACTTGTTTGGTCATGCTTATGGGTTCACCCAGACTTCGCAGCTCATTTGTAATGGAAGACAACTTGGTGAACATGTCATGTATTGTTTCTCCTTCCTTCATTTTGAAGTTCTCATATCGTGAAGTGAGCATGTCAATCTTAGATTCTTTGACTTGTTCAGTTCCTTCATGTGCAGTCAACAAGCAATCCCAAATCTCTTTAGCAGACTCACAGGCTGACACTCTGTTGTACTCATCAGGTCCTATCCCACAGACCAGAAGAGTTTTAGCTCTGAATCCTTTTTCAATCTTTTTCCTGTCAGCATCATCATATTTCTGCCTGGGCTTTGGAACAGTAATGGTATTTTCTCCATCCTTTTCTTCCATCATTGGAACAAAAGGTCCATCTAGTATAATGTCCCATAGCTCGCTATCTTCAGCCATAAGATAATCGTGCATTCTAACCTTCCACCAACTGTAGAAATGTCCATTGAAACGAGGAGGTCTGTGTGATGACTGACCTTCTTCGAGGTTAAGTGGAGCTGCCATTCTAGAACAAAATCACTTCCTTGGTGTTAACCAAATAGACAGTGCCTGCTCTGATACCACTTGATAGAATGTATGCCTTCACTTAACAAGTAATGGACCAGGTCCCTTACTACACTTCAGAAAATTACCAGAAAATTAAATGCAGTAAAATCAACATAATGAATTTACGTGGAAACCTCCTTGCTTAAGGGAGTAAAACCACGACCTGTTCCACAGGATTTTCAATCGTTTTCACTAATCTTCAAAAGCAAAAGTAAAACACGATTACACCAAACGTAAGAATGAGTTATCAATCTTACCGTTGAACAATAGTCCTCTATTGCTCAACAAGCCTAAGTAGAAAACAATCTACCCACTAAGCTATCCCACTTGGACAGCCTAGACTTCTAACACAACACACCAAGTCCTTTATAGATTCAGGAGTGGTTTACAATTTAAGAACAAGAGAATGAATTCCTAAACAACTAAACGAAATGCTCCAGATGTTGTTGTTGTTTTGGAATGATTCTGCCTTTTCTTTCTATTAGCCTTTGCAAGAGTTCTTGAAAAGTTTTTATCAAGTTGCAAAAACTAAGAAAAGTGTTTAGGAAAGTGCCTTTTATATGGTCAAGTCACTTTCCTAAACTTCTTTGTCATTGGCTGGAAAGGTCACACTTTCTGACGCCATCGGGAAGTGTGCACCTACTTTCTGCACCATCTCCAGCTGGCAGTTGACTGGCTCGTCATCATGAGAGCCTGGTACCTCTACTAGGTCCCTGAGTTTGTTTCATCTGCAATACTTCAAACAAGACACCTGCAATACTCAAGTAGAAAACCCGGTACCTTTATGAGGTCCCTGTGTTTGTCAAATCATCAAAACTACAAATAACAAGTACTATATATGATCCATTAAGATTGATGTTATTTTCCCTTTTGCTTCTATTATTTTGAGCTCAACTTTGATTGGATCACTTAACAAATACTTCTTCTATTCCTAATTATTTGTCATTTTTTAGTAAAGGTGAGTAGCAACAATCAAACCCAAAAAGGAAAGAAGCAAAAGAAAAGCAATAAGCAGCATGGATGAAAAGAAATTAATGATCGTGAAATAAAGAGGTCTGCGACGCAAGAAAGACACTTCGTGATGAGCCCCGTATAATTGTTATAGTATTAAAGAGCGTATTGACTTGCTAAGGTATTTATTAAAATCTAATTGTGGTACAACTCGTGTGGTTATTTCTTAATTATTTATTGTTGGATCACCTTTTATAAAGGAAAACACACACCACACATCTATTAAAGGATTAATATTAAACTTTTAGATCTACTTTTTTTATATTACTACTTATAAAATTTTTATTACATGTATTAACAGATTAGTTTAAAATTAATAAATAAATTAACTATATATTATTAACTAATATATATTATATAATGTTATATAATTAATAGGTTATAAAAAAATGATATTAGTGAGAGAGAATGGATTTGTAATTATCTATTACATCTTTTTAAAAAAAAAAAAATTAACTTATCACATGTCAATCCACATCCTCACGTTACTCTCAAAATATCTCTTTCATAAATATAGTAATTTATAATTGACAAGATAAATATTTCTTGATATTCTCCTAATTATTTTATTTTATTTGAATATTAATTATTGATTACTATTCAAAAACTATTTGTTTATTAATGACTATTGGGGCCTTTAAGTTTTTTTAAAAAATAATTTTATTACCGTATATTGTAACATGTAATTTCTCTTTTTAATCCATCTTTTTTTGTAATGACCCGTTAGGTCATTTTGAGAACTAGTTATCTTTCTTTCGTAAAGGACCTTTTTCGTAAATTTAGTGGGAATTTAGAATTACTCGTTCAACTATGATTATTTGATTAGTGGATAAAATTTTAAAATTTGATTTAATAATTAGTTAATGAGTCGATCCATAAGTTATTTAGTACCCTATACTACTTGACTCATGTAATGAATTAAGTTGATAGGGTTTAATATAATGTTAGTTGTTGTATAAGCCTATTTCGACTCAAATTCTCAAACAAGGACGACGACAATGACTTTTGCGATTGTCAGAGTATTGACCAATATGCATCAGGTAAACTATACTCTTCTTGTATTGTATTATGTGTAGAATTTATATCATTGATATTAAATTAAGTCGGTTAGAAATTGGATAAGAATGAAAAAGTTTGGAATCGAGTTTCCCCTGAATATGCCTTGTTATTTCTCAAATTTTTTAAGAAAATTTGACCACGTGTGAGACGTCATTATTCAAAGGAAAAAATATGTTTACTTTTTGAAGGACAATGTAATTGCTATTGATTTTTCCTTTATAAGTTAGTGGGGTGTTATTAATGATTTTCTATTTCAAATTAGGGGTAAAGGTATATGGGATTGGTGATCAAGAAATTTGAATAATAATGATAGTGGGGAGGTGTTTGGATAATTAACCACGGAAGATATATTTTTCCAATAACTAGTATCTAAACCTTTAATATTCTATAACTAAATTTGTAATGAAATAGAAATTATTTTGTAGTTTGTTAATTAGGTAAAACAAAGGTGGAAATGATGATGTTGTACATGTTTGGAAGAAGATAATTTTAGCTTTGCAACAAAAGAAAAAATATTATTATTATTATTATTATTATTATTATTATTATTATTATTATTATTATTATTATTATTATTATTATTATTATTATTATTATTATTATTATTATTATTATTATTATTATTATTATAATAAGAGTCTAATATATTGTTTCTCCTTTCCTTTTCAAATGAGTCTTGTTTTGAGAAATTTAAGGCAAAGTATAGGAGGGTAAATGAATAGGCATACATGGCAGGAAAAAGATCAGTTCTTCTACTTTCATATTATTGTTCCTAAGTAAGTTGTTCCTAAGTTAGTCTGGGTGAATTTATATTTTTGGCTATTATATTATGATTCAAGTTTTGATATATTGGTTCATGTAATTAAGTGTTAGGTGTATGATATTATGTGAATATCCTTAGGTTTATGACGTTGGAAAGAAGTTGCGACTTAAGCTTAGACTTGAAATTTAAGAACTTGATTTTAAATTTGAGTAAATTTTTGGGTCTAGGATAGACCTATAGTAATATGAGTGTTGTTAGTTACGAAATTTTATTATGATTATTAATGTGAATAGATTGCTTTGAGTTGGAAGTAGAACGAAAAGGAAAGGCTCAAGTCTCAGAGTGATTGTTCGACTATTTGAGGCAAGTGAATTTCTAAACTCTTGCTAAGTGTATGGAATGCGTATATTTCCTTGTGGTGTGTGTTTGGGAGTAATGGGATTTGGAAGGGTTGATTTGTCCACCTTAATTAATTTTAATGATAAAAAGGGTTGATAAAAGACAATGTGATTAATTGTTTGTATGTGATGTGTTGAGAATGGTACGGGTATCGGTATTATAATGGGAAGATTTATTATTATAGAATGCGGATTGTAATCCGAGAATGCGAAAGCATATGGACATTAACTGACATATTATTGATTTGGTTTATTATGTGTGATTGTGTTCTTTACTGAACCCGTATAATTGTGATAATTAAAGTGATTATATGTCATAGCGACATTTGAGTTATTGAGATGTTGCATCATCACCTTTATTTGATATCATATGTGCACATGCATTGGCATGAGATTGGTATGAGTAAAGGTCTAACAAGTGGAGATCATCCGTGTTGAGATCTTGTTATGATTATTTGGACACGTGGAGATCCTCCATGCGATAGAAAAGTTATGATTATGATTTGGGCACGTGGAGATCGTCTGAGCGGAATTTGTTTTATTTGTGATAGTGCGTTGAGATCGTCCGCACAGAAACGTGGAACGTTCGTGTCGGTATATGGACCTCGCGAGTTCCGCATTGGTCATAAACTCTCGATGTATTTTCGAGGAGTATCATGTATATACAGTTGAGAGAGTACTTGGTATTTGGAGGTATATCATTTCATGGTGTTATACTGCATTGCATCACATGACATCCTTCATCCTTTATGATCAAGTATTTTTTGATGATTGGAAAGTAGTTGATATTTGGTTACCTCTATTTGATGAACTTAATCTTGTGTTTCGCTGATATTGTGAGTGCCTTTTTGTGGAATGTGTAATTGATGAATATTGAGCTTGTTGCTGATATATAGGCTTTTGAATAGTGAACTGTTAGGTTGGGTTGGTTTTATGCAGGTTTTAGTTATGGAGGTTTGGTTGGGGTGTAAGGAGTACCCGTATTTTATACCCTTAGCTTGTGTTAAGAGGTTTACTTGCTAAGCACCGTGTGGTTTGGTACTCACCCATTGCTTCTACATTTTTTTTGTAGGTTATTAGCATGGACCTTTGTGATATTTTCTCTTCTTTTTGTCTGAGGCTTCATATGGAGATTTGTGAGGTAGTTGCTTGTCATGGACCTCCTTACTCCTATTTATGATCTTGTCCTACTCTAGGAACAATGTCATATGAGACTTGTATCTTTCTTTTGATTCATTGGTTATACTTTAGAGGCTTGTATATGTGACAATCAGATTTTGAGGGTACTTTTGAGTAACTTAAGAAATTTCTGCATTTTATTGCAATGGTCGAGTTTTAGGGTGAGTTGTCTTGGTGGGATAAGAAGAGTGTCATCACGTCCATTTTTTGATTGTGAAAATATCGTATCAGATCCCAAGGTTCGTAGGTCTCACGTGTGTACAAGTCGAGTCTATGTAGAGTCTCAAGGATAGGTACAGAGACGTATGTACTTATCTTCGAGAGGCTATAGTGACTTTAGGAAAAATCTTCACTTTTTGAATCTCTATCGTACGTCCTTGGTCCGATTTTGTTCTTAATGTTCCATTCCACTCTCTCGATATTTTGATATTATTTGCTGACTCTTTGTGGTTCCTCATTTGAGTAGTTGATGTCCTATATGGTTTTAATCTTAAATCTGATATTAAGACGAAAGTAATGTACTTATGGAAAAGATGTGTGGTTAAATTTAGAATGTTCAACAATTTGAAAGGGTTGTATAAGGTTAGTTACCTTAGTGAAAGGAATAGTACATGTGTGGTTCGATAATTGAATGTGAAATGATTAAAAGGACGTCTAGATAATGGGCATGTAACTTTGGAAACTACAACTATTAAAGTTATCATAACATGAATGGATTGCTTAGGAAATGATGAGAATAATGATGCTACAATTAAGGTAAGTATTTCTACTACAATAGTATTAATGCTTACTTGGTTAAAATTTTGGAGTGTGTTACTTTTTATGTTGACCTAACCTACGAAAGAACACATATAATTTGGGCTAGATACGAAACTAATTTGGTAACATCTTACAACTATTTGATGGGTAGAGTTTGTGACCTTTTTGGATATGATCTTATTAGTAGGTAAGATGTGTTCTAGTGGTGGATCTAATGAACTTTCATGATGTGATACTAGTGGTATATGAAAATGGATACATTGATTGTTAAGCGTGAATAAAGAATACTTAAGAAATTATCAATTGTACCACATGATCGCATAATGAGATTTGATATTGCATTCATACTTAATTTGAGTAAGCAACTAGCTTGTTACTACGGACAAATGAGTTAAGCATTGTTTGTAAGAGGAATCTTGGTGGTGGATCTTTTTTATAGTATAAATATATTTAGGTTGTGAAGTGTATTCCGTATGTTTTAAATGAGGAATGGTGATTTCATCGTAAGGTCCAAGAAAGTGGATCAATATATGAATGACAAGCTTAAAGTCCAAAAGAGTATACTTGTGTGAATATAATTAAGAGTTTAGTAAGGAAGTGCGGATAAAAGTAGGTTAGTTCTTTGAATTGGATTAGGATAACTGGGTTTAAAGTGTTATATTGATGAAATAGTTGACTTTATGGTGATAACAAGAGCTGACTAAGCATGATGGTAATAGGAGTTTGTGATGGATTGTGATTGAGACAAAATCATATAATAATAATTAAGGGTTAAACGAGTGTTAATGGTAATAATGTCGTTTTCCACTATTTAATGAGTAATGTGGTTGTATGAAAAGTTGTAGGATGTGTTGAAAAATCCTCTTGAATAGAATTGAAAAGAACTAGAGTCATAAATGGAAAAGAATTAGTGGATGTATTTTAGTCATTGGAAAGATGCAATTGAGAAAAGGGATATTTACTATAATTATAAAAGACAAAGATAGATCTTTAGAGAGTTGAGATTTAGTTCAAGGACACGTGATTTAATCTGTTTCACTTTGGTTATGGTATTAGTGTCACATGTTCATCAAATTGATCAAAAAAAAATATTAGGTAAGAATTGAGAAAGAAAACATACATAGTTCGACTCGAGTGTGGTGATAAGTTCTTTTATAATTTCGAGTTTGGTAACGGGTACCATTGGATTTTTAAGAAAGTGTGTGGAAAGGTCGATGGATAGGCAATCAATAATAAGCTAAGATGTGCAAATTTGTAAATATTTTCAATATATGAACTAATGTAAATAGATAAGAGGATTGGGTTACATAGTTGAATTCAAAATTCAAGTTTTTCATTGTGAGTTTAGATTTGTGGTAGTGTGTTTTGTCAAGGTATGTATTAATAAGGGTAAGAAACGATTGACCACATTGAGTATGAAACATTTGGAAAGACTTAAAAATAATTGAGTAGTAAATTTGATTACTTTTTATTGTTATACCTAAATGAGATTTCACGTAATGTTTTGATTTTGAGGATAAGAATAAAAATATCATGGGTTTTAGGTCAAAGAATAAGATTGGTAAGCATGTCAGCGAAAGAAAAAAGAGGTTGATGTATTGAAGAGTTTAAGCTATTTGAAATTTGCATCAGCGGAATATTAAGAAAGTGAAGAAATAAGACATCTCCATAGACCATCGGTTTGAAGTGGAAGGTTGTTTGAATTTTTTTCTTGTGTTTAGGTATGACTATAATATATGAATAGGTACGGTACAAACTTACTAGAGGTTTAACAATGATTTTTTACGAGGCTTGAGTTTTCTTAGAGTAATAAACATTGGCGTGTGGAAGATGTTACATTTTTATGTTCGTTTGGGGTTGTCAAATTGTGGTAGATGACTTATGGGGACACTGCAATATGAAATGAATATTTTGAGGGGATTGAAACTTCTTCGTTGATTGAACTATATAGACTGTGTTAGTGTTACATAGACATTTGATGGTGAATAGAGGTTATGAGCTTATAGTGTACGAAATTATCGGAATGACCAAGGATTTCTTTGAATTTTTACATTGGGTACATGATGGTTATGAATATAAGTCGATATCTGGTATATGAAAGATTACGTGAAATTGAAATTTAGTGTGAATCGATGATTGTACTTCGATGGAAAAGTATTTTAGATTTAAAATTAGTGTTATATGTCTTTAGTGTGACTCATATCTGCCATGTAAGAGATGAAGCCATCGTTCAAAAAATAAAAATAAAAATTAGAAGAGATGATATGTTTGCTAAAAAAACTTTGGTACTAGTGATGGTTTGAGAAAAAGGTAAGTGTCTGGTGTGGTTAGAATGTTTGATAGTATTAAAAATGGTGGCTTTATCACAGTATTATGAGAGTATGTGGGGTTTGATTAATCAAGTATGTGTAAGATTGTAATGGGGATAAGACTGGTTCATTTTAAGTGTCTAAAAATTGAGTGATGTAGTTAGATGAATGGAAATATTTGACACGGGCATTATGAAAGAATGGTGTAGTGTTCTTCAATCTTGGTTCTATATATTCTTATATGACCACCTTCTTCGTATTGGGCACTATTTGGAGTATGATTACCTACTTATATTATGTCTGTTTTCACATCCATGGGTGAATTCTTAGTGGTGGATCGAATGTACCGATCCTCTTATGTCCCTTGATATGATGAGATCCTTGGGCAGAATTGATTACTTCAGTTATGATAGGTTTGATTTTGTTTGGAAGTTGAAGTATATAAGTAATTTTACACGCACAACTTTGTTTATGAGAACCTATATAAGAGGTTCTATTAGCTTAGGTGTATCGCTAGCTATGTTGTTACTTGATCTTGTTGTTCTTGGGTTAGATAAGTTTGATTGTCCCTTAATTAGTACTTGATGTTTAAAGATCATATTTTTACAACTTAAGTTCGTGGAAAGATTGTATTGTGAAAGTGAACTTTTGATAGATTTGTAATGGTTGTGCATTCTAAGTGTGGTGGTTGGTTAAATTTCACTTCTGCTTGTAGTCACTATTGATTCAGAAGGCTTGGTCATGTAAGAAAATATTCATCATGAAGGTTGTGTTGAGGTCAAATGGGCTTCAGTTTAGATTGGGTTCATGAGTTAGTTTATAACTTGATAATTACTCTTGATCTATAGACCTTCCAAGGTTCGATTAAGA
>CM064966.1:22939528-22977568 GCA_032847665.1 Solanum chilense
ATCAATATAAAGAATCTACATATAGGCCTATACAAGTCGTACAAAATGAAAGTGGAATGAAAATAAAAGTCTTAGAATAAAAAGAAACTTCATAGGCAAGAAATTGGCATTGCCCTGCGAAAGTGAGGACCTGCCCACTTTGATGATAGAGAATATCCAACCCTTCTTCATGTCATCCCAAATGAGTCTTCAATGAACGCAACCTATAATGTTTGGGAAAAGATAAGAAAATAGGGTTAGTACTCCACATGTACTAAGTATGAGACCATATACACATATAAAAGCAAAACATGCTAAAAAGGGACATATAGTCAAAACATGTCATTTTACCCCTTTTAAAAGTCAAATGCAAAATTAAGCAATTCATACCAACCAACCAAACATAGTTACTAACTCAAACAAGTAATATATTTTCCAACACGCATGAACCCATGATTTACTACAACTCTATTATCAAGGAATAACATCACAAGTATGAATAAGGGTTAACCATATCATTATAAGCAAGACAACTAATCATTAATTCTTATCAAGTCAACAAGTGCAATGACCAAGCAAAGCCCAATAACCTTACTCAATCATGTAGCCTCAACAAGAAACCATATCCAATGTCCAACTTCACATCATATAAAAGTTAGATATACATTTCATCTTATGTTAACAATATAACCTAATGCATGCTCATAAGTGAACTAACCAACATATAATATCAATAATGTGCCAAGTTCATTATATACATATCATATATCGTCATCACATAAACATATATAAGAACATCCTCCTAAGACTCCCCTCAAGGCTAACTAGTGCAATGCTTAGGTAAAGTCCTATACCCCTACCTAGACTAAGTTAGACCCCTTAGCATATCCAAGTTAGAGTTCAAATCCTTTAATTGATTTTACCTTTTGGGAACAACTTTCCTTAACCGACATAGACCACATTATCTAGTGTGGAATCCGGTGTCATTACACCCTACACCGAAAGAAAGTGGACTACTTCCCAAGGTAGTACCAAAACATGAAACATAGCAAATACATGGATCCACTAGCTAGTATTCCTATGGGGGCCACATAGTTCAAGAACTAGGAGATATACTTGGGAACCTCTTTATTCACCATGCATCATAGTCTCCAATCTCAAGAGTAATGTAGTGCCTACCTTCCCTATGTGGGAAGGAACACTCCTCAATCTAGTTCACTCGATGCTAAGCTAGAGTCCCTTTTTGAAATGTTTTTAAGCCTTCAATTATCAATCATAACTTAGTTTAGGTCATAGGGTCTACCCCTTGTATAATCATCATCATCAATAGCTCAATATGAATTGTATGAGTATAATTCATTTCATCACAATTCATACAAGCAAGGCTAACATATTAATGGGATTCCAACTCAGCACCTTTTGAGTGAGATTTTGAGAAGAATTGCTCTTTGGAGAGCACAGTACGATGAAAGTTGTAAGCTGTGTTCGGGGGACCTGAGAGGCAATTTTCATGTAGGTTTCATCAAATTACGAAATTGATGTTATGAACTAAGTTGTTTATGATTTATTTAGTATATAATGAATATATGAACATGTAATTGAACTTGATTATAATAAATTGTAATGTTTTGTTTCAAAATGAAGAATGTGATCTTTAACCCTAACCCTAAGTTTGATCTTTATGTAAATTGGGTTGTGATTGATTCAATTATCTTTCTAGGGTTTATATCACTATTAAATGATGTAGTTACAATAATCATTAACAAATTCCAGTGAATTTTAGTCTTTCATGCTAGTCTTAAGAATATGATCTAGGTGAGAGATGATTTGACCTAGGTATCTTATTTTAAGTTATGATCTAATGTTGAATTGTTCTATAGTTTTTACTCTAGTCTTGTTATCATGTCGAATATTGAGTTATGATGTTGAATATCTAAATTGGATTGTATTGAGGATTTATGGTAAGGCCTTGATGATGAACTATGAGGAAAACTTGGTAAGTCTTAGAATCTCTATATATACTTCTAATTGTGATTAATTGTGGTTAACTCATGATGTCATATTGCAGTATGCCTAGTATTAGGATTGATAGGGTGGTATGATGTTGAATTGAAATGTATTTATTATGATTATGAGGTTATTAAGATGTAAAGGTTATAAGGGGGGTGATGTATACCAATGTGCCTTATTATGAAATGGTATGTGGGTCTATGTCGGTCAATGTCTATTATCGTCATGTGGGATTCACACTCTAGTTATTGGATAGATGTAAAAAGTGTAGGTACTTGAATGGGATTCTATCTACACATGGCACGAGTAGGCTTTGAAGATGCTAAAGTAAAGTCCCTAGGTCTTCCAAGACCATTTTGTGAAGTCCTTTAAATGCATAAATGTCTCTTATAGTATCTCTTGTAATGACTGTTGACTTGTTGTGGTTGTGTTGGAAACAAAATATCCTTATCTTTGGTAGTCTTGAAGAACACTTAGAGTGTATTGAAGAGGTTGTATGGGCGGTCTTTTCATGTCTTACTTATAAGGGTATTAGGATAACCTTTAGTAGAGGGTCTAAAGGGATAAACGGGTTACTAAATGATTATGGTCTTATCTTGAATATTATGGGAGTATTATCTTATGTGGTTGATGGTGGACTTCTACGATATATTTTTCTCTTACCTTATGAAGTTTTTGTCAAAATAGCATGAAAACATATTTCAACTAAAATTTCCCTTTTTTACATTATTTCTTGCATGGTCATAATACTTAGTGCTTAATTGTATTAATTCCATATTTTCTCTATGGCTACAAGTGTGTATGGTGGCAAGTGAGGATTCCTAAAGTTGAAGCTTGGGAAGTAGAACTATCTCAAGATTTAGCATGTCCTCATATGTTCAAGGACATGGATGTTCTTTCTAGTTTTATTTCATTAAAGACATTGTATTAGACATAAGTTTCTTTCCAATTTAAGGGTCCTGACCCTATGATAGTCGAATGAGTTTAAGGCAGCTTGTTATGAGACGTAGTTCTTCTTATGCTTTATAAAGAGTTTATTTATTGAATTATTGTGAAAAATTTTAATTTGGAACTAATTTTTATACTTATGTGATGAATGAATGCTAAGAGGCTTGTATAAGACCTCTTCGATGTCGAGTACGTTGGGTCACGACTTGGGGGTGCTCTCGGGTCGTGACTATATTTGTATCAGAGCATAAGGTTATGAAATGGTATTTAGGGTCCAAAGTCTCACAAGCCACATCTAGTAGAGTCTTGTTCATTGATGCGAGTCATGACACATCTATGAACGACATGATATAGGACGGTAGAAGTTTCATTTTCTTCATTACTGTTGTGTCATGCGATAGATTTGAGTTCTATAAGTGTCTTTTCCTAATCTCTTATCTTGTGTTTGTAGGATATGAATACAAGATGGACGCCCGCAAAAAGATGGGCCAAAGGAGTATTGAACAATGGAGTTCCTCCCCGAGATGAGCAAGTTCCTCAAGATGAACAAGTCCTTAGAGCTAATCATGGAAATGAGGTTCCTGTGGTTCCCCCAGGCATGTCTCATAAGGAGGTTAGAGGAGATCTTATTGCCCTATCCGGAGCAATGACGACTCAAGAAAATAGATATGTGGGGCCTAGGGTGAATGTTATTGAGATCACTATGGCCTCTCGATTGAGGGACTTTGTAAGGATGAATCCTTATATCTTTCTTTGTTCTATTGAGGGAGAGGATCCCCAAGAATTCTTATCTTGTGTTTATTGTCACGACCTGCACCTATACCTTAGAAGTTAGAGAATTCCTAAGGTCATAAGATTGCATACATGACCTCTTGGAGACTTGTACAAACCCTTTCGTGTCGTTCATTGAATATATACATATGAAAAGTAGTGCGGAATTAAATCTTTTCACAACATTTGCATAGTCTTTAAAATCCCTTTTATATAAAATCCATAGTAAATACTAAGTCTCATTTCATCAAATTTTAGACACAAGAGTACTTTGGGACAAAGCCAATACAATAGAAAATATAGTACTATTAAGTCTATTAAGATACTTCAATAAGAGAAATAAAAGACATCTAGCCCTCGAGTCAAATGAAAACATACGTTTACTGGCTTGAACGATCCTGTAATCCAAGCTTAGCTCCCAAAAGCACTTTCACCTATGAATTACTTTAGAGATAGATAATTGCATGAAATTAGTGCAAACACATTTACTAAGTATTGCATAATGCATAAAAATCATGAAAAATGGACATTTATTGGAAATATGCATCTTTTGATTTAAATATCATAATATAAACATAATAAAATCATTTAAAACCTTAGAAACGCATAAGAAATCACATAAGCCATTTATTACATTTTTAAGGACACTTTAAAGTAAGTAAGTTCACTGTTACACTGAACTCCTTCACTGTTACATTGAAGTTCCTTAACTCCACCTTAGAGACTTTCTAGCATGTAATTCCGTCACTAAAAGTATCATAAGACTCATTAAGTAATACAAAGAGAGACCGCTCATCCACCCTCTCTAGGCATACCTAAATGATCCTTAAGAACACACTTACAATACACCAAACATATGAACATGAGATTCTCTTACCAAAGGGGATTCTAAGGTTCACTTAAGTGAGTTGTGAAGCGACCGCCCATACAATCCCTTTCACACACGCTTAAGATATCCTTTAGACTACCTAGGATAAGATGATTCTCACTTAACACAATAGCATTCATAGAATATGACATTCACCTCCTAAAGTTTATCAAAAGACCTACTCAAGTAAATAAAGTAGAGAATCTCCATGTTTGACCTCTTCAAGATTACCTAAGTAATCTTTAAGACTACCTAAGTTTGAATCATGTCTACATAATCAACCATCTTTCCTAAATAGAGTCATTTTTAAGACTTATCTAGGTAAGATACGAAGTGACTATTCCTATGCCCCCTTCACACCTTAACAAGACAACCTTTAACTACTCTAGATAAGTACTTATTCATTTAACATGTTTTCTTAACTTAATTCATTAACTTCCTTAGTTCATTTAAGACTCATTCATCACATAAAGGACATTCAAATAATCGTCTTGGAGAAGACCTAGGGATTCTCACTAACATCTTCAAAGTCTGTTGTGCAATGTCTAGATAGTGTCTCATACCACCACCTAAACTTCATAGAAATTCTCAAATACTAGTAGGTATCCCATATGATGAGAATACTCAATAACCGACATAGATCATGGTAGAAAGGCATGGAATCCGGAGTTGTAACCTACTCCAATGAAGGGTGTTCCACTTGCCAATGGTAAAACTTGGACACATCCCATGTAGGCATATGGTTAAGGAATATGAAGGGTTTTATGTATACTCTAGTCTCATTTTTCACTAGAGCTACTTCCGAAACCATACTCACTCGGTGCTAGCCTTTTTTCTCATAGAGTAATTTACATTAAAGGATGATACGAAGGGGTTCCATATCTATTTTATAACCCAATCACATTCACTCTACCAAAGAAGTCCCCTAGGGATGCCTTACAATAGTGATGAAGACAAATCTAATTACTTCCCTATGTATGATATGATGTCGTTCCAGCCAACCAACATTAAGTACATCATTCATTACAATAAGGATGCCATTATGACTTTCGACTTCAAGGTTCATTACCTTACCACTAGGTTCAAGGTTTCACATAAAGGACCTTCTTAAAATCATTCAAGGTGTCATATAATTCATACATACAAGACTAAGATTATTTAGCATCCTAAGTCAACATATCTCATATTCACATTCATACATGTATAAAGTAAGAGACACAAGTCTACCAAAACAAGACACAACATACATTACTTTAGCACATATCGCATATCATTCTAGAAGCACATAGGAATAACCATTTTCATCTTTAAGTAATCCTAAACACTACTATAACATCATCAATAAAACCATCATAGACTCATATAGTCAAGTAGAAATAATCATGCATCAACTCTAAAAATACATATATAAAGACCTAGTCATAGTCTAACATAATCACCTAACAACAATAGAACAACACATACTTTCATATTACTCACATGTAGATAGATATGATCATACTTCACCTAAAGCACTACACAAATTTTCATAATACTTCAAATAAGTTAGCTGACAAGTCCATGATCATCATAATACATAAAGTAACGCCGACAAGGCCACATCATTCACATAGTACCGCCACCATAAGTGGACCATACCAATCACTACATTATTCAAGAGCTACATTATATGAAATAACGAGAAATAGGGCAGCGTACCACCAATCCTCACAACTTCAATCCAAATTTAAATCATCCAATTCAATACCATAAGGCCCTTACTTATGGCCATAACATCAATTCAATACAAAAATCATAATACTCAATGAATCTAGGTCAATTCAATATAGATTTATCACTCTAAGACAGCCTATACATAATTTTTATACAATTATTACATCAATCAATAGCCCATTCAAAACTACACTAGAATTCATAAGCATTAAGACAATATCACTTAACCCATAAAGTAGTCAAAAGCTATGGTTCATCAATTTCATGGGTTCATAGGTTAATTGAATTGAAATAATCTAATTAACAATAATTCAATCAATATTCAATGATTTAAAACCTTTAATTCAAGAACCCATGGATAGATTTCAATTTAGAAAACTAATCTTTTTTAAAAGTCTTTGAAAATAACTTCCAAGATTTGTTCCTTGATTAATAGAGTTTCAAGGATCAAAAACCATACCTCATTGATGTTAAAACACCAATTTTATGAAGAATCTCCACTCAAATCTCCAGTCCAAGATCTTCATTAAGTTTTGGCTTCAATGGAGTTCTAGAGAATTTCTAAGATATTTTGGGTTTTGATTTTGAATAATGAACTCATCTAGGCATTTAGGACTTATAAACCAACTAAAATACCTAAAATACCTCTAAGTAAACTCCCTTTATATTATTTGGACGTTGGGTGAATTTACCAATTCACCCTTCAACTTAACAGTAAACTGCGCCGGAACACAGCCCTCCCAGACGATTGCCCATCGACTGGTCATCAGTCCACAAACTGACGTCCTGTCCTCCGTCAATTGGGTTAGAGCCTGGAAAATGGATATTATATCCGTAGGATAATTACCCATAGACTCCTTACACCTACGGGGCATCGACCAGGCCACTGGCCATCGTTTGTCATCCGTAGGTGGGACTGCCTTGGGTAGTTTTGGCCGCCAACATGGGTCCTTCCTCAAGGACCCTAGGATTGTCCTTGGGGATGTTTTACCGAAATTCTCCAACCCTAATATTTTTTTATAGTAATTTAGGACCTCCCGTATAAATTTTATCCAAAACTAATATGTAAAACTCAACGAAACATGCCAAGACACACAAGGTCATTTCAAGGTAGACCTTTCGAACGTCATGGACTTTCTTGGATGTTTGACCTCTAAACTTTATGAAACTTAACACACTGCCTATAAACACTATTATAACTCATATAAGAACCTCATTAACTCATGAATTACACATATAGTAACATAACCACACATGAGGTACATAGGTGACCTAGTCGTCGAACGTCTTGATCGTCCCTTGACGTTTGACTTCCAATGCACCTAAATCTTTAGACACTGACCCAATACCACATTATAAGTAATTTTAGGACCTTATAATCTCATGAAAAACATTTTATGCTCTAGCTTCACCTAAGTCATTTTCGAGGTATTACAATCTCTCCCACTTGGACAACATTCGTCCTTAATGACACTTGCCACTCTTCGAAAACTTCCAAGAATAGAGATTCAGTTAACAACTTATAACCATACCATATAACACCTTATACAAAACAAACATCTAGGACAAATCAAATTTACAAAGTCAAGACACTCAGAACACAACAAAAAAGTAAAAAAAAATTATATAACTCATCATACCATAAGAATCACATCCTTCATTCTAAATAGCAAAGACTCATTTTATATTCATTATTATGCTCATATAAATCATTTATAACCACATTTAATCAATTTTCAACCAAAGAATGAATTAGTCAAAATTTGAAAAATCTCACAGTGAGTAGGCAGTGAGTAGGCAACCTTTACCGTGAATTTTGCAATTTTTTCAAAAATGCAATATTTGGAGAAATCATGATGGAAATATGATATTATGAAAGATAAAATCATATAAACACATTTTTCAACATAAACATACCATTATGAAATGCAAAATGCAAGGAACAATGAAATTCAATTCCACAAAACTCCTAAACACAATGCACATGCAACATACTTCTATGACTTTCTAGTCAATCTAATAACCATAATTTTCCCACTTATAAGAAAATCATAATACTAAAGAACTACAAGAAATTACCATTATCATCTTCACCCTCATCCAGCTTTTCTCCTCCAGTCCGGAGTGCACAGAAACGCCTCTCCTTTGGAGCATCATCTTTTGGAACATTAGGAGCAACTTGCCTACCATCTCTAGTAGTACAATCCCTCACTTTGTGTCCATCTTTACCACATCCAAGGAAACTACCGGTACCCAATAGACACTCCTCATAATGCTTCTTTGCACAAGTAGCACAAGTAGGCTTACCACCTTGAGAACCATTACCCTTCTCAAGTTTCACCTTAGGAGCACTAGGTCCATATTGAGTTTGACTCCTCTTTTTGAACCTAGATTGACTTATCACTTGATCCACTCCTCTTCAAGTTTCTAGCAATCCTACCAAGTTTAGACTCCTCAATTGATTGAGCATACACCATGAGTCTAGCTAGGGTTATATCATCATTTAGCGTGGTATTTTCACCTCCCTCCTCTCATGGGGAAAGTACTTTCCAAGAAAAGATTCTTTGAATTATTCCCACTAATAGGACCCAACTCAACCAGCCTATTATCTTTCCATTGAGTGTACCACACTTGAGTAACCTCCCTAATTAGTACGAAGCTAACTCCACCTTCGCCCTAGAAGTCACCCCCATGGCACTCTGCACCTTGTACATACCATCAAGAGACTCTTGGGGATCCACTCCCACCTTAGATCCAATAAAGATAGGACGATTCATCCTCACAAAATCTCTCAATCTAGATGTCATAGTGTTCTCCACAATATTCACTCTAGGCACAATACCCATATTCACATGGGTATTCAAAGCTAGGGCTAAAGTGATTAAAGTCTCTCTAGTATCCCCATTTGTCATTTGCGGGGGAACCACCAGAACATCATTACCTCCACCCACAATAGGGACTTGATCACCTTGAGCACCTTGAGGGACTTGCTCAACTTGCTAAACTTAAGGAGGAATCTCCTCATTCTCCCTTCCCTTTTCCAACCTTCTAGCATTCATCCTTCTAGTATTCATCTTCCTATAAACACAAGGAAATCCATAAGAACAGAGTAGTAATAACTTTTACTCTATGGCACGACATAGGAGTAGAAAAGAAGTGAAACTCTATTATCCTATAGCCTTTCGCCCATAGATTTGTCGCGACTAACACCGATCGCCAAGACTCTACTATATGTGACTTGATGAGACTTTTGGATTCCTAAGACCACTTTCATAACCTATGCTCTGATACGAAGCTTTTCATGACTCGCACCTATACCCAAGAAGTTAGGAAATTTCTTAGGTCATTGACCGGCGTACTTGACCTCTCGGAGCTCTTGTACAACCCCTTTCGTATCGTTCATTGCATATATACATATGAAAAGTAGTGTTGAATTAAAACTTTTCACAACATTTGCATAGTCTTTAAAATATCTTTCATATAAAATCCATAGGAAATACTAAGTCTCATTTCATCAAATCTTACACACAAGAGTACTTTGGGACACGACCCATACAATAGAAAATATAGTACTATTAAGTCTATTACAATACTTCAATAAGAAAAATAAAAGACATTTATGCCCTCGAGTCAAATGTGGACTTACTTTAACTTGCTTGAACGATCCTATAATCCAAGATTAGCTCTCAAAAGCACCTTCACCTATGAATCACTTTAGAGATAGATAAGCATGGAATTAGCACAAACACATGTACTAAGTATGGCATAATGCATAAAAATCATGAAAACGGCCATTTATTGGAAATATGAATCTTTTGATTTAAATATCATAATATAAACATAAGAACAACATTTAACACCTTAGAAACACATAAGAAATCACTTAAGCCATTAATCACATTTTTAAGGACACTTTACAATAAGTAAGTTTACTGTTACAGTGAAGTTCCTTCACTCCACCTTAGACACTTTCTAGCAAGTAATTCCCTCAATATAATATATCCTAAGACTCACATAAGTAATATAAAGAGATACCTCCCATAAACCCTCTCTAGTCATACCTAAATCATCCTTAAGACCACCTATAATGAGATATACATACTTACAATACACCAAACATATGAACATGAGATTCTCCAACCAAAGGTGATTCTAAGTTTCACTTGAGTAAGTTATGAAGTGACCGTCATACAATGCCTTTCACACACTTAAAATATCCTTTAGACTACCTAAGATAAGATCGTTCTCACATAACACAATAACATTCGTAGAATATGACATTCACCTACTGAAGGTTATCAAAAGACCTGTCAAGTAAATAAAGAAGAGAATGTCCATGTTTAAATTCTTAAGGATTACCTAATTAATCCTTAAAACTACCTAAGTTTGGATCATGTCTATATAATTAACCATTTTTCCTAACTAGAGTCATTCATAAGACTTATCTAAGTAAGATACAAAGTGATCATTCCTATGCCCCCTTCACACCTTATCTAGACAACCCTTAACAACTCTTAATAAGTACTTATTCATTTAAAATGATTTCTTAACTGAAGTCATTACATTCCTTAGTTCATTTAAGACTCAAACATCACATAAAAGACATTCAAGTAATGGTCTTGGAGAAGACCTAGGGACTCTCACTAACATCTTCAAAGCATATTGTGCAATGTCTAGATAGTGTCTCATACCACCACCTAAACTTCATAGAAATTCTCATATACTAGTAGGTATCCCATATGATGAGAATAGTCAATAACCGACATAGATCATGGTAGCAAAGCATGGAATCCGGAGTTGTAACCTACTCCAATGAAGGGTGTTCCACTTGCAAATGGTAAAACTTGGATACATCCCATGTAGGCACATTGTTAAGGAATATGAAGGGTTTTCTTTGTACTTTAGTCTTATTCTTTACTAGAGATACATCCCAAACTATACTCACTCGGTGATAGCATTTATTCTCATAGAGTTATTTACGTTAAAGGATCATACGAAGGGGTTCATATATAGTTCATAACACAATCACATTCATTCTACAAAAGAGGTCCCCTAGGGCAGCCTTACAATGGCGAAGAGAATATCTCTAATGAATTTCTTAAGGATGATATGATTCCTTTCTAGCTAACCAACCTTAAGTCCATCATTCATTACAAGAACGTTACCATTACGGCTTTCGACTTCAAGGTTCATAACCTTATCACTAGGTTCAAGGTTTCACATAAAAGACCTTCTTAGAATCATTCAAGGTCTCATTTTATTCATACATACAAGAGTATAAAGCTTTAGCATCCTAAGTCAAGTAAGGGACGCAAGTTTACAAAAACATGACACAACATACTTTACTTCAGCACATATTGCATATCATTTAAGAAGCACATATGAATAACCATTATCATCGTTAAGTCATCCTAAACACTACTATAATATCATCAGTATAACCATTATAGACTCATATAGTCAAGTAGGAATAATCATGCATCAACTCTAAGACTACACGTACAAAGACATAGTCATAGTCTAACATGATCACGTAACAACAATAGTAACCTACTCCAATGAAGGGTGTTCCACTTGCAAATGGTAAAACTTGGATACATCCCATGTAGGCACATTGTTAAGGAATATGAAGGGTTTTCTTTGTACTTTAGTCTTATTCTTTACTAGAGATACATCCCAAACTATACTCACTCGGTGATAGCATTTATTCTCATAGAGTTATTTACGTTAAAGGATCATACGAAGGGGTTCATATATAGTTCATAACACAATCACATTCATTCTACAAAAGTGGTCCCCTAGGGCAGCCTTACAATGGCGAAGAGAATATCTCTAATGACTTTCTTAAGGATGATATGATTCCTTTCTAGCTAACCAACCTTAAGTCCATCATTCATTACAAGAACGTTACCATTACGGCTTTCGACTTCAAGGTTCATAACCTTATCACTAGGTTCAAGGTTTCACATAAAAGACCTTCTTAGAATCATTCAAGGTCTCATTTTATTCATACATACAAGAGTATAAAGCTTTAGCATCCTAAGTCAAGTAAGGGACGCAAGTTTACAAAAACATGACACAACATACTTTACTTCAGCACATATTGCATATCATTTAAGAAGCACATATGAATAACCATTATCATCTTTAAGTCATCCTAAACACTACTATAATATCATCAGTATAACCATTATAGACTCATATAGTCAAGTAGGAATAATCATGCATCAACTCTAAGACTACACGTACAAAGACATAGTCATAGTCTAACATGATCACGTAACAACAATAGTACAACAGATACTTTCTCATTACTCACATGTAGATAAATATGATCATACTTCACATAAATCACTACACAAATCATCATAATACTTCAAGTAAGTTTATCGACAAGGCCATGATCATTATAATACATAAAGTAATGCTGACAAGGCCACATTATTCGCATAGCACTGCAACCATTAATGGACCATACCAATCACAACATAATTCAAGATGTAGATTATACGAAATAAAGAGAAATAGGGCAGCGTACCACCAATCTATTCTCACCACTTTAATGGAAAGACTAAAGTACTAACATATGATTTTCTATTTATGAAGCCTTCGAAAACTACGATGGATGTTGGTACAGACCCCACAACATCCTAATAAAGAAAATATTGAAAAACCAAACAATAAATTGAGTCCTCCGCAAAGAAAGGAGGCTCACGAACTGATACTGGAGTGTTAAATCGGATCAATAGTACACCGGATGCCGATCCACGTTAACTACGTCTACATCATGACACGATGCAGGCCAACCGGCACCAGTACATTATATGTAAAAGTATGAAAGTTCGAATGCTAAAACAACTTAAGCTTGAAAAGAGTAAAAGGGAACACTTACCTTGGCTCTACTCAACTCATGAATATTATGACTTAATAATACTGAATCATTTCAATATAACACAAATGGAATGCAAGTGCAATATAAAGAAAAGTTGTTTTACAACATGCTGTAAATTTTGAATGTATACAAGGATACAAATAAGATGTATGTGAAAATACAAATAGAATGATATATATATATATATATATATATATATATATATACACACTTAACTTCTGTGGGAGTTTCTCTAACCGGCAACCATCACTTAAGAGCTATAGTGATGGTACAATGATCTACCTCACACTGTCAGCGCATCCGATACCCAACCAAATGTATAAGACCTGAACTGCCTAATGGATCCACTAGTCTACTGTTAAAAAAAAAGTTTATCTAAAATTTATGACCCTTTTCTATCCATTGTGGCTACATGGTTTATGGGGCTGTAAGTTGTCTGAACTCTCCCCCAAATCGGTGCTCACTACTACTCCTTGAATATAATGTTTCTTATGTTTTAAAAAAATACTTATTTTGTGATTTGAGAATAGTGCTCAAAAATATATCTCAAGGGCTATCTTGGAAATCTCAGTTACTTGCTGGTTTTATTTAGAAAACTTTTACTGTCTCTAAAAGCTAGCCTCATGGCTCTTTGGAAATCTCAGTTTCCCTTTCTTTTAAATATGAAAACATTTTATACTACTTTGGAAATACTTGGTCCCTATAAACTGCTCTGAAGAAATACTTAACTTTACTCTGAATTGTGCTCAAACGTAAGTCTTAAAACGACATCCAAAACGTTTTTGAAAGACTTATGAAACTTGAAATGAACTTCGTCTTCTTATATTTATTCTTTACTCAATCTGATCTTTCAGTCTTAAAACAAGTTTAAAGTATTTGTAAAACACTTCTTGAAAGGACTCTAAGAATTTTGTAGACTTGGCTCTAAACTTTCCTTGAATTTGAAGTTATAGATTCAAGCTTGTAATTCATGTTTCTGGATAATTTCTATATGATCAGAAGTCATTTAGAGTAGTTAGAATCATTAGGAACTGTTAAACACTTTAGAAAGGCTTAATCGGATTGACTCACGAAAATTGGGTTAAAACATTGATCTTGGCGCTTAATAGGCGCACCGCACTAGGCCTAAAGTTCAGAGACCTTATTCAAGTGCATCGCCCCAGGACCTCTAGCGAAGATGGGGAGCGCCGCGCCTGACTCTTCCCAGGTTACTCTTGATGAATTTCGATTTTGTTTTTCTGAACTTAAATCATTCTAATTCGATTCATTTTCTGAAATACCCCTCAGATCTATTTACCCACATCATATATACAAGGATCTAACCCAATTAATTCAATAAAAACACTTATATCATCAAAGAACTCCTAAATCTCAACTCATTTTCAAGAACGAAAGCAATTCAAGAAACCATATTCAAGAACATTCAAATTCGAGTCTTTTTGGAACGTAAACACATTGAATCAAACAAATTTTTCACGTGGGTGAACAAAGCTAATGCTGAGATAGACTCACATACCTTTTTAGGGATCATACCCGACGAAATCCTCTAGTTAATTCGATGCTCTTGGCGAATCTTGCCCTCTTTCTTCTTATCGTCTCCTTTCTCCAAACCCTAGCGTGAATCTCTTTTTTCTAAACTGAATAAATTGTTTTTTTTACCCCAATTTAATCCTTAAAACGAATTAACATAATTAGGTAAGGAAAATATAACTTTGCCCTTCCCAAATCAAGAATTGATCTTTCCTTAATCCAACAGCCCAACTTTCGAAAGGCACAACTGACTCATATGATATTGAAAACGTGCAAACTCAACGGCCTTGGAAAGATTATTCTGAGGACTTTTCAATCATATTTGGAACTACTCCTAACTCATCCTGAGATAGGATATGCGATCGTTTGAAAATGACCAAACTTACTTTCTTAACTTAGACAAATTTTTCAGATTTTCTTATTCTTTCCTAAAATAAGTATTTTCAGATTTTAAAACTCTAAACTAGTTCTTTATAGTTGTGAGGCGACACCCATCAAAGGGGTAGTTCCCCACCCAGGAGCTACTTTACCATATTCCGAATTCAATGGTTTTAATAAATCTCCTACTGCAGTTCGTCTTGGAAGCAATCTTCACTGGCACAAGGATCTCCTTACAGCAACCTCCACTACGATAGAAACCGACAATGAGTTTACGAAGGCTTCGAGTAGTGCGGGATAGGCTAATCACCAGACTGCTCTGGAATAGGTTAATCGCTGGAGGCCTTTCAAGCCAATCTCTTGATTCACATGAATGTGAAACCGTTACAAGCGATCCTGCATACCCATCATCCGCCGCTTAAAGTAATGGCCAAGGTTTCTATGGATTCAGCCCTGTGGAAAAATAGTAATTAATTTTGAATTCATTAAATGATAATTTATATGTGCCATAAAATTAGGAGATTCATAAAAAAGGAATATTTACCTATTTTTACTCAAATTAGTTAAATTTCATTCAATAAACAAATTTTTTTTCTAACGTTGATCTCTCCTCTCAATTGTTTCTCTAATTTGTCGTCAGTTGCAACTAGTTTCAGTTGATATTTATCAAATAATCTTCATTTATGTTGTAATGAACGACTTCTTATCAATACTAATAAAACATGGTTGTAGATGGGATCCTTTAGGTTGGTGGTCTTTGCAATTTTTAATTTTTATTGTTAAACAGCTCAAGCTTAAAAAAATTAAGAACAATGATACGGAAAAGGAAGTTTTCATAATTATGTTGTTTATTATAGAATTTAACTGTGAAGTTTTTGGTATGAAGTTTTTCTTTTATTGAGATTAAATAACATTTATTTGAAAATTCAAAAGATTTGGTATGAATTTTTTATAATATATGGTTTCTCGTTAAACATAAATTTCATAGATATTATATCTAACCTGTATATTAGAAATGCCACTTTTTTGTAAAATTTTGAACTTAGATTTGAATAAATTGTGTACACTGGTTAATTAAAAAGTTATTCAGATTTTGTTTGTGTGTACTACTTTTAATTATGACGTATGAACATTTAATAAAATTTGCTTGAAAATTTTTGTAGGTTTTTGTATGATCATTCATTTTTTTAATGCTTTTGGTTAAAAATTACATATAATTTTTTTGAAATTTGTTTACTAATTATATCATGTTGGTACAATTTTGGCATTATATCTAAATCAATTTCATATACTATTTATCTAATAAATGAAATTTATAATCATTAGACATATTATTATTATTTTTGTATGATTTTGGTATAAAAATTAACGTAAATTTTATATGAATTTGATGTTACAGTATGATCATATTTGTATGATGATTTATATATATATATATATATATATATATATATATATATATATATATATATATATATATATATATATATATATATATATATATATATATATATATATACACACGCATTTGACTTCTGTGGGAGTTTCTCTAACCGCAACCATCACTTAAGAGCTATTGTGATGATAAAACGATCTACCTCACGCTGTCAGCGCATCCGATACCCAACCAAATGTATAAGACCTGAACTGCCTAATGGATCCACTAGTCTACTGTCAAAAAAGTTTATCCAAAATTTATGACCCTTTTCTACCCATTGTGGCTCATGGTTTATGGGGGTTGTAAGTTGTCTGAATTCTTTCCCAAATCGTTGCTCAATACTACTCCTTGAATATAATATTTCGTATGTTTTAAAAACATACTTATTTTTTGATTTGAGATTAGTGCTCAAAGACTTAGCTCAAGGGGTATCTTGGAAATCTCAGTTGCTTGTTGGCTTCATTTAGAAAGCTATTACTCTCTCTGAAAGCTAGCCCAGCCCATGGCTCTTTGGAAATCTCAATTTCCCTTCCTTTTAAATGTGAAGACATTTTATACTCCTTTGGGAATACTTAGTCCCCATATACTGCTTTAAAGAAATATTTCACTTTACTCTGAATTGCACTCAAACTTATGTCTTAAAACGAGATCTAAAACGTTTTTGAAAGACTTATGAAACTTGAAATGAACTTCTTATTTTTATCTTTACTCAACCTGAAAATAAAACAAGTTTAAAGTATTTGTAAAACACTTCTTGAAAGGACTCTACGCACTTTGTAGACTTGGCTCTAAACTTTCCTTGAATTTGAAGTTATAGATTCAATGTTGTAATTCATGTTTCTGGATGATTTCTATATGATTAGAAGTCATTTAGACTAGTTATAATCATTAGGAACTGTTAAAACACTTTAAAAAGGCTTAATCGGGTTGAATTACGAAAACTTGGTGAAAAATGCTGATCTTGGCGCTTTATAGGCACACCGCGCTAGGCCTAAAGTTCAGAGACCTTATTCAGGCGCACTGCCCCAGGACCTCTAGCGAAGATGGGGAGCTTCGCCGGACTCTTCCCAGGTTACTCTTGATGAATTTTCATTTCGTTTTTTTGAACTTAAATCATTCTAATTCGATTTATTTTCTGAAATACACCTTAGATCTATTTACCCACATCATATATATATAAGGATCTAACCCAATTAATTCAATAAAAACACTTATATCATCAAAGAACTCCTAAATCTCAACTCATTTTCAAGAACGAAAGCAATTCAAGAAACCATATTCAAGAACATTCAAATTCAAATCTTTTTGGAACGTAAACACATTGAATCAAACATATTTGTCACGTGGGTGAACAAAGTCAATGTTAATATAGACTTACATACCTTTTTAGATATCATCCCGACGAAATCCTCAAGTTAATTTGACGCTCTTGGCGAATATTGCTCTCTTTCTTCTTATCTTCTCCTTTCTCCAAACCCTATCGTGAATTCTCTTTTTCCTAAACTGAATAAAGTGTTTTTTTAACCTAATTTTATTCATAAAATGAATTAACAAAATTAGTTCAGGAAAAGACAACTTTTCCCTTCCCAAATCAAGAATTTGGTCTTTCCTTAATTCAACAACACAATTTTCGAAAGGCACAACTCACTCATATGATATCGAAAACGCGCAAACTCGACGACCTTGGAAAGATTAGTCTAAGAACTTTCCAATCATGTCTGGAACTACTCCTAACTCATCTTGAGATAGGATTTGCGGTCATCTAAAAATGACCAAACTTACTTTCTTAACTTAGACAAATTTTTCAAATTTTATTATTCTTTCCTAAAATAAGTATTTTCATATTTTAAAACTCTTTTCTAGTTCTTTATAGTTGTGAGGTGTTACAAGTAATTATAATTAATTTTGATTTCATTAGTGATAATTAATATGTGTCATAAAATTAGGAGATTCATAAAAAAGAAATATTTGTTAACCTATTTTTATTCAAATTAGTTAAATTTAATTCAAAAAACAAATATATTTTTTTCAAACGTTGATCTCTCCTCTCAATTTTTTCTCTTATTTGTCGTCAGTCGCAACTTGTTTCAGTTGGTATTTATCCAATAATCTTTATTTATGTTGTAATGAACGTTTTCTTATCAATACTAATAAAACCTGGTGGTAGATGGGATCCTTTAGGTTGGTGTTTTCGTGATTTTTAATTTGTATTGTTATACAACTCAAGCTTTAAAAAATTAAGAGCAATGATACGGAAAAGGAAGTCTTCATAATTATGTTGTTTATAATATAATTTAATTGTGAAGTTTTTGGTATGAACTTTTTCTTTTATTGAGATTACATAACATTTGTTTGAAAATCCAAAAGATTTTGGTACGAATTTTTTATAATTTATGGTTTCTCGTTAAACATAAATTACATAGAATTTATTTCTAACCTTTATATTGGACATACCACTTTTTTGTACAATTTTGAACTTATATTTGAATAAATTGTGTACACTGGTTAAATGAAAAAGTTATTCAGATTTTGTTTGTGTATAATACTTTTAATTATGACGTATAAACATTAAATAAAATTTCCTTGAAAATTTTTGTAGGTTTTTGTATGATCATTCATTTTGTAATGCTTTTGGTTAAAAATTACATATATTTTTTTTTGAAATTGGTTTACTAACTATATCATGTTGGTACAATTTTAGCATTATATTGAAATGAATTTCATATACTATTTATCTAATAAATGACAATTATAATTATTAGAAGTATTATTATTTTTTTGTATTATTTTGGTATAAAAATTGACGTAAATTTTGTATGAAATTTGATATTCCAGTATGATCATATTTGTATGATAATTTATAATTGTTAGGCTGAACCTATCGGTAACCCCCTAAGGTTGGCATTAATTTTTCACATAAATACATCAACTAGACTTTCTTCATTTTAGATATCTCATGTTGAGTCCCTTTGTGTTATTTTGACACTTTTTACTGATTTGACATATTTTGTGTGCTGCACCCATTTTGAGCGCATGAGTTTCTTTTTTTTTTGAATTTTTTTGCATTTTTTTCCTTCTTCATTTTTTAGCCCTACCACTTATTCCACCCCACCCCCCATGAAAATTCATGATAGAAAACCTAACACATCATGAAAAAATAAAATAAAAAAATTATTATACCAATTTAAAAAAAAGTTTATAAGAACAAAATTTTTAAAAATCATCACACAAATTTTGAAAAGATTTTTACTTTTTTTAAAAAAAAAAGTTAGAAGAATGTCATATATAATTTTCGAAATCAATTTTTTTTAAAAACCAAAAATGTAATTATTTTTAAAAAAAAATTGAAAGAACAATCAAGAAAATGGTTGTTGAGTTGGGGAGGAAAAGGGACATAAGGTAGATGGGGTGGGTGGGGTGATATAAGGTGGAGTGTGATGGTAGAAAATAGATAATTTTATTTATTCATATTTTTTACAAATTAGTTATTTTTTATTAATTTATTTTTAAAATTATTATTTTTCCAGTCAAATATCACATGCCAACTTTTAATTAGTCATCCTGACATGTCATCCACAAGTGTTGCACACACTTTGCAATTTTAGCTGATTGGCAAAAGGGTGTCAAAATGATACAGCATATCCTTACTTGAGGTGGTCTAAGTGAAAATTTGTACAAAATTTAAGGGGTTGCTGATAGGTTCAACTTAATTTTTATGGCGCAAATCTGGTATGATTCAATTTCTATTTTTGGCATTATATTGATTGGAATTGTGCATAATAGTGGATATATTGTTTATTTAATTAAAGATAACTGATAGTTAGAAATTGTATGATTTCTTATACTTTTTGCATGAATTTAGTATAAATAAGTGTTAACTTTCGGCATGAAATAGGTATAAAACATATGCATAAAAACGGTATGAAATTCTTATAGTGTTATAACATATGTAAAAAAGCTATTTGTACTTTTGTATCCTGTAATACCGGCACAATAATTTATGATGGAACAGAAAAATATTTAATTCAAAAAGTGTCAGAGTATAAATTATTGTCTCCATGTTAAACAGAGGACTGTAGGAAGACCGCAACTTGAACATTGAAAACAGTTTGCAAATGTGAAGTTCAGGATGTTAAAGGTTACGTGCAATATGTGTAATCGAGAGGAACATAACATGAAGACATGTTCTTTTTACCCTCCTGAATAAAAAAGACATAATTCATTTTTCTTTTGATTTGATTTTTTCATCATGGAAAACTCATGTTTGTTGATTTTTTTTTGTCTTTTACATTAATGAATTATAATTTCATAACATTTACTATTTGTTCTAACCAACCTAACACTAGTTAATGTTGTATCCAATTTGTTTACATTTGGTATTAAACTCATATTTCATTAGAAATTTTTTTTAAAAAAAATATGAAATTACGATTTCAAACGAATTAGTCAACCTAAAACTAGTTAATGTTGTACTCAATTGGCATACATTAGGTATCTAACTGATATCCAATTTGAAAAATTGAAAAAATACGTAATTGAGATTTCAACTGAACTTATCAGTCTAAAACTAGTTAATTTTTTACCCAACTGACATACATTTAGTATTGAACTGATATCCCAATGGAAAATTTGGAAAAACAACATTTAATTGAGATTTCAATTGAATTAGTTAGCCTAAAACAAGTTAATGTTATATCCAATTGATATACATTTTGTATATAACTGATCACCCATTGAAAAAAATGAAAAATCAACATGTAATAAAGATTCAACCAAATCAATCAGCCTAAAACAAGTTAATGTTACATCCAATTGGTATCCATCTGATATCCAATAAAAAATGAAAAAAATAAAATAAAATGTAATTGATATTTTCAATTGGAATGAAACTGGTATCCAATTGGAAACTTAAGTCTATTTGTATTTAATTGGTATTTAATTATTATCAAATTTGTGTCCAATTGGGTATCAAATTAATATCCAACTTGAAAAACTAGTCTATTTATATCAAATTGGCACCTAATTTGTATTCGACTAAAAAAACAACATATAATTAAGATTCAACTAAATAAGTCAATCTAAACATACTAACATTATATACAATTGGTATCCATTTCGAAAACCTAATTGTAACAATGTATTCAATTGGTATCTAAATAGAATTTGAAGATATTTAATTCTTATTACTTTTTATATGCAATTTTTTTTCAACTAAAATATCAATCTAGAACTGGTTATTGTTGATATCCAATTTGTGTCCAGGTTAAAAAATTATGACTAATACTGCATGACATTGTTATCCAACTGGTGGCCAACTTTTATCCATTTGAGTTTAATTAAGCCTAACAAATGTATATTTATATACTCAACATAGAACATATTCTTCATTTTAAAAATTATGAACGAAAATCATTAAAATTTGTTTAATACTGCATATAGTAACAGCAAAGCATAGTACATATTATTGGCAAAAATTGAAGTAAAAAATAAACATCTTAAAATCATGAAAGTCTAAGTCAATAATCTATCTTACAAGTCATCTCTTTGATCTTGGTGTAGGATAATTGGTGGTATTGAGATCATGTTATTCTGCTATGCTCTCTCCATCAATTTTGCTAGCAACAATAGTTGCTCACTCTCACTAATTGTATCATCAGCGTTCTCACTTCTTTCATATTGTCATGGAATTATGGCGTACCTTTGACGATATTTTATATCAATGTGACTCATATTAAAGACTTTATTTCTAATACATTCAACAAATAAATATGTGTACATGTCACAATCACTGAAATTTTTGTGAAAATATTATTTGAAAAAAAAAGTGAATTAATTATTATGACAAAGTTATAATAATTTAGAAATATATATAGGATCTTATTAATGTACTTCATTAATAAATTTAACATTGAAAGAATCAAGTTGGGCAGTAATTTTTGTTTGAAAGGAGAAGAAGAACGACAGAGAAGTCAAAATAGAAAGAAAAATCGACGTGGATTGAAAGATAACGTAGGTATATGAATGTGGGGTGTGGTGTGACATGTGGTAAGTTAAAAAATTCTTTGAAAGGCGTAATTGATACTTATGAATTTATTTTCTCTCATAATTTTCTCTTTCTCTCACCTAACATTATATTCCTTCTTGCGTGTACAAATCTTTTTCATGAATTACTTTTTTATAGTGAAACTATAAGAGCTTTGAATAACATTTTACGATATATATTTTCATCATATTGATATGTAAATATTGCAATTTATAGTACTTTTCGCATAATATTTAAATATCTAATTTTTAAAATAATAATATCAAATTAACATTGTCAAATTTAACTTTAAAAAATTAATTAAATTAATATTTGAAAAGGGCAATATAATACATAAAAATGGACGGAGAAAGCATATATTAATTAATGAAATACAATTTATTAATTTATAAATTAAAACTAATCTGTCAATAAATGTGACAGTCACAAAAGAACAAGTATCAAGTTAGAATCCCTAAGAACGTGCAAGAGATAATTATATTAGATTCTTTATTCATATCATTTAATAATAAAAATAATATTATAAAAGATTAATTATTTAATAAAGCAAAATTAAATTAATTTATAAATAAAAGCGATTTTTTATAATTCGTAATTAAATTGTTATAAGGTATAATATTTTAAAAGTAGATTTAAAACCCATAATATTGACCTTTAAATGCATATATTGGGTGATTTTTCCTTAAGTATTTACTTCAAAGTTACTGTCTTTTTCTTGTTTGTTGTACAAAAATATGAGCGCGATGAATGAATCTTATGCAAAAGTAAACTAGTAAAATTTAGTAGAATAGATATCAGTTGAAATAATCAATTGACCATTTCAATTCAAATATGACAATATTTAACATCATAGATACTATGCCCGTCTTGTTTCTTTTATACCATTTTGAGATACATTAACTTTTAAAAAATCAGTACATTATAATGTACACACACATAGTGCTATAATATTATAGAAGCGTATACAAATTATATATTCATCAACAGAGAAACAAAAAAAACATAGATATTTTTTAAAAAAACCACTATAATGAACAAAATAGAGAGATAAAAGTATACGATAGATCTCCTAAAAGTTACTTTTAGAATAAAAAATACAATTGATTTATAACATTTTTAAAGGAAAAAAAGCACAATATGAAATTCCTAAAATTTACTGAAGAAGATGAAAACATCATATTGCATTAAAAAAAATCATTATAATGAATATGCACAGTAAAAAATGTTATAAAGCGCTAAAAATCATAGGAAAGAACACAATTATAGCTAAGCTACAAATGCATAACAGAACAAAAGAAATCCTAAAAATCATTGAAAAAGATTCAAAGCAACAAAAATATGTTAATATTCAATGAAGAAGGAAAAAAGTTAGCACAACTATAGGTGAAGAAAATAAGCTAAGAAAGAAAAATTTTGAAATTGTTGTAAAATATGTCACATGGCCCCAAACGGTGAATGAGTTGCATCACTTGTGCAACTCATCACTTGGCCAATAATAGGCCAAAGGTATACATCACTTGGCCAATAATGGCCAAAGTGATACATATGTGTAATAAACTCATGGCTATAAATAGTCATTGTACATATTGATACATATATACATTTTATGAAATATACTACTTCCTCAATTTTTCTTCTTTTAGTATATCAATTTTAGTAAGTTCTTTTATAACACGTTATCAGCACGAATCTCTGTCAATTCAAGTAAAGACTTTAAAAGCTTCGGAGGTATAAATTTCTTTTTCTTAATAATGTCCAATCTCTCTAAACTTGAATTTCTTGCTCTAGACATATCGGGAAAAAGCTATCTATCATGGGTACTCGATGCAGAAATTCATCTTGATGCGATGGGTCTAGCAGACACCATCCAAGAAAATAATCAAGCATCAAATCACAACCGTGCTAAGGCGATGATATTTCTCCGTCATCACCTTGATGAAGGTTTGAAAATGGAATATCTTACTATTAAGGATCCTTTGGTGTTGTGGAACAATTTAAAAGATAGATATGACCACCTGAAGTTGGTCGTCCTTCCATAGGCACGTTATGACTGGATCCACTTGAGACTTCAAGATTTTAAATCTATCAGTGAGTATAACTCTTCCATGTTTAAAATTATCTCACAATTAAAATTATGTGGAGAAAATATCACTGACCATGATATGCTGGAGAAAACGTTTTCCACTTTTCCTGCCTCGAGTATGCTTCTGCAGCAGCAATACCGAGAAATGAGATCTAAAAAATATTTCGAATTAATTTCACATCTCCTTGTTGCTGAACAACATAATGACTTACTGATGAAAAACCATGAAAGTCGACCTACTGGTTCTATACCATTTCCTGAAGTAAATACGGTAAATTATCACCAATCTAGGCGTGAAAAAGGTCGTGGCCCCAGTCGTGGCCGTGGTCGTGGTCAAGGAAGAAATTTCAATCATGATGATCGTCTTGCACTAAATAATAACCTTCAACACCAGCAGTGTAAAAAGAAGAATGAAAAACATGATGTAGTGCAGAAGAAAAATTCAGACAACAAATGTTATCGATGTGGAGGAAAAGGACATTGGTCACGTACCTGTCGTATGCCAAGGCACCTGGTTGAGCTATATCAAGATTCCCTGAAGGAGGTGAAAAATAACGCTGAAGCCAACTTTATCTCGGAAGATACTGTTGAACCCATGCATCTAGATGTAGCGGATTTCTTTGAGAATTCCGAAGGAAAGATAGATCACCTGATAGGTGATGGATCTAGGATAATGTAAATATATTTCATTTTCGTCGTTTGTATGAACTAGTATGAATATGTTTTCCTAGACTTCTAAATAACTAAAAGGTTGTGTAATGTTTTTGTTTAGTAATAATATTATAATATTTATTTCGTTTATATCTTTTATCTTGAAGAGTATATGGATACCTCAATGATCAATCATGAAGATATTTGTGTAATTGATAGTGGTACAACGCACGCCATATTCAAAGATGAGAAACACTTCTCCTACTTGCTTAGAAGAAAAGTAAATGTTACTACAATTTCTGGTAATTCAAACTTAATAGAAGGCTCCGGAAGAGCTACTATATTTCTGCCTAAGGGGACAAAACTCGTCATAGAAGATGCTTTATTCTCTTCTAAATCCCCAAGAAACCTGTTAAGTTTAAAAGATATTCGCCGAAATGGATATCCTGTTGAGACAATAAATGAAATGAATGTTGAATACCTTGGTATTACCAAGATTGTCTCAGACCAGAAATATGTGTTGGAGAAATTATCAACTTTATCTTCTGGCCTATATTATGCAAAAGTAAGTACGATTTAAGCACACTCTATCGTAAACCAGAAGTTTACTGACTTAAAGACTTTTGTGCTTTGGCATGACCGAATAGGTCATCCTGGATCAATAATGATGAGACGAATCATTGAAAACTCAAATGGACATCCATTAAAGAACCTGAAGATTCTTACAAATGATGAGTTTTCGTGTGCTGCTTGTTGCCAAGGCAAATTTATTACTTGGCCATCACCATTGAAGGTTAACATTGAATCCCCTCAATTTTTAGAAAGAATACATGGGGATATTTGTGGACCATGCACCCATCTAGTGGGTCGTTTAGATATTTTATGGTCCTAATAGACGCATCTTCAAGATGGTCTCATGTGTGCCTCTTATCATCTCGCAACCTGGCATTTGCAAAATTATTGGCACAACTAATACGATTAAGAGTGCAATTTCCAGATTATCCCATTAAGACAATTCGCCTCGATAATTCTGGCGAATTCACATCCCAAGCTTTTGATGCTTATTGCGTATCAGTAGGGATAAAAGTTGAACATCTTGTAGCTCATGTTCATACTCAAAATGGCCTTGCTGAGTCATTTATTAAACACTTACAATTGATAGCAAGACCTCTACTTATGAAAAGTGAGTTGCTTACTACTGTTTGGGGTCATGCTATCTTACATGCAGCATCACTTGTTCGTCTCAGATCGACTCATTATAATAAATACTCCCCATCACAATTGGTGTTTGGCCATGAACCAAATATTGCTCATATTTGAATTTTTGGATGTGTTGTATATGTGCCTGTAGCACCACCTCAGCGCACCAAGATGGGCCCTCAAAGAAGGTTAGGCATATATGTTGGGTATGATTCACCCTCCATAATTCGCTACCTTGAGCCATTGACGGGAAATTTATTCACTGCAAGATTTGCAGATTGTCGATTTGATGAAACAAATTTTCCGCAATTAGGGGGAGAAAAAAAATTTAAAAGTGAAAATGCATGGAAAGTTTCATCATTATCTCATTTTGATCCACGCTCCCCTGTGTGTGAACAAGAGGTCCAGAAGATCATCCATTTTTAAAACATAGCAAATCAAATGCCAGACACATTTACTGATTCAAAAAGGATCACAAAGTCGCATATTCCTGCAGTTAATGTGCCTATCCGAATCGACATCCCAAAAGGACCATCTACAAGTGTCGTAGCTTCTAAATCACAAATACGCCTGAAGCGTGGTAGACCATTGGGTTCAAAAGATAACAATCCTAGAAAAAGAAGTACAAAAAATGACACTACAAAAGAATCTCATGATGAAATTCAAGATCTAATTAATCCTGATATTCCTGAAGAGATCAGTGAACCCGAGACTCAAGTAAATGAAGAACTCTCAATAAGTTCTACAGGTGATGAGATAAGCTTAGATCGATCAAAAATCATAGTGGATAATGTTTTCGCATATGATGTTGCACTAAACATTATGAAAGGAAAGGAGGATCTTGAACCTCTATCTGTCGAAGAATGTCGACAAAGATGTGATTGGCCAAAATGGCAATAAGCAATTCAATCAGAATTAAATTCACATGCTAAGCGTGAGGTTTTTAGACCAGTAGTCCAAACGCCTAGTGCTGTTAAATCAATTGGCTATAAATGGGTCTTTGTACGAAAAAGAAATGAGAGAAATGAGATTGTAAGATACAAGGCACACCTTGTTGCACAATGATTCTCTCAACGACCCAGTGTCGACTATGAAGAAACATATTCACCTGTTATGGATGCAATAACTTTTCGATATCTCATCGGTTTAGATGTACATGAAAATCTTGAAATTCATCTAATGGATATGGTTACAGCTTACCTTTACGGTTCACTTGATAATGAAATTTTATATGAAAGTTCCGGAAGGACTTAAAATACCTGAAACATATAGTTCAAAATCTCGGAAAATGTATTCAATCAGATTACAAAAGTCATTATATGGCTTAAAACAATCAGGGCGCATATGGTATAATCGCCTCAGTGAGTACTTGATAAAACAAGGTTATATAAACGATGTCATTTGTCCTTGTATATTTATTAAGAAAACAACATTGGGGTTTGTTATTCTTGCTATTTATATTGATGACATTAATCTCATTGGAACTCCAGAAGAGGTTCAAAAGGCAATTGAATACCTAAAGAAAGAATTTGAGATGAAAGACCTTGGAAAGACAAAAAAATTTCTTGGACTACAAATAGAATATTTAGTAGACTGGGTCTTAATCCATCAATCTGCCTATACTGAGAAAATCTGGAAACGATTTACATGGACAAAGCACATCCATTAAGTACTCCAATGGTTGTTCGATCACTTGAAGTGAGTAAGGATCCATTCCGACCTCAAGAAGAGAATGAGGAACCTCTTGGTCCAGAAGTACCTTATCTCAGTGCAATTGGGGCACTTATGTATCTTGCTAATGCTACGAGACCCGACATAGCATTTTCTGTTAATTTATTAGCAAGATATAGTTCTTCCCCTACATGAAGATATTGGAATGGAGTTAAACATATATTGCGATATCTAACGGAACTAGTGATATGGGTCTGTTTTATTCTAACAAAGATAGTACAGATCTTGTTGGTCATGCAGATGCAGGTTATTTATCTGACCCACATAAAGCTCGATCACAAACAAGCTATCTGTTCACACACGGAGGTACTGCTATATCATGGCAATCTACGAAGCAGTCTATTGTCGCTACTTCTTCAAATCATGCTGAGAATATAGCCATTCATGAAGCAAGTAGAGAATGTGTATGGTTAAGATCAATAATATATTTTATCAAAGAAAGATGTGGTTTGAAGTGTGACGTCAAGATACACAATGCTCTTTGAAGACAATGCTGCATGCATATCTCAATTAAGAGGAGGCTTTATAAAAGGAGATAGAACGAAACACATTTCACCAAAATTGTTCTTTACACATGATCTCCAGAAGAATGGTGATATTGATGTGCGACAAATTCGTTCAAGTGATAATCCAGCAGATTTATTTACCAAATATTTACCAGCCTCAACTCTTGAGAAGATGATTCACAAAATTGGAATGCGAAAACTTAACCATTTGAATCGTGATTTTTATCAAGGGGAGTAAAATACGCATTGTACTCTTTTTTCCTTAGTCAAGGTTTTATCCCACTGGATTTTCCTAGAAAGGTTTTTAATGAGGCAGCAAGTAATGCGTATTATGTATGTCTATATACTTACGTAGACATACAAGGGGAGTGTTGTAAAATATGCCACGTGGGCCCCAAACAGTGAATGAGTTGCATCACTTGTGCAACTCATTACTTGGCCAATAATAGGCCAAAGGTATATATCACTTGGCCAATAATGGCCAAAGTGATGCATATGTGTAATAAACTCATGGCTATAAATAGCCATTGTACATATTGATACATATATACATTTTATGAAATATATTACTTCCTCAATTTTTCTTCTTTTAGTATATTAATTTTAGTAAGTTCTTTTATAACAGAAATAATAACTTGTCTAGTCGATAATATAAAATATAACCAGCTTAGACCCTTTCAAATAATTTTTACATTTACAAATTAAATTAAAAAAATTAGTCTAGTACGTAAATAAAACTTATAGGCGAATGTAAGGGTATTCCCGTTATTGTAACAAAATGAAATGGCAATTTAGTGCATCGCATTCCCTTTATTTATTTCCTGTCATCTCTTTCTTATTATTACTCTCTCAGAATTTGGCGTTAATCTCAGGCTTCACTCTCTCCTTTTTTAGATCCCTCTTTCATAATCTTCTTTCAGGTAACAAACATCGCTATGTTTTATCATTCAAAAATTCAAATTTATATTTCATTAATTGTATAAAAACTTATGTAATAACACTCTGTTTTTTTTTAAAAAATAATCAGTAGTTTTCTCTAAATTTGAGATAGCTTTTTTATTATTCTTATTTACAATATAGAAATTGTATTGTTAAAATAAAAAATTTTCCTTTGTTTTGGTTGAATTTTTTGGGCTACATATATCGTTTTCTGCTATCTGCATTTGATTTGAGGTTATTCAATATTTTTGTTTTATTTATGATCTGAATTTCTGTTGTTTTGTTATGATCTAAAGATCAAATCGTATTAACTTCGAATTTTGAATTTGAATCTTTGAATTTGATTTCTGGCAAATTGCTTTCTCATTCAGATCCATTTCATGATACGATGGATTTTGCAACAAATCAATACTTCCATTCCGTTTTATATGAGGATATTTCCAAGGGAATTGAGTTTAAGATGTTAAATTGAGTTATATATAATGGAAGAGAAATATTATAATGATAGTCGAAGATTTAGTTTCATTGAAGAACATCATATAAGGATTGAAAGTTTCAATAGCTTAATGGATTTGAAGGTGTTCTGCATTGACAGTTTGATGATTTTGTTTCAGTGTTAAGATTGACAATCATGTCTAATTGTTGTTGAAATAAGTAATATAGAGTAAGGATTGAGACACTTGTGAAGGAAAATATTTTCGGTGTAATCGAAGTTAGCTTTCCACTTTCTGTAACACAAAAAATCAGATAATGAATGTCATGAAAGTGTTTTCCTTTATGCGACACATACTAGTTCTGGAAATATTAAACATTCCAAAATAGACAGTTGTGATATAAATTGTGGAGGCAAGAGTACATACTATTTCATTACTTGTTTTTTGACTCATATATAGATTCGTTAATATATTTTATTATATCATTTAGTGCTCTTTTAACATAGGGATCACCAACAAGAAGGAGAAATGGGGCTGTCATTCACCAAGCTTTTCAGCCGGCTTTTCGCCAAGAAAGAAATGCGAATTCTCATGGTTGGACTTGATGCAGCTGGTAAGACCACCATATTGTACAAGCTCAAGCTGGGCGAGATCGTTACTACTATTCCTACCATTGGTACGTACTTCACTTATATGCATATCTGTACTTACAAATTAACTGTTCAACTATAGTTTATAACTTTCAAAAAATGCATCTAAAGTACCTCTGATGCATATAGTATTGGAAGAATAACATTAGAAATCCATAAATGTAAGCTATGGTTGGATTTTCTTCCTCAGAAGAGAATTCTTTATGGGTGAATTATGAGTCTGCTGAAATGCTAGAATTTTAGATAAAATAATGTATCGATTTGAAGCTTAATTGAATGTTAGCATTCATTTTTTTTATTGTTTGACTGGTTACAAAGGACACTACAGAAGTTACTTTTGAATTAAAATTATACTATTATCTTTTATCATAATATGTTGCTGTATATCATAAAAAGGATATTCATGGACGTCTGATGCAATAGAGTAGGGGTATGTATATAATCCTTTTATCATCTAAAATTCTATAGGGGGCTATTCTACAGCTTGACTTTCTATATTAAAAACTAAGAAAGGGGCTTTGATATGAAAGATTAAATTACACTATGCTAATTAATCTCTATTCTCTGCCCGATCAACATTTTATAATAGAATGAGGTTGATTTTTTCGTTTTCTTTTGGGATTACATGGCAGTAGGAAATTGTTTATGCTTTTCTAAACCAATATTTTGGTTTTAAGATGAGTAAGTTTTTCGTAATTCTTAAGAAAATATTTCTATGAATGCACCAAAAGAGAGCCTTTAAAATGAACTAAAGAAAGGAAGTATGTTATGTTTTTTCTATGCGCTTGTTTTCACAACTTTGTTGGAACTGTTGCGATGAATAGATAATCAGCTCTGTTTGAAGCTTACTCTAATCTCTGTAATTGTATACTTGTAATATTACTGCTTGGATGCTGTCAATAATAATTGATAATTTGTAGGTTTCAATGTGGAGACTGTTGAGTACAAGAACATCAGCTTCACTGTTTGGGATGTCGGGGGTCAGGACAAGGTATAGTTTTTTTTAGTGTAAGGAATATAAGTTAATTTAGAGTTTGTTATTTGTTTATGATAAACCGGGAGCAAGTCTTTATCTATGTTTGCTGACCTTAACTTTCCCCTTTCCTCGACTTATGTGCTTCATAGAATTAGGCCTCTGATTTAACTGTTTAAAGTACAACCACCATTTATTTTTTTCAGATTCGTCCATTATGGAGGCACTATTTCCAGAACACTCAGGGTCTCATTTTCGTGGTTGATAGCAATGACAGAGATCGTGTTGTGGAGGCAAGAGATGAGTTGCATAGGATGTTAAATGAGGTAATAATTTTCACACCTTTTTTATATTGTTTTTTGTTTTCAGGAAATGAGATTCAACTTTTAAAGCTTTAAGCTGCATGGCAAAAAAAAAAGTCTGACTATTTTAAGTGAACAGTACTGAAATCTGCATTGTATACTAATTAGCTCTTCAAGCTGATACCCGAGCCATTGAACTAATCACAAGCATTTGCAATAGTCGTTTTCATCTAGAGTGATTACAACTTGTGGTTATGACACTGTATATATGTCTGCCAAAAGTCTCTCTTTCTTAAACTCCTCATGCTAAGTTAAACCATCCATATAATTTGAAATGTAGGAAGTACTTTTTTCCCTCTATCTTGTCACATAATGCTTGGTAGCAATTATTAAAACTAAAATATGAATTATTTTTCCATTTTGTTTTGTTCTTTTTTAAAACTACAAAGCGATGACTCTTAATTTGCTGAAAATCCCTGAACATGGACTAATAATAAATCAAAACCATGGATGAGAAAAACAAAATACTTTTTATCCCTCACAATAATCTTGGATATAACTTCATTTTCAGATAAAAACAAATTGGATATAACTTAATTTTATGTAATTCAGAGTTCCTAAATGGAGCCTTGAGCATATTGGCAAATTCTGATTTGAAATGAATTTTGGCTAATGTGTGCTAATTTTTAACTTCTTTATTTTGAGTAGCCCAACTTCAAATCTTAGTTTGGTAATTTTCTTATCTCATTTGCCATAGCCATAAGCTAAAGTAGTTTCCATTAAGAGGAGTTAATGAGTTAGATTTAAACCTAACTGTAATCCTCATTAAGGAGTATGCCAAATGTCTGATACCATACACGAATAATCTATGTTATGTTATCAATTTCTATGGCGAAGAGTTACAGTCAACAACAATGTCAATGATATCGCAGCTTGAATAAAGATAAAAGAAGTGTGCTTGCAAAGTAAAAGAAAACTGTATAACTCTTGTATAACTCTTGACTGTATTGACTGCACTAATTTTATTCAATTTTTTGGAGCTTTAAGTGGAGCCAAAGATGATGTTTCGGTGATTCAAAATTGTCAAACATTTTTCCTTGAACTTATGGAGTGTGTCATATCGTCCAATCATTTTGTCCCTCCGTCTTTGAAATGCTATTTAGGATGTTATTGTTAGTAAGATGAATGTCATAATTGGAACTGTTCATCAACTTTGATCCATTGTTGAATGGGACAGTTGGTTATTTATGGTTTAACCATTAGTAGGTGAAGTACCTATAGGAGTTCAGGGAGAATAGGTCAAAGAGGAGATTTTACCATCTGCTTGTCATTTAATTAAACTAGTAGAGAGAACTGGCAATACTTCACTTTATGTTTGCACAGGTCAACGTGTCCATATATTGTTTCTTAGGAAAAGAACACATAAGAATAGTGAAGGGTGAGTAGGAGCAGGGAGCTTCTACACTGAACCACAGTACCCAGATGCTTTTTCTGCTCATAGCTCATGCTTAATATGCTCATAGTTACATTAATTATTAAATGACAAAGTGAAAGAATTTTGTTCTTAAGTTGGACTTAAACTTTGCCGACTGACCTGTGGAGTTTAATAGTCATTACTCTCTGTTCCAGGACGAGCTTCGGGATGCTGTGCTTCTTGTTTTTGCTAACAAACAAGATCTTCCCAATGCAATGAATGCTGCCGAAATAACTGATAAGCTTGGACTGCACTCTCTTAGGCAGCGTCACTGGTAGGCACACTGGCTAGCAGTTGTGAAAGCTTCCCTTCTGGATGCACTAAATTTGGTCTCGACTACTTTCAGGTACATTCAGAGCACCTGTGCAACATCTGGAGAGGGACTTTATGAGGGTCTTGATTGGCTTTCTAACAACATAGCTAACAAGGTACGGGTACACTTCTTATTGATTAAATTGGCCTTAGATCTTTTCCTTTTGGTGTTCGGATAAACTTTGTGCACTCATTGTTTCTCTTGTCTTTGAATCCTCTTTTTACAGTCCTAAGGCAATGGAAGAGTTCTTGCGGGTTGATACTGGATGCAGGCAGGTTTTTATCTAGTTTCTTTCCCAAGTCAATGTGGTTATGAACATTGTCTTGAAAGTCATTTTGCATCTTGTTAGAACTTAATGAAGGCTTTGTAATACAAGGGTGGGATATGTATGTAATGTTGTTTGTTTAGGTTCAAGTATATACTTCCATAAATTTGTATACAAAGATTGGTTCATTAATGACATTTTTGTTAGTCATTGATCGTGATTGTACTTCCTCTTTTTGCCCCTAATGTGAACCTCAGATTTATCTCCTAGGTTCAGAGATGATTAAAACCATGAATGTGTAGTTTCTATGTGCTTATAAGATCAATGATTTGCACGTATTTTCTTTCTTTACTTTATGCCCGGAACTTCCATCATTTTGAGTTTCATTCCTCGGACATAATTATCTTCAGATCCTCGCTCTAACAAAAGTTGGTGCCCAATTATTTACTTATTTGCCTTGATTCTTGCTTAAACTTCACAATCTTGCCTGTGTGCATATTTTTTTGAGGTATTTCAGTGGTTATGAGTAGTGAACAATTGACGATCTAACACAAAATCTTCTACATGAACACAAGTGATACAAAAAATGGGGGTATCAAGGGGACAAAATGAAGATAAAAAGGAGATCAAATGAGGAGAATTGAGAGAAAGAGGAAGGTTAGAGGAGAAATTGAGAGAGAATTTGAAAGGAAGTGGAAATTGTATTGAGCTTTCACATTTAAATCATGCCTTACAATATTACTACAGATTCTACTTAATGCTATTATGAGGAAACTGAAAACAATTACAATGAAAATAGCAGAAATTGGAAGTAAGTAATCCTAACTAGCTTTTCCGCCAAAAATTAGAAATCCAAATGGTGTGAATTGTGACAAAGCCTACTTAGCACTGACGAGGCCTCCTAGCATGTGAATAACATGACTCAGATGCTTATATAGCTATATTGGTATCAATACCCCCTGTGAAACAACACCCTTGTCCTCAAGGGTGCCAGAAGGAAATCGAGTCTTTAAGGTAGAGGCCAATCCCCAAGTAGCATAAGAATGATCAAGACCAGTCCATTTAATCAACCATTGAGCTACAACGTTGTTACCTCACTTGATCATGCGTCGCTCCAAGATACACTCAGGTTCCGGGCAGTGAGGACTAGACAAATTAAGGACGAGAGGGTGAACAATAATAGTAGGCAATTCAGGACAATACTTGCGCTGAGATATGTGGAAAGTGGAGTGGATAAGGACTTAGGGGCAAGAGGATGTTTATAAGCGACTGCACCTATCTTCTCAACAATAGAATAACGACCAAAATATATGGAAGTTAATTTGTGGTATGGAAAAATGGAGAGAGAAGGTTGTCAATTTGGCTGTAATTTAACAAACACCCGATCTCCAACTTCAAAGTGTTTGTCAGACCTATGGGCATTGTCTTGAGATTGCATCCTTTGTTGAGCCCTATGCAAGTGGAATTTAGTCAAATGAAGCTTGAAGGCTTGAAGTCTTTGAGCAACATCAGATCCTCAATAACATGAGAAGTAGAGAGTCTCAAAGGGTGAGGTTTGAATAGAAGAATGGGGTTTGGAATTTTACTGCCATTCAACTAAGGACAAGAGGAGACCCAATTAGATTGAGTATCAGTGCAAAAACATCTGAGATATGTCTCAAGACATCTATTTTAAACCTCAGATTGACGATCAGTTCGAGGATGATAAGATGTAGAAGTTTGCAAAGGAAACCCCTTGGACCTTTAAGAAAGCTTTCCAGAAAGTGCTAATGAAAATTGGATCCCATGGTAGTAAGGAAACCATGTAATTTGAAGATGTTATGCAAGAAAATTGGAACAAGTGATTGAACACTATAAAGTTAAGACAATGCAATGAAACGTCCTTACATGGTTAACATATCAACTATTACCCAAATTACTATTTACCTTTGGACTTAGGAAGGCCTTCAATAAAATCCATACAAATGTTAGTCCAAGGAAGGGATGGAACGGGTAATGGTTGGAGCAAACCACGTGAAGATGAAGTATCATACTTGTTCCTCTGGCACACAACACACTTCTTCATAAAGGAGCCTATGTCGTATCTAGATACCAATAAAAGTATGTTAAAAAATTCCTAGTAGTAGCATCAATACCTCTGAGTAACAACCTCTAGGAGTAGAATTCCATAAAGATAAGATCTTAGTCATAAGAGTTCCATCCCTTCCAATAACCAATTTACCCGTTTTTCTTAGTTCATCAGAAAATCAGGTAATATGCTGTTGAGGCTGAACCTACAAAGATGAATCAGAGCGTTCAATTTGGGATTAGCCAACCAGCTAGCTTTGATTTCATCCAGTAAATCGACCTAAACTTTGGACACCATAAGGGACATAATCTCAACACCTTGAATTCGAGATAATGCATCATCAACTAAATTTCCTTACCTTTATTATATTGGATCTCAAAAATCAAATGAAACAACATATCTAACCATCTAATCTGTGAGTCTGCAAAGTTTTTGTTCCAACAAATACTTTAAAACTTTTTGATCGGTTTTTACAATAAAATGTTGTCCAAGCAAATAGTGAGACCACTTAGTTACAACAAAAATCAAAGCTAGCAATTCCTTTTCATGCACGAATAACCCAACATGGCAACTAGAACGACCCTTGCTTATAAAAGCAATGCGGTGGTCATTTTGCATCAATACAACACCAATGCCAAAGCCACTGCATCTACCTCAACTAGGGGTACTAGGGGTGACAATTTCAGCCCATTTTGTTTTTGGAAAACAAAATAATTTAGGAATAGACTGGTGGAGGGGGTAATTTTTTTTTTTATCTTTTTTGTTTTCCAAAAGCAAAAAAGAAATAATTAGGGGTCAATTCTTAGAAGGGAGAAGGGTAATTTTTTTTTGCAAAAACATAATTTTTTGTTCGGTAAAGGGTCAAAATACCCCTGTACTATAAGAAATAGTTTATATGCCCTTCGTTATACTTTTGGGCCAAATATACCCCTCCCGTTATACTTTGGGCCAAATAGATCCCTGATTTTACCGAAAGGACAATCGCCTACATAGGAATCAAATAACTCACCCCCAATTTCAAATACTCAATTCCCTTTAGAAACCTACCCATTTAACCTATTCACAACCCGTTTTCATAGTCATCTTCTCCAATTGAAATATTCATTAAAATCAAAACCCTTAATCACTACGGAAACTTAAGGACCACAGTGTAGGGGGTCATTTTTTCACCAAAAATATTTCTTGCAAAACCTCCTTCCTTTGAAGTTATTTCATCTCTTAAAAGATTAAATAGTTGATAATTATTGCAAGTTAGAATTCAAAATTTTAAGTTTGATTTAGCATGTACTTATTATCATTCAAGCAATGGGTGAATACTGATTGACATATTGGACAACACGAGAAACTGAACTTAAATGTGTTATGATGTTTTATTGGAATTGTTTTTTTATTTCATGGGTATTCAACTGACCAACAATTTAGTAGCATTAGAAAATTAGGACAACAAATATTAAGGCATGATTGTGGATGGATTTTATGATCACAACGAGCAAGAAATATATAAGTGACAAAACTGTGTGCTGGACCTTTCTTAGTTAAGTATTGATTTTAATGGATACAATGGGTTTGGTTGAAATTGGGTATTTAAATGGGTGGGTTTCTAAAGGGAATTGGGTATTTAAAATTGGAGGTAGGTTATTTGATTTAATCAGTTTTATATTTGGCCCAAAGTATGACAGGAGGGATATATTTGGCCACAAAGTATAACGAAGGGTATATATGAACTACTTTCTATAGAACAGGACTATATTTGACCCTTTTCCTTTTTTTGTTTTTGAAATATATATATATATATATATATATATATATATATATATATATATATATATATATATATATATATATATATATATATATATATATATATATATATATATATTT
>CM064966.1:22977595-23031146 GCA_032847665.1 Solanum chilense
TGAAAAACTAAAAAGCTTTAGGGGTAGGTTGGTGGAAGGTGGGGGGTGGGGGGTGCCCGGGGGAGGGGTAAATTTTTTTTTTTTGAAAAACAATTTTTTTAAAATGGGTTGAAACCATTTTGCCCAAATAATATTTGACCAAATCCATATTTTCCCATATTCTATTTGGATGGATTGTAATCCAAACCATTTTTTCTCAATCGTTATTCAACCCATTCAAATCGATCCAATCCAACCATTTGCCACCCCTAACCTCAACAACAAAGGGAATAGAGTAATCAGGTAATGCAGTAAAAGAGCAGATGTCAGTGCTACCTTCAAGTTATTGAAAGCTTGAGTGGCATTGTCAGACCATATGAAGCTATCCCTTTTTAACAATTCAGTAAGTGAACTACTAAGTACAACATATCCTCTAATTATTTTCCTATAATACCCTGCAAGTCTAAGAAACCTCTATGTTGTTTAAGGTTGCCAAGAGTAGGCCAGTGTTGCACAACTTGAATTTTCCTAGGATCAGTAGAAACACTGTCACAAGATATGAAATAACCGAAATTCTCCACCTTAGGAATCCCAAAAACATATTTGGGTTGTTTTGCCATAAATGTTGTTGCCACCGTTTTATCAAAAACAATTTGTATACGAGTAAGATGTTCTTGTAAGGACTTATGATAGATAAGAATGTCATAACAAAAAAGACCAAAACAAACAAACTCATAATCAAAATGTCATAACAAAAAGGACTTAACAAAGTAACTCATATATCTTTGAAAAAGATGGTTCACCAGACATTTGAAAGTGGGAGGTGCATTCATCAATCCAAAAGGTATTACCAAAAACTCATAATGTCTCATATGAGTTTTAAAAGCTGTTTTGGAAATGTCTTCCATAACCATTCTGATCTAGTGGTAACCAGACCTCTAGTCCACTTGGGAGAACAATTTTTCTCCTTCTAGCTCATCTATAATAAGGATACAAAACTTATCCTTCATTGTGTTTTGAGCAATCTCAGGAGTACCTTCCTCACTAGTAATATAGAAGGAACAATGTAAAACCTCAACCATTGCACCACCATGTGAAGGTAATATTTGTAACAAGAACATCTACTTCATCTCCTGACAATTTGTATATAGCACTGGCCAACTCTTTATGCACACCCATAAGTGCAAGTTGTTTGCCTTGGTTAGTGAAAGACATACTAAGTTAATGAAAGTCTAGAGATGCTAGACCTAAGGTATTCATTCACAAAGCCCTCAAGATTATATCATACCTACCAATAGCGAAAACTATTAGGTCATAATACAAAAGTTGTATCGTGCAATATCCATCCAATTTTTTTTACTACTCTTAATGTAATTTCCCTGGAATCTAAGGTTAACATAGATTACTGGAGCAGGAACAACTGTGTGGCCAACCTCTTTTCAAACTCCATATCAATGAAATTAAGAGTACTTCCACCATCAAGTAGAATTTATACAGGCTTGTTACCACTGTATCACATCATCTGAATATTTGAGCTCCATTAATACCTGCAAGTGCACAATATGAAATCATAGGTGTCTCACCTTCAACTGTTTTCATGTTAGTGTTCTCTGCTGGTTCAATAATAGAAGAAGCTATCACATGTGTTAACTCCTCCGCCATACATTCCTCTAGCTCCATCACGAACATATGCTTATGAAGGTTACATTTGTGTCCAGGGCTATACATTTCATCACAAAAGTAACATAGTCCCTGATCCCTTTTTGCTTTCATCTCAACAGGTGAAATGGTCCTTCTAGATCTAGGATTACCACCATTAGGGGTGTTGGCCATGACCCCTCTAGAATTTTGTTGGTAACTGTAGCTGGAAGATCTAGCAGTAGGTCCTTCTTTCCTCACAAGAGGGACTACTTAGATTATTTGTCCTACATCCTCTAGCATTTGCAAATAAAGTTGTCTCAGCCAATCTAGCCAATGTACAAGCCTTATGTAAAGTTTGAGGTTCATGCATTATAACAGTACCCAATAACTCCTTCTTCAGTGCACCCAAAAAACAGGAAACAACTGAGCTCTAGTTAGGTTACATTGAGTCAAAAACTTTATCAAAGAAGAACTGTAAGTCTCTAGCTGTGCCTATATGTCTTAATTGTTTCAACTCCAACATGGGATTATAGAAATCATCCCCAAATGTTTCTTATATAGCTAGTAGATATTCATCCTAATGAAGTGGTACAAGAGGGTTTCTGCATTCTTGATAGGACTGATGCCAAGCTAAGGCTTCTATCATCCAAGTTCATGGCAACAAGCTTAATCCTATTAGGCTATATTGCAAAGGTGTTTCTGTAACATCCCAAAAAATGTACTTGTCTAGTGAAGAGCCTACTAGGTTTTAAGAATATGTATTGGGGATAGACATCCCAATGCCCAATATTGAGTAAAATTGGGCATGTTAGAGAATATTAGCTTAAGGGTGTTAATCAATTTCCATGTATTAACAAGTAACATAAAATACACTTTGATGTTTAGCCAATTTCTATGCATTAAGATATATTTTGATGTTCAAATTCTCCAATCTAAGCTTGTTTAGGAATTGTATCTGCAATGAAGACCCTAAGCTAAAATATTAATTTCTTAGTTGTACACATTTGGTATGAGGCATCCAAGTGTCAAGCTTAGGTACCTTAGAACATGATCATTTAAAATGATCATGTATATTAAGCAGTTTCAAGGACACAATGAGGGTCCTTGGGCAAGAAATGTGCAGCAACACATGTGCAAAAGACCAAGCGACCAAGCCTTAATCGAATTCGGTTAGGGCGGTTAGGGGGCAGACATACATGTGGGTATAGCCACATGGGACCTAGCTTTCTAACCAGTCCTAGGCTCTAACTAACTTACTTAAATAACTAACTAACCTACGATTAACTAAAACAGACTAACTAGTGTACCCGAAATCCAAAAAGCTAACCGGGTGACACTAGCCGTGTAACTAACTAAAGAAACATCCTAGTACATAACCTAGGATGACCCAAAGGAGTTGGTTATGGTCCTAGTGACTTAGGGATAGTTTTATAATTAACCTAGATCACTTAATTAATTAAATTAGCAACTTAATTAATTAATTAGAAATCCTAGTCAAAATCAAAACCCTTAACAAATTTTCAATTTGTCTAAGTCAAATGCTCTCCTATTTTTACTCAATTTAGGAGGGACGTTTTGGTAATTTAAGTGGAGGGTCTTTTGGGTAATTCAAGGGACAACTATATATGTATATTTGGTCAGGTTTAGACCACTTTTACACGTCCCAAATCAAATCAAACGAAAATTCTCTCAATCTCTCAGGAACGCTCTCTTTTCCAAACTCCATTGAACATTAAGAAAAGCTTAAGGAAGAAGAGGAAGGTGTCGAAGTTTCCTATCAGATTTTCGTGTATTCTTCATCTTTAAGGTATGGGTTTTTCACTATTGGAATTCCTTTCCCCAAGAGGTCCTTTCAAGATAAGTTTTTAAGAACTTCAAATACTAGGGTTTTTACTCTACAAAACGGATTTTCTTCCTAACCTTAGATTTATGATTTTTAGCGAAAAGTAAACATTTTCTAAGGTTAATTTCACACGAATTGAGTATTTGATTGATAATGTTCGAATGTCGTGTGATACATGATCCTTCTCTAAGTGAGTTTCGGATGGGATGTTTATAGTATTTGATAACGTGTAAACGTTAAGGTTGGAATTTAAGGTTTGAATGAACCCTTTTACGATCTGTTTCCCTTCCCCAACGCTATGCATTGATCTTGTACATGATTTTATGAGTTGTTATTGATTATGTTATTGAGTATTTAGTTTTTATTTATTATGTTATTCAATATTTCACTAAGTATGATTATTAATAATGTAAGATGAATAAGGTTTTTGGAAGCAAGAGGTAAGTCTTATAAAGTTGTTATTACTCTACAATGTTTATGTTTGCCTATGAATCACGATGTTATGTTATGAAATTATGTATGATGTTTTTATGTGTATATGTTGGGCTATGAACATGTTAAATGTGAGATCATTATAAGACTACGAAAACGTAGGCTATGATATTCTCTTGTATGCTTTACACAAGATGACTATGTTATGTTAATCTCACATGTGAAGGGTTGCGATAAAAGGAAATTCTCGTCTAATCCTAAAAGAGCTCATGCTCATGTTTATACAGGGATTTAACCTTACATGACCTATGATAAGTTTATGATGAAAGAGAACTTAAAGGTGATTTAAAGAAAATGGAGTTTTTCTAAGCACCGATGGACTAGATATGAGAAGTGTCCCTTCCCTAGTGGAAGGTAAGTTCACAATGATTCTCATAATATTGAGTCTGCCATGTAATGTGAAACTATGGGTCTCTAATACATCTCCTAGTTCTTGAACTATGTTTCCACAATAGGATACTAGCTAGTGGATCCACCTAGAAAGCTATGTCTTGTAGGTTCTACTTTGGCCGGTAGACCACCTATTCTCGATGTGGGGAAGTCACCGGATTCCATGTTTAGCTCCCACGGTCTATGTCGGTTAAGGAGAATGTTCCCTCATGTAAAATAGAACTCAAGTAAATGAACGTTGACTAGGGTGACTTGAGGAGTCTACTTATTATAGGTAGGGGTATGGGACTCTACCTAGACATTGCACAAGTTAACTCTAAGGGAAGTCCTTGGAGATAGTTCTTATGTAATATGATGACATGAGAGATATATGTTTATGATACATATGTTACTCTTACATGAATGTTGTTCATTATAATGAATACATTATTGGGTTATATTGTTATATGAAGTGATGACTACTTATGTTACAAGTTACATGAAGCGAAGCTTTACTTATGGTCTCTTATCTTATCTACTTGGTTGTGTGGGGTTATGGGGCTTCACATGACCATTGCACTTGTAGGTTGGGGATGAGATCATTGGTAAGTTTTGCATGTTATGTTTATATGATTTATTAAATATGTTAATATGACTCTATGAGAATATGTATTTGATTATGATCATGTTGTAAATTGATGGTATCCTTAGTTTGTACACGTTATATGGTATGTGCATTGAATACTTTCACATGACTTAGCATATTTTCTAATGAAACGATAAATGGTCCTTTTTCATGCATGTCCCTATATGTTATGTGCATATACCCATACTTAGTACATAGGACGTATTAACCCCATTACATTATATTACTACAACTGTTGGTTCGGGCAATTGAAGTTTAAGGAGGCCAATTTGAAGAAGCTCGGAACTCTTTGTCCAAGTCTTGGTAGGTCCTCATGTTCGGGACGCTATTATTTATTTTCCCACATATGAAGACTTTAGTAGATATTAGGATTATCTATTTCTATCATGTTCTCTTTGGATTCTTTTGTATTAAGGCCTATATGGCATGTTGACTATTTATTTGCTAAGTCAAAATTTGAAATCTTAGATGGTTATATATATATATATATATATATATATATATATATATATATATATATATATATATATATATATATATATATATATATATATATGAGATAATTCCTTAGAATATCGTATGACTTATGAATGTTAAGTATGAAGTCTAAGTTCAATAGTATGTTAAAAGTATTAATTTTCCGCTAAATTTAGCTATATGATTGTGATGAAAGCTAAGAAGAGGCTTGTCTGCGACCTCTGAGAGGTTAACGACGTCGGTCTCATCCAGGGTGTGCTCTCCGGGTGTGGCAAACTTGGTATCTGAGCATAAGGTTAAATATCCTTAGGGTCAATGTCTCACTAAACCATATTACCTAGTGTCTTGTTCATGGTTGTGAAGCGCGCCATAATAGGTGGATGAGAGGCTATGTGATGACTAGGATACTTCTCTTTTCTTGATACTCCTATGTCGTGCCTTTAGAGTTTTAAAAAAATGCCTTCATACTGTATTCTTGCACTTATGTGAAGCACGTATGCATATGTTTTCTTCAAATTTTGTTGTTGTCTTGAGAAGAACGATCGCATGATATCTCATTGATGCATTTTGAGCTTATGATAAGGTTGAGAAGGAAGTTCCTCACTATATGTTATGAATATGTAGCTCTTATATGGTTGTGCATCATGAATTGAGTGCTAATTGTAATGATACATTATGTGCTTGTTGTGCTGCTAGTATTGAGTTTATTTCCTACCCTTCAAAAGATTTTAGTGTCATTCGGGGACGAATGTTCCTAAGGGGGAGGGGATAATGTAACATTCCAGAAAATGTACTTGTCTAGTGAAGAGTCTATTAGGTTTTTAGAATATGTATTGGGGTACATAGACATCCCAATGCCCAATATTGAGTAATATTGGGCATGTTAGAGAATATTGGCTTAAGATTGTTAGACAATTTCTTTGTATTATGATGTAACTTAAAATACACTTTGATGTTTAGCCAATTTCTATGTATTAAGATATACTTTGATGTTCAAATACTCCAATACAAGTTTGTTTAGGAATTGTACCTACAATGAAGACCCTTAGCTAAAATATTAATTTCTGAGTTGTACACATTAAGTACGAGATATCCAAGTGTCTAGACTAGGTACCATAGAACATGATCATTTAAAATGATCATGTATATTAAGCAGTTTCAAGGACATAGTGAGGGTCCTTGGACAAGAAATGTGCAGCAACACATGTGCAAGAGACCAAGCGACCAAGCCTTAATCAAATTCGGTTAGGGCGGTTAGGAGACAGGCACGCATGTGGGTAAAGCCACATGGGACCTAGCTTCCTAACCAATCTAGGCTCTAACTAACTTACTTAACTAACTTACTAACCTAGGATTAACTAAAACAGACTAACTAGTGTACATGATAATTTAAAATGATCATGAAAGATTAAGCAGTGCCTAAGGAGATAGTGAGGGTTCTTGAACAAGAAATGTGTAGCAACATATGTGCAAGCACATGTGCAAGAGACCAAGTGACCAAGGCCCAACCAAATTCGGTTAGGGCGGTTAGGGGGCAGGCGCGCATGCGGGTAAAGCCACATGGGACCTAGCTTCCTAACCAGTCCTATGCTCTAACTAACTTACCTAACTAACTAACTAACATAGGAATTAATTAAAATAAACTAACTAGTGTACCCAAAATCCTAAAATTTAGCCGGGTGACACTAGCCGGGTAACTAACTAAAGAAACATCCTAGTACCTAACCTAGGATGGTCCAAAGGGGTTGGTTATGGTCCTAGTGTCTTAGGGGTACTTTAGTAATTACCCTAGGTCTCTTAATTAATTAAACTATCAACTTAATTAATTAATTAAAAATCCTAGTCAATGCTGAAACCCTTAACAAAATTTCAGATTTGGCTAAGTCAAATGCTCTCCTATTTTTAGTCAATTTAGGATAGGCATTTTGGTAATTTAAGTGGAGGATCTTTTGGGTAATTCAAGGGACGACTATATATGTATATTACGTCAGTCTTAGAACACTCTTATACGTCCCCAATCATATCAAACGAAAATTCTCTCAATCTCTCAAGAACACTCTCTTTTCCAAACTCCATTGAAAAATAAGAAAAGCTCAAAGAAGAAGACGAAGGTTTTGAAGTCTCCAATCAGATTTTTTGTGGATTCTTCATCTATAAGCTATGGGTTTTTCGGTATTGGGATTCCTTTCCCCAAGAGGTACTTTCATGATAAATTTTCAAGAATTTCAAATAGTAGGGTTTTTACTCTTCAAAACGGATTTTCTTCCTAACCTTAGATTTATGATTTTTAACGAATAGTAAACGTTTTCTAAGGTTAATTTCACACAAACTTTTGTATATTTGATATATAATGTTTGAATGTTGTGTGATACATGATCCTTCTCTAAGTGATGGTTTCAGATGGGATGTTTATAGTATTTGAGAATGTGTAAACGTTAGGGTTGGAATTTAAGGTTTGAATTAACCCTTTTATGACCCGTTTTCCTTCTCCTACGCTATGCATTGATCTTGTACATGATTTGATGTGTTGTTATTGATTTTTTTATTGAGTATTTCACTACGTATGATTATGAATAGTGTGAGACGAAAAAGGTTCTTGGAAGCAAGAGGTATGTCTTCTAAAGTTCTTATTACTCTACAATGCTTATTTTAGCCTATGTATCACGGTGTTTTTTTTTTTATGAAAGTATGTATAATGTTTTTAGGTGTATATGTTGGTCTATGAATATGTTAAATTTGAGATCATGATAAGACTCGAAAATGCAAGCTATGATATTCTCTTGTATGCTTTGCACAAGATGACTATGGTATGCTAATCTCACATGTGAAGGGTTGCGATGAAAATAAATTCTCATCTAATACTAAAAGAGCTCATAATCATGTTTATACAGGGAGTTAACCTCATATTACCTATGATAAGTTTAAGATTGTAACAACTCGAAAATGACTATGCGAATAAATGCCTAAATGTACCTAGAATGCCTAGATTAAACCGGGTTCACACGGATTGATGCGCGTCGAACAAGACCTCAGAACCTATGCACTTGCCAAGCCAACCAACTTGGTGAGTTAGTTGAGCTAGTCAAGGTTGGGTCCAGCCATGTTGGACACCCGAATATTAAGATTCACCCGGATGAGTCTTAACCGAATTTGTAAGGGGTAATCTTAGGTTTGGAGGGTCTACATGTAAAATGGTCTTTTCAAGGCTAAGGGTAGTATCATGATTACCCTAAAGATTTAATTAATTAATTAATTAGTGTATTTTAGTGGACGATTCGGGTTGGGTCGACCTCGATTGACCCATTCACGAGATGAGCTTCACCCGGGTTCAATCCTTGAAGGAAGCAATATTAAATCGAATTAAATTATATTTAATTATTTGATTTAAATAAGGGCATAACAGTCATTTCATTTAGACTTAGAAAAATCAGATTTTTAATTAACTAACAAGGAGTCCTAGTTTGACTAAGTTCACCTAAAACTCCTACTCCGAAGCTACTCTCACGTCTAAACCCCCACTATCACTTTCAATTCCATTATCAGTAAATGCAAACAAAAAAAATAATTTCAGAAGTTCATCACACTTGAAGAACTTGAACGCTAAAGCTCAAAAGAAAAATTAGTCTAAAAGCGAAAAGTAAAAGCAAAGTTCTCGATGGGATTGTGTTTGAGGTTTCGGTGGTGAAGCTTTGGTTCGTGGGAATAGGCTGTGTGTTGGAATGGTTTGAAGCAGGTGTTGAACGACGAAAAGGTATGGGTTTTCTTCCTCATGGTCCCTTTACCAAGAGAACCCTAAGATTCAGTCTATTTTAATCCACAACTACGAATGCTTCCCCGTTGCATGTCCCCGTTACTAGCTCCCATCAATTGTTGTAGTATGGGTATGTTTGCTTGTAGAAATTAGGGATGTAACATATTTTCGTGATGATTATGTTCATGTATGTATGTTTGGATTTATGTGACTGATAATTATGTCTTTCTAAAACTGTGTTAAGTATGTTTGTGCATTGTGTATGCCGTGACTCTTGGTCATAGATTGAAGTGTGAAAAAGGCATGCTAAATCCTGGTATTTTATGTGCAAATATTTGTAAAAATCATGATGTTCATATGAGGCGTGATGTCGTTGAATTAAGTGAAAACCCTTGGCAAAATGTAACTACGAAAAAGCACCTAATAATGTACAAATGTTTCACGAATTTTCCTAAAATATGACATATAAAATGTTGAGAAAATGGACTGGAAATCGTGATCACATTTCCTGATTTCTGGAAATTTGTCTTCGGCTATGCAACTTGAAAAATTGGAGTTTCAAAAATCAATTTAAAAAAGGTGAGGTCATCATGGATTGAACACGAGACCTCACCATATATAAGCTACTGAAAATTTAATAATAAATGTGACGTTAGGGGGAATCGAACTCGGGTCTTTGCCGAGTAAGAGAACCTAGAAAATTAATTAAAAGAAATGAGGTACATGGGATTCGAAATCGTGTGTCCTTGGCTAAAATTAAGACTGATCCATGCGAGAATAAAAATAATTAAAATAGGGTGTGTGGGAATCGAACCCACAACCTCTCGGATAGGTGAGTAAACTAGGATAACAAATTAAATAAAAACTAAAGGAGGTTGTGCGGGATTGATTCCACATCCTGTCAGTCAAAAACAAAAAAGTCAAGGAGAGAAAATAAAGAAAAGAAATGTAGGTGTTGGAATTCGATTTCGGGTCCCAAAGCTGAAATTTTAAATCAAAATTTAATATAAGACTAAATGTTGCTCAAGGGGTTCGAAATCGGGTTCCCTTGCCCAATTTCGTAATGATACATAAGTCTTACGTGAGCAAATATTTAATGAATGTTGCCTATAGGAATCGAACTCGAGACCTTGGAATACTTCGACATGCATAAGTCTTGTACCATATAATCTTGGGTAAGTATAAGTCACTTAGACGATTTATGAACGAAGACTCATGGCTTGTACGTATGGGTTCATAAATCCAGTGTACGTTTAAAAGTAAGTGAACCTAAGATGTATATGATGAAATGATGTGACCCCAGGAGGGTTAAGTAAGAGTATGAAACACACTAAATGCCAAGTGCATTGGCATATGACGAAATGAACATTCACGTAATGGGGTGAATAATTATGAAGAGCTAATATGCTAAAGTTAATGAATGTGATGACAACATGATAATAGACTAATATGAAAGATTAGACCAATCTTAAATGAGCCTAATAAATGTCACCAAAAACCATACTCACCTATGAGAGTGTAAAACTAATAAAGAGAGCAATGTCTAAGAAACACTCTAATGAAAGTATTGACATTAATGCACACTTAATACTAATGATGAGATGAGAAATCATCTAATGAGCAATGATGCCCTCATTCTAGAAGCCAACTTCTATGATGTGTGGGATAAATGTAATGGAATTTTATAATGAGCACCGATAGGCTAGCTATGAGTCACGATTCCTTATTTCAAGAAGGAAGAGGTTGGTGTAAATCTCATGAGATGTGACTGTCTATTCAGGCGTGTATGGTTCTCCTTATATCTCCTAGTCTTTTTACCTATGCTGCCAAAATAGGGTTCTAGCAGGGTTCATTTCCCTATATATGCTAAAATGTTTTGGTTTCACTTTTGCCAATGATTCCACCTCTTTACGGTGTGGGGTAGACACTGGATTTCATGATTCTCACATGATCTATATCGGTTAAAGTTAAAGCTTCCAAAGAAAGAATGAGGCCAGCCTCATGTAATGCACGCAATGAAATAAATGATACCAAAGGTGTTTGGATAGGATAATCAAGAGGTGAACTAGACTCAAGTAATGACACTAGGTCATTCTTGGTCATTGCAGACTGAACCTGATGAGAGTCCTAAACAATATCCTAGGTATATAAATGGATGAAAAGGAAGTACGTATGAATGAATGAAGCAGACTCTGTGTTCTCTAAAAAAGGCTCCCTAGTTGAGGTCCCATATGTTGAGCCATCATTTGGGAATTCTAATGTCAAGTCCGTGATTCCAAGGTTTCACGACATATGAACAAAGGATATGTGATATATGTATGTGCTAAAGAAATGTGTTATGTTCTGTGTGCAATATGAAAAGAATGATTATGCATGTTACTCTCATAGCATGACTTTCCTACACTGATTTGGCAAGTCCAACTGACTTGACTTTCCATAACTCATATAGTTAGGAGAGATCTCTTCTGAATAAGGCATGTTCTTGGTTTCTACTTGCATATACCCATACTTAGTACAAGTGTGTACTAATTCCATACAATCCTTTACTTTTAGGTGCAGGTGCAGGTGGTACGTTGAAGCTACACGGACGTGGAAAATTCATCCGGACTTGGTAGGCCCTCATGTTTTCGAGGATTCTTATCTACTATATTCTATCTTAGTCGTAGGCATGAGCTAGTGAAGGATGTTCCACTAGTGTTTCTTTCTTTCTTATTTTTAGACGTTGTATTGGTGCTATTTTGACAACTTTATATTAATGCAGTTATGAACTATTTACTTCATTTGAATATCTTATTATTAGATGGTTGTTGTGAACTGATGTTATATAATACAAGTTTATGTATACTTCAAAGCAAACAAAAGTTTTAAATTTTACGCTAAAATTGACCTATACGATGTAATGATGATGTCTGTAGGCTTGTATGCGACATCCGAGAGGTCAACAATGATGGTTTCGGCTAGGGTCTAGACCCCGTCGTGACAAATGTTGTATCAGAGCCATAGGTTAAATTCCAAGGATATTAAGTTCACATCAACCACATCAAGTAGTTTCTAAGTTATGGTAGTGAAGTGCACCACTATCATGAATTAGAGACTGCATGATGCGTAGGAAAATTCCCTTCTTCTGATATTATCGTGCTTTGTCGAATGTCTGATTATTTTGTTTTATGGGCGTATCTAACATCAATTCTTATTTTTTAGAAAATGAACACGAGGAACGCTGGTCGGGGAAGAGGAGAATCAGCTGCTGCGGGCAACCAAGTTCCACCCTAGGCTCAAGATGCAAGAGTGTCATGCCAGTTAACCCAACTGGTTGACTGATGCAGAGGTGAGGACCACTTTGGCACAGATTGCTCAAGCCATCACTGTGCAGGCCCAGGCTATGACGGCCCAGGCCAACAGGCAGGAGGTTCAGTGGGAGAACCCACCAGCCCACAACATAGCGAACAAGTTATGGGATTTTACGAGAATGAATCCTCCAATCTTTAGAAGATCTAAGACTACAGAGGATCCTCAGGAGTTCGTGGAGGAGGTCCAGAAGATTTTGGTGGCGATTGGGGCCACGAAGATTGAGAAAGCTTAGTTGTCCTCGTACCAGCTGAAGGATGTTGCACAGACTTGGTGCATGATGTGGCAGGATAGCAGGGCATTGGGAAGAGGTCCGATCACTTGGAAGCTGTTTATGACATCCTTTTTGTAGAGGTTCTTCCCCAGGGAGATAAAAGAGGTTAAGGTTGATGAATTCATCAACCTTAAGAAAAGCTCGATGATTGTCAGGGAGTATTCTCTGAAATTTGTAAAATTGTCCAGGTATGCCACTTCCCTTGTGTCGAACAGCAGGGACGAGATGAGGAGGTTCCATACAGGAATCTCAGAGGACTTGGAGGAGTGTCGGGCTGCGATGCTCCATGAATGCATGGACTAGTCCAGGCTGATGGTGCATGTCCAGCAGGTTGAGGACAATAGGAAGAAGAGGACAGTCTATGAGGTCAGGAGTCCTAAACCTTCTGACGAGGCAGATCCTAGTAGTGGTGGTGGCAGGAGCACTTTCGGAGTTTGTGATTAGTCCAGATTTAACAAGGGGCATAAGAGTTCAGGGAATTGTAACTCTCTGAGGAGTGCAGCACCTACAGGAGGCAAACCCGAGCCCAAGAAGGGCAATGGAGGTGATGAGCAGCGTCCCAGAAAGGAATGTGGCAAGTGTGGCCGTATTCACGGTGGAGAGTGCAAAATAGGCACAAATACCTGCTTCGGTTGCGGAAAGAGCAGACACATGGTCAGGGACTATCCACAAATTAGGGATCAGGTTAGAGGTAGTTCTCATCCTAGGCCTAATCCCCAGAATGCTACTGCAGCCGAGCCTCCTAAAAGGAGCATATTCTATGCCTTGAAGGGAAGGGAGGAGTAGGAGAAGTCTACTGATTTGGTCACAGGTATGCTGCAAGTCTTCTCAACCTCTGTTTATGGTTTACTTGATCTAGGTCTACGCTTTCTTTTGTGACTCCCTTGCTTGCTCTTACTTTTGAAACACTACCCGAAGTTTTGCATAATTTTATTGTAGTTAGTACTTCGTTAGGAGAAAATGTAAGAGCAGATAGGGTTCATAAAGACTGCCCAATAGTAGTATGTGGTAAGACTGTGTGCAGACCTTGTTGAGTTACCCATGAATGAATTTGATGTTGTACTTGGTATGGACTGGCTCCATAAGTGTTATGCCTTCATGGATTGCCGTAGTAGGGTTGTAAGGTTCCGTTTCCCTAATAAAGTAGAGCTGGTCTCGTAGGAGTACAATTTGAGTCGTTCAAGTCCCTTGATTTTGAACCTAAAATCTAATAAAATGATGCCCAAGGGATTGTTATGCCATCTTATGAGTTTCGATGATCTAGATCATGACATTCCTTCCATATACTCTGTGCCTATAGTGAGTGAGTTCCAAGATGTTTTCTCCCATGATTTACCTGGAGACCCCCCCTCGAGATATTGATTTTTGTATCGACCTAGATCCCGATAGCAAAGTGATGTCAATTCCTCCTTACAGAATGGTTCCAGCTAAACTCAAAGAGTTGAAGAGGCAGTTAAAAGGTCTCATTGATAAGGGTTAAATCCAGCCGAGCATATCCCCTTGGGACGCTCCAGTACTCTTTGTGAAAAAGAAAGATGGAAACCTTAGGATGTGTATCGATTATCGGCAGCTCAACAAAGTCACTATAAAGAACAAGTATCCACTTCCCAGAATAGATGACTTATTCGATCAACTCCAAGGGTCTAGTGTCTTCTTGAAGAGTGATCTTCATTTCGGGTATCATCAGCTTAGGGTTAGGGATAAGAATATCCCAAAGACAGACTTTTGTATTCATTATGGTCATTATGATTTCCTGGTCATGTCATTTGGTCTCACTAATGCACCAGTTGCATTTATAGAACTCATGAACCGAGTCTTCCGTGAATACCTTGATTGTTCCATCATAGTATTCATTGATGAAATCCTTATATACTCTAAGACCAAGGAAGAGCATGAACAACATTTGAGACTAACCTTGCAGGTACTTAGACAACATCAGCGGTATGCCAAGTTCAGCAAGTGTGAATTGTGGCTTAGATCAGTGACCTTCCTGGATCATGTTGTGTCTGATCAGGGTGTGGAGGTGGACCCCAAGAAGACTGAGGCTGTTAAGAATTGGCCAAGACATCTTACTCCCACCGATATTCATAACTTTCTGTTATTGGATGGTTACTACCGAAGGTTCATGGAGGGTTTTTCTTTCATTGCTTCCCCACTGAGAGCTTTCCCTAAGAAGAAATCCAAGTTCGAAAGGGCGGAGACTTGTAAGAAGAGTTTCCAGGAGCTCAAGGACAGACTGACTTCAGCTCTAGTGCTTATGTTGCCTAAATGTGGTGAGAGTTACACTATTTATTGTGACACATCTAGGGTTTGTTTGGGTTGTGTTCTGATGAACGGTGGTAAGGTGATAGCCTATGCGTCCAGAAAGCTCAAGGTTCATGAGAAGAATTATCCCACTCATGACCTGGAGTTGGGAACTGTGGTGTGTGCATTGAAGATGTGGAGGCATTACTTGTATGGGGCGCATGTGGATGTGTTCACAAACCACAAGAGTCTGCTGTACATGTTCACACAGAGGGAGTTGAACCTACGTCAGTGGAGATGGCTGGAGCTATTGAAGGACTATGACATGAGTGTCCACTACAATTCAGGGAAGGCAAATGTTGTAGCTGATGCTTTGAGCAGGTTGAGCATGGGGAGTACAATCCACGTTGATGATGAGAAGAAGGAGTTAGTGAAGGATGTACACAGGCTGGCTCGATTGGGTGTGCGGTTGATTGACTATACTAGTGGGGGGTGTCAGTTCAACCTAGTTCTGAATCATCCTTGGTAGTTGATGTCGAGAAGGGTCAGCATCTTGATCTTGTGTTGATGGAGTTAAATGACTTAGTTATGATAAATATGAATGAATCCTTTGGTTTGGGAGGTGATGACATACTTAGGTACTAGGAAAGGTTGAGTGTACCAGATGTAGATTATTTGCGGACCAAAGATAATTGCAGAGGCCCATGGTTCTAGGTATTCGATACATCCAGCTTCTACCAAGATGTATCATGACCTCAAGCAGATCTATTGGTGGGATGGCTTGAAGAAAGACATTGCTGAGTATGTGGTCAGGTGTCCTAATTGTCAGCAGGTTAAGGCGGAGCACCTTATGCCTTGTGGTCTCACTCATATGATTGAGGCTCCAACTTGGAAGTTGGAGGCCATTAACATGGACTTGGTGGTTGGTCTTCCGAGGACTAGGAGACAACATGACTCCATATGGGTTATTCTTGACAGGATGACTAAGTCTACCCACTTTATCCCTGTGAAGTCTACTTACAGGTCCAAGGATTATGCGAGAAACTACATTAATGAGATTGTGAGGTGGCATGGGATTCCTTTGTCTATAATTTCGGATAGAAGAAATCAGTTCACTTCGAATTTCTGGAGATCCTTCAAGAAGAGCTTAAGCACACAGGTAAAGCTCAGTACTGCTTTCCATCCTCAGACAAATGGGCAAGCAGAGCACACTATTCATACATTGGAGGACATGTTGAGAGCATGTGTGATTGACTTCAGGGGTAGTTGGGATGACCATTGATATACCGTGGTTTCACGGTATTATTAATACTTTTTCCTTAAGTTCAGTGTGTCCAAAAGCCTTTTTGTGCTAATTTTTGTATAAGTTTCTCTTTATTTGCAGGAAATCTGCTCAAAGATGTATGTGGAGGTTTTGGAGCGAAGAAATGCAGAAGAGACCACCTACGGAGCTTGTGACGGTCCGTCATGCTTGTGACGGTCCGTAGGTGGCAGCGTAGTGCAGCTGCTGAAGGAAGATGGGGAAGTCTGACCACGTGTGGGGTTACGGAGTCCATGACGGTCCGTCGTGTCTATGACGGTCCGTCCTGCAGGTTTGTCATGAAGTTCAGATAAGTAATCCCAGTACCCATATTCCAAGAGTTTAAGTGTTTTGGAACGAAGACCCTCGACGGACCGTTGTGCCTATGACGGTCCATCATACTTGCCGTCGAGGTTAATGAAGAGACCAGCAGAAGAAATTTCATCAAGTATGGGATGACGGAGTCCATGACGGTCCGTCGTGACCACGAAGATCCGTCGCGAGGTCCGTCGACCCAGCCGCGTTTTGACAGATTTCCAGCAAATAGAGTCCTTGTTTAATTAGGTTTTTATTTTCTATAAATAGTTCAAAAAACCTCGTATTTGAGGTTAGACTCTGTATTATTTGTTAGACTCTGGATCATTATTAGACTCTATGTATTAGTGTTAGACTTTTGATTATCATTAGACTTTTTGTGAGATTCTTGATTACTTTGAGATTCTTGCAAGTGATTGTTGGTGATTAATCAAGAAAACTTTTGGAATTTACTCTTTCTCATTGAAGTAAGTACATGAATTCTTATATAATATATTTTAATATTGTGATTATGACTATGGGTAACTAAACTTCATAACTAGGGTTGTGGGAACCATAGGCAAATAATGAGATAAAACCTAACGAAAATAACAATTCTAGAATAGTGTCTTACATGTATTAATAATACTTTCGCTTAGAAGTCTTTTTAACGGATGGCCAACGTTAGAACTCACCTTAATGCTACTTGCCGGACCAAGGAGGTAGATAATAGGAAAAGAATTATCAACATAGATTTAATTTATACTATCTAATAGGCTAGTATTGATTGGTACGAGGTAATGACTTAGTCAAATATCGAATACGATGCTTAATATGAGGTAAAGATAAGGGTTAGGATAGCAACACACGTAGCCGGACCAAGGTGCGGAGTGAGATTTTCTAGATGCTGGACCAAGGATTTAGAAATACATAACTTATCACTTTGCATGCAAGATACTAGGAAAGAATTGTTATAGTTAGAATTATCAAGTTATGAAGCTGTGGGGAACACGTAAACCCTAGTTACTTTGATTCATTGATTAACTCCAACATTCAAAGCTGTTAAGTGTCTCTTTCAAATTCGTTAGTTATTTTCATTCATTTAGAAATAGAAACCCCCCATTCTATTGTTTTTGCTTTCGAAGGAAGTAATTGACCGAACAATAGTAATAATAGGTTAAAGTTAAGTCGAAACTATTTTCCTTGTGGGAATGATCCCAACCTAACTAGTTGGGTTATTTACTTGACACGACCGCTTTACTTCTTATTTGAGAAGTAAGTTTGAGCGTATCAAATTTTGGCGCCGCTGCCTGGGATTATAGCTATTAGATTAACTTGAACTTATTACTATAGTTTAGTTGATATTTTCTTGATTTTACTTTGTTTTATTGTTTTTGATTTTTTCCAGAACTATCCTCCTTGTATGCCAAATACACGGAGATGAAGAGAACCCTTGTTTCCCTATGATCACAAATTAGAGCGTACACTACGCAATATGAATCAAAACTTGGGAATAAATGATGATGACCCAAACCAGAACATCCCAGCTCCGGTTGATATTCATGGTCAGTTGTTACCCGATGCTCTGGGTGAACACCAACAGAGGGGACAAAATCCCATTCCACGGCCCCAAGCATACTACAGAGACTATGATAACATAGCAGACCTTGATGGGCCACTTGTCTTACCTCCTCTACCCACAGGCCACACCTTTGTGGTAACTAATAGCATGATGCAAATGCTCACTGCCAGAGGTTTGTTTTCAGGGATACCTTCTGAGGATCCACATGCCCATATAGCTAAGGTAAGGGTAGTGTGTAAAAGCTGTGTAGGGAGGCCTTATTTGGATTTAGATGTAATAGGGCTCAGAGTGTTTCCTCTCTCACTGACGGGAGAGGCTGCTATATTGTTCACTGAGCTCCCATACAACTCAACCTTCACTTGGAACTAACTAAGGGATGTTTTCTTAGCACGCTACTATCCGGTCTCCAAGAAACTAAACCACAAAGACAGAGTGAATAACTTTGTGGCACTACAAGGAGAGTCAGTTAGTAGTTCTTGGGATAGATTCACCTCGTTCTTGAGAAGTGTCCCAAATCACCATATAGATGATGAGTCACTGAAGGAATACTTCTATCGGGGACGTGATGATAATAATAAAGCGGTGTTGGACACTATAGCAGGTGGATCTTATGGGGAATGTCCTTATGCCGAGATTGCCGAAAAATTAGAGAAAATCTCCCGAAATAATAAAGCTTGGAGTACTAGGAAGTCTGATACAGGGAGAAACACCTTCGCAGTACAGTCCACTCACAACCCAGCCACAGATGAGATTCGCGAAGAAATGGCTCAGATGAGAACTGAGCTTAGGTTGGTACTAAAACATGTCACTGGGGGTGCAGAAAAGATAAATGCAGTCAACTACTTGTCGAAACCACCATCTAATGATGAATGCTATTATGCGGAGGACTCCTATGCGGTAAATGATCAGAAGGGGGGGTTTCTGACCAAGCTCCCAAGGCTCAAATCAGGATAATTGGCGCCAAGGTCAAGGGAACCAAGGTCGAAACTATGGTAATTATAACCGTGAGGGTCATAATGTTCGAGATGGAAACTACAACCGCGACAACAACTTCAACATGGGTAACTACGGTAACATAAATGATAGGAATGGGCCCTATGTCCCTCCTCAAAATCGTGAAGTTACTCCTAGGGATGGTGGAGATAGTATGGCGCGAGTTGAGGATATGTTGCACAAAATGATGAGGAGGTTCGATGCTAGTGATGAGCACATTAAAGAGTTAAGGGGTGATTTAGCTAGTATTGGGCAAAAAGTTGATACACATGCAATATCGATTACACAGATCGAATTGCAAATGGCCCAATTGTCTGCGATAATGAACACACGGCAAGCGGGCACTCTTCCTAGCAACACTGTCCAAAATCCAAAAATGATGCGCACTGTATGACAATCACTACTCGGGGTGGGAATCAAACCATTGACCCACTTATGCCGTCTAATGAGGAAAATGTGAGAAAGGATGATGATAAGGTTGTAAAGGGTAGTGTTGAGGAAGAAGAGAGCAATGGAAAAATGCAGAAGTCCCTATGAAGGTAATTCCCATGCCTAGACCACCACCACCCTTCCCTCAGAGATTAGTGAAAAAGACCGAGGATGGTAAATATCGGCGTTTTATAACAATGCTGAAGCAGCTCTCTATCAATGTCCCCTTGGTAGAAGATCTAGAACAAATGCCCGGTTATGCCAAGTTTATGAAAGATCTGGTCACAAAGAAAAGATCGGTCACTTTTGAGGATGATGATAGACTGCAGCATTGTAGTGCTATTGCTACAAGATCCCTCGTACAAAAGAAAGAAAATTCGGGTGCGTTCACTATTCCTTGTAAGTTGGGTCATTACATTTTGCGAAAGCATTATGTGATCTGGGGGCAAGCATAAATCTCATGCCCCTCTCGATCTACAAGAAGTTGGGTTTGGGGGATCTAAAATCCACTGTGATGCGGCTACTGAATGTTGATCGGACAGTGAAAAGGCCTATAGGGATACTCCATGATGTGCTAGTAAAACTGGAGTCATTCATCTTTCCGGGTGATTTTGTTATTCTTGATTGTGAAGTCGATTTTGAAGTGCCTATTATTCTTTGGAGGCCATTCCTTGATATACATGTAGAGCCTTAGTTGATATGGAAAAGGGACAAATGAAATTTCGGTTGAACAATGAAGAAGAGATCTTCAACATTTGTAGGACCTTGAGGCAGAGGGGCGAGCTCCAATCTGTATCTGCCATATCCCACAAAGAAAAGATGAAGAAGGAAAATGAATAAAAAATTGCAAAACAAGAGTTTATGGTTGGAGATTTAGTGCTTTTAGACAGTTCTGGGTCGCCTTGTCTTCCGGGCAAGCTCAAGTCCAAATGGACTGGCCCTTACTTGATTACCCAAGTATTCCCTCATGGAGAAGTTGAGTTAAAAGCCAAGGAGGGAGTGCGGTTTAAGATGAATAGAGAATGAATAAAACTCTATTTTGGGCATAAAGCATCGGGGAATGAAGTGATAGAGGCATACCATCTTGATGAAGTCTGAGTAATCAAGTGTCCCCAGTCGTGCCGCGACATTAAATCAGGCACTTGTTGGGAGGCAACCCAATACTTATAGTCTTTTTAGTAATGGTAGCATTTTTCTACTAATGGGTTTTTAAATTTTCAGGCACATCACCAGAAAATTCTGCAGAAAATTACTCTGCAGCAGGCACGACGGATGCATACGACGGTCCATCGCAGGTGCAACGGTCCGTCGCTGTATCCATCAGTGATGACGGACCGTTGCTGTATCCTTCTGTGGTTGGTACGTCTTTCTGTTATTTTAAATAGGGCACACACGACGGAACCAACGACGGATCATCACAACTGAGACAGACCGTCGTCGGGGAATCGTCGCATCATTAATGAGGCGTACCCGACCCGACCTGGTTGGAGTTTTCTTTATAAAATGTCACCATTTAAACTCCCCAACCCCTCATTTCACCCCATTCCTTAACTATTCCTCCTATTTCCCTCCTTTTTCAACTTCCACAATCTCTCCCTCTATCAACCAATCATTGTTCCCCAAAAATCCTCCAAAGCCCTAAAAGTTATCATCTACTAGTCGGAGTTGCTGCTGTAGGTGTCTTCTAGGTCACCAAATACTTTTCCATCTTGTTTTTCTTCAATTCTCAGGTATGTGTCTCTAATGTCTACTCATTTATCTTGCATTTTTGCTTATCAATTAGTTTTAGCCTAGTTTTTATTGATATGTTCATTTCTTTTATATAAAATTCTGTCTAACCTAGGTTAAAAATCTCCGAAATTGCCGTGTCTACAACCCTAGACATAGGTGCTTTTGCAATTACTAGTTTACTAGGTATTTGGTTTAGACAAATGTAGGTCCAAAACACTACAAATTCAATTTGGGTCATCGGGGATGAATGGGGTACCCCCAGTTCTGTCACTAATCTACAGAACGAGACTCCGATGATGGACGTCGTACCCACGACGGACCTTCGTAGGGTCCGTTGCAAAAGCCCTAAAACCCCACTGCCCATTTTTTGCCAAGTGTCCTCCAACGGACACATGTGACGGACCGTCGTCTTCACGACGGTCCGTCCAGCATAACCGTTCTGGTTGTCAGAGACCGTGTTCCTGAGGGTCTCTCATTTTTTTCTAATTGTCCTCCAACGAACACATGTGACAGACCGTCGTCTTCACGATGGTCCGTCCTGTACAACCGTTCTGGTTGTCAGAGACCCTGTTTCTAAGAGTCTCTCTCCATTTTCTAAGTGTCCTCAAACGGAGGAGTACGACGGACCGTCATACCCACGACGGTCCGTCCTGCATGACCGTTATGACGATCAGAGACCCCTCTCCTAAGGGACTCCATTTTTTTTCAAGTGTCCTCTGACGGACACCTATGACGGACCGTCGTACCTGTGACGGTCCGTCCTGCACATACCGTCATACTTGTCAAGACTCTCCTTTAGGGTTCTCCATATATACATAGTCTAAGGAAGACACGACGGACCCCATCATAGTCCGTCATAGTTATGACGAGCCGTCACCAGGCCCGTTGTGTGTGTCACTATTACTATATAAATTTCATATTATTTTAATTTTTTTGTGTGGTTTTGCTTGTATTGTTTGCCACTACTCGTACTAATATTGATCCCTTACAGGTACTATCTACTATGGCACCCAAGCAAGATCGAATCTATGCACGCGGGCGATTGAAGTCTATCGCCCCGTCTGCCCACATGGTCATTGGCTCTGATGATGAGCGTGACCCCGAGTACGTTCCCCCAGGCACTTCCACCCCTTCCCGTGCTTCACGTGCCACCAGAGCCACACCCACCAAGGTGGCGTCCGGCGTAGTCACTGCCTCCCAGTCTGATTAGAGCCGCACATTGACCGGCACACCTTCTGGGTCAACCACAAATGAAGAAGGAGCATCTGGCTCCTTAGGAGTTTCGCGGTCGGAGGAAGCCTCCGGCTCTGCTGAGGTTCCCGCACTCGCCACCACTGCAGCGTCGACCTTGTTTGATGAGGCTGACTGTTCAGAATCCACACCAGGATCACCAGCTCATGCCCTCACCCCGGCTACTGACCAGCCTAACCGGTGGTGTGTCGACAGGCAATTTCAAGTCTACTCCGACGCCAAGTTCCTGAACGACAAAGGAGTTATGACTCTAACACTCACATTGGAGCGGCGGGTCCTTACAGGGAGTCTCCCAACGATGCCTGAGATCCACAATCTCTTCACCAGGCATCACCTGGAGTGGACAGCACGTCCGTTGGGACGTTACAGTGAAGAAATCGTTCAAGAGTTCTACGCATCCTACTTAGTGACTCTCCGATCACAGATTGATAGGCGGGCTGCCCCCTCCAAACAGGCCCCACTGGAGCAGATCCGAGTACGGGTCTTTTAGGTCGACATTTCCCTGCCTGCCATCCTCCGATTTCTATAGGGCGAGGGTATTGATTCTACTCGGACCCCTCTCACTACCGAGTTTGACTACCAATGACAGCTTGTTAAAGATGGCTAGTTCCTGCGTGAGCCATCGCTGAGAGAGACCACCAAGAGGTGGATGGCCCTGTACCTGTCAGTTGATGGAGAGGGTGCCGACTGGGTGACTGAGCCAAAGGGGTCCATAAATAAGACCAACCTAACTTTCACAATGAAGATCTTGTGGCTGATTGTTCGCCACTGCCTTTCCCCCCACAGCCGCTGATAATATCGTTACATGGGATTGCAGTATTGATGGAGGCGATGATAGCCGGGTTCGAGGTGGATTTCACGTGCCTTCTACAGGCAGTCATGCACGAGAGGGCTTTCAAGGTCACGACTACTTACCCTTTCCCGTGCATGATCTTTTCTCTCTGTAGGTCCGCAGGTGTGCCTATATGGCACGTTGATCAGCTCAAGACCCCTATGGGCACTGTTGATGTCGGCCTCATCAGAGATGAGGCCAATGAGTTGGCTCCACGCAGAGGGCCCCGTCTAGAGCTGCTCCCACTTGCTGACGATCTTGCTGATACGGTAGCCCAGGCCTGCACGGCTACGCAGATGTCGTCCACTGACACTACCCTGGTCGAGTCTATCCCGGGTAGTAGCACTGCCCCGAGCTCCTCTCGCACAGCCCCTCTACCCCGCGCTGGTCCCGCTTGCTAGGGTCCAAAAATTAGAGGCGCAAATGGCTACACTTATGCACCATATCCAGCCGTGGATGCAGAGGTCTATTACCGAGGCAAAAGAGCGTCTGGAGCGGAAAATGGTCCAGTATACAGAGCGGAAGATCACTGAGGTTCACCAGCGCTTGGATGCCTTTGAGTTGCGGGTGCTAGCCCGGCTAGCCCCTTCGGTGGATGTGTCGACTCTCAGGTGCGGTCGACAGTCTTCATGCAGATATCGACACGATCTTAGAGGCTAGGGTGCCGGAGTCTGAGGCCCCTTCTCTCGAGCCTGATGAAGACACAGTGTTGGCGGTCCTATTCGCCACCTCAGAGATTCCACCCCCCTTGAGATCATGCCAAGAGGCGTAGGTGTCGAGTAGAGGAAGTGGTGCGAGCACGGAAGAAGGAGCGCCGTGAGATGGAGGTTGCAAGGAGAGCCTCACTTGTTGAGGAGGCGGCGCACCAGATGAGAGCAGGGGAGTTAGCAGCTGGGGCGTCTAGCTCCCGAACTATGGAGATAGCGGGAGGCACTGCTGATAGTGCGGTTGTTGCTGAAGACACCACTGAGGGTGTCCAGATTGCAGAGGACGTGGGTTCCGGGGAACCGGACCCACCAGCTTACTGATCGACGGCGCTTTGCGCCACATATTTGCTTCACCTACCACTCTAGTATTTAAATTTTTTATGCATTGGGGACAATTGCATGTTTTTTTGTTGGGGGTGGGGTAAATGGAAAGTGAGTGCTAGGGTGAAGTTTGAGTAGCCCAATTCACTATTATCTTTTGGGGTTTTCTTGTCTGTGTTCTTTTTCCCCAAAAGATTGATTACATTTTCTGTTGAACCAGCATGTCTATATCTTTTGTACATAGTTTAATTCTGGAGCATGATGGCTAAAATGATATCCTGATAAACTTGAAAATGATGCACGAGTAGGCATAGTAACAGATAAATGTGTGGCTCTAAGCATGACATAGAGGTACACCATTGCATTACCCTAAGTCTAAAATTCGAACTAGGTGTCTGATAATCTGGTAGAGTATTGAGATGTCAAGTGAGTGTGAGGAAGATTTGAATAGTCCACTATTTGTACTGAGCTAGAACTTGCCTGGTTAGTCCTGCTAAAAGTAAGTTGTAATAGACAATTAGGAAATGATTATAGGCCCTTATTCAATGTAGCCCATTTTAAGCCTAAATAAAAGAAAACCAAATGAAATTTATCCTTCTTTGATCCAAATGATCTGAGCTTAAATTAGACCTTTCTTTTTCACCCCAACTGATCTTTTCTGGGAACAATGTATTGGCCTTGGTCCCTCCTTGGGCATGTGCACCTCACTAAAGTATACCTAAATATACCCTACCTGGCCCTGAGCCTATGTTACAAGCTAAGAAAGTCCTATCGTGATCCTAAGGGTTGTATAACGAACTTAAGGCAGTGAAAATAAGGGCAAGCTTATGGCAATAGGTATGAATGAGTGTGACTTTGTTCTGAGAGCGAGCGTTGAAAAGTAATCCTTATACTCAAACTGAAATCATTGTGTGAAAAATGAGGATTTTGTTTCAAAGTGAGGACACTAGTTGCAATATCGGAAATATTAGCATCTCGGTGAGAAATTGAAGATGATAGGTGTTAGTGCATGGTGAGTCTGTGTCATGTTCTGATCCTACATAATTCAAGCCCAATAGTGATAGCATGCATAAATATGATGAGATTAATCGGGATTGATAGCCAACTGATTGCAAACGATAAAACATGGATACTATTGTACAAAGATTTTGTATTGAGTCATAGTGCGTCGCTTGAGGACAAACAACGAATTTAAATTGAGGGTGTTGATATACCGTGGTTTCACGGTATTATTAATACTTTTTCCTTATTTGCAGGAAATCTGTTCAAAGATGTATGCGGAGGTTTTGAGCGAAGAAATGTAGAAGAGACCACCTATGGAGCTTGTGACGGTCCGTCATGCTTGTGACGGTCCGTACGTGGCAGCGTAGTGCAGCTGCTGAAGGAAGATGGGGAAGTCTGACCAAGTGTGGGGTTACGGAGTCCATGACGGTCCGTCTTGCAAATTCTTCATGAAGTTTAGAGAATTAATCCCAGTACCCATATTCCAAGAGTTAAAATGTTTTGGAACGAAGACCCTCGACGGACCGTTGTGCCTATGACGGTCCATCATATTTTCCGTCGAGGGTAATGAAGAGAGCAGCATAAGAAATTTCATCAAGTATTGGTCAACGGAGTCCATGACGGTCCGTCGTGACCACGACGATCCATCGCGAGGTCCGTCGACCCAGCCGCGTTTTGACAGATTTCCAGCAAATAGAGTCTTTGTTTAATTAGGTTTTTATTTTCTATAAATAGTTTGAAAAACCTCGTTTTTGAGGTTAGACTCTGTATTATTAGTTAGACTCTGGATCATTATTAGACTCTGTGTATTAGTGTTATACTTTTGATTATCATTAGAGTTTTTGTGAGATTCTTGATTACTTTGAGATTCTTGCATGTGATTGTTGGTGATTAATCAAGAAAACTTTCGGACTTTACTCTTTCACATTGAAGTAAGTACATGAATTCTTATATTATATATTTGAATATTGTGATTATTACTATGGGCAACTAAACTCCATAACTAGGGTTGTGGGAACCATAGGCAAATAATGAGATAAAACATAACGAAAATAACAATTCTAGAATAGTGTCTTGCATGTATTAATAATTCTTTCGCTTAGAAGTCTTTTTAACGGATGGCCAACGTTAGAACTCGCCTTAATGCTACTTGCCGAACCAATGAGGTAGAAAATAGAAAAAGAATTATCAACATAGATTTAGTGTATACTAACTAATAGGCTAGTATTGATTGGTACGAGGTAATAACTTAGTCAAATATCGAATACGATGCTTAATATGCGGTAAAGACAAGGGTTAGGATAGCAACACACATAGCCGGACCAAGGTGCATAGTGAGATTTTCTAGATGCCGGTCCAAGGATTTAGAAATACATAACTTGTCACTTTGCATGCAAGATACTAGGAAAGAATTGTTATAGTTAGAATTATCAAGTTATGAACCTGTGGGGAACACGTAAACCCTAGTTACTTTGATTAATTGAATAAACTCCAACATTCAAAGCTGTTAAGTGTCTCTTTCAATTGCGTTAGTTATTTTCATTCATCTAGAAATAGAAACCCCCCATTTTATTGTTTTTGCTTTTTAAGGAAGTAATTGACCGAACAATAGTAATAATTGGTTAAAGTTAAGTCTAAACTATTTCCCTCGTGGGAACGATCCCAACCTCACTAGTTGGGTTATTTACTTGACACGACCACTTTACTTCTTATTTGAGAAGTAAGTTTGAGCGTATCAACCATATTCCATGGATGGAGTTCTCGTATATAACAACTTCACCCCAGCATTGAGATGGCACCGTTTGAGACATTGTATGGTAGGAGGTGTAGATCTCCAGTTGGGTGGTTCGAGGTTGGAGAGTCATCCATTTTGGGTCCAGGGATCATTCATGAGGCCTTAGAGAAGTTCAGGGTTATTAGGGACAGGTTGGCTACTTCTTACAGTCAGCGGAAGTCTTTTACAGATAACAGGAAGCGTACCTTAGAGATGGATGTTGGTGACCAGGCCTACTTGAATATATCACCCACGAAAGGGGTGATGAGGTTTGGCAGGAAGGGAAAGTTGAGTCTGAGGTACGTTGGGCTATACGAGATTCTACAGCATGTGGGTGAGGTGGACTATGAGTTGGCGTTGCCTGCGGAGATAGCTTCTGTTGATCAAGTCTTTCATGTCTCTATGTTAAAGAAGTACCTTAGTGATCCAGCATTGATTCTGCTTGTTGAAGGATTGGGGGTTGATGAAGACTTGTCCTGTGAGGAGATTCCTGTTGAGATTTTAGACCGGCAGGTGAAGCGGCTCAGAAAGAATGAGGTTATCACAATGAAGGTATTGTGGAGGAAGAATCTTATTGAGGGTGCTACGTGGGAGGCCGAGGCCGAAATGAGATCCCGATATCCTCATCTTTTCAGTTCTTGAGGTTAGACTTCCTACTTCTAAGTCTAAGTTTCCCTATCTCCTCTATTCTTTGTTGCTATTTCTTGACTATGTAAAGTAATTATGTTATGATATGACTGTCATTGTGCTAGATAATTAGAAATGTCATTCGGGGACGAATGTTCCCAAGAGGGGATAATGTAAGAACCCAAAAATGACTATGAAAAGTAATGCCTAAACTTACCTAGAATGCGTAGATTAAACCGAGTTCACACGACTTGATGCACGTGGAACTAGACCTCAAAACATATGCACCAACCAATCCAACCAACTTGGTGAGTTAGTTGAGCTAGGTAAGGTTAGGTCCAGCCATGTAGGGCACCCGAATATTTAGATTCACCCGGATGAGTCTTAACTAGACTTGAAAGGGGTAATCTTAGGTTTGGAGGGTCTAGGGTTTAAGTGGTCTTTTCCAGGATAAGCGTAGTATCATAATGTCATGACCGAAATTTAGAACCCAGATGAGACCGGCGTCATTGACCTCTAAGAGGTCACAGACAATCCTACATACATCATCATTACTTCATCTAGGTTAATTTTAGCGGAAAATTTGAACTTTTTGTTACTTAACATTCTTACTAATTATTTCAAATATAATCATAATTTGTACACCATCAACCATATAACATTAAGATCATCAAATGAAAGAAATAGTTTTATATAGCAATAACTGAATACTTGCAGTAATGGCAACAATACAAAGTCTGAAATAATACGGGAAAGAAACGCTAGTGGCAAATACTCCACTTACTCAATCCTAAGACTGAGCTAGAATATAAATGGGCAAGCATCCTCGAAAGCATGAGAGCCTACCAATTCTGGATGAATGCTCGACGTCCGGATAGCTTCAGCGTCAACCTATAGCTCTAGCGTCCACCTGTGCCCTGCACCTAAAATTGTAAAATTGTATAGGTTTAACACACACTTGTACTAAGTATGGGTATATGCAAGAACACACCAAGGACATGCATGAGAAAGAATATCTCTTTCCTAAAAACATGATTATGGGAAGTCAAATCAGCGGATTTGCCAAATTTTGATTAAGAAAGTCAGTGAGGTTTCCAATTCTTGATTAGGAAAGTCAGCGAGCTTTCCAAATTTGGATGAGGGCGTGGGATCAATTCCCCACGACCCGATATATATTTTTTATTTGTTACCCTCTCTTTTGCTCTGAATTTTGCTACTGACCAAGGCGTAGTAAGATTGATCCCCCACAACCCCCTTTTCTTTTGTTATTAATTTTCTTTTGCAGTTGCTGAGGGGCGTGGGATCGATTCCCCATGACCCCATATATATTATTATTATTATTATTATTATCATAATCATCATAATCATCATCATCATCATCATCATCATCATCGTCATTGTCATCGTCATCGTCGTCGTCGTCGTCATCATCGTCGACGATCGTCATCATCATCGTCGTCGTCGTCGTCGTTGTCGTCATCGTTGTCATCGTCGCCGTCGTCGTCGTCGTCCTCATCCTCCTCATCATCATCATCATCATCATCTAATTTATTTGTTAAGGTATGCCTTAGTGAGGTCTTGGGTTCGATCCGCAGACCTCACCTATTTTTTTTTAAATCTTTTTGACGTTCAAAATTTCTAGAAACTATCTACAACCTATTTCAAGGTTCTGAAAGTTTATTCCATGACTTTATTCATCATTTTACGGGTCATTTTAGCATTTGGTTGTTAGTCATTCATTTGGGTTCTTAAGACATGTTAGAGGAATGATATGGTGATTTGTTTTAGCTAGAGTTGATAGAATTTCAACCATGTGAATATCATGTCTTAGGAACATCTAATTTCACATAAAACACAAATGATTCTATGTTATTAGCATGCTAAAAAGGAGACTCCAAACTCATAGTAACAACCTTGCACACATGCGTTCATGTTTACATTCATATTTTTGAAAGTCACAAAAATATAAGCACATAATCATGAACACATACTTGAAACGACATCATCACCACACACAATGTCCCTAAATTCTTCAAGCAAACATACCAACCTATGATCATTGGGAGCTAGTGACAGGGAACATGAAAAGGGGGAACAACCCTAGTTTTCAGAGTAGATTTATCTAAGACTTAAGGGTCTCTTGGGAAAAGGACCAAGAGGAACAGAACCCATACATTGTTGTAGATTTCCAAGACTTCAAAGTTCTGCCCAAATCCTCCCCTAAACCTTCAACACAATCCGGTCGAGAAGATGATGTAAAGTTTTCGTTTCTTAAGTTAGCTTGTTTGCTTGTATATATATTTTTTTTGTAAGTTCTTTGAGTGTAGAGAACTTTTGATTGCTTTCTAATGTTTTTATATGCTGTTTTTGCAGACAGGAAAAACTGAATGAATGAGAGATATATAGTGATTTAGGCGTTAGAGAGAGAGAGTTTGTGTGAGATAGTGTCTCTTAAGACTAGGATAGTTGGCAAAACTTAGGCAATTTAAAAAAAACCTCAATTAATAAATAAATAATAATTAAAAAAAATATGATTTTTACTTTTTCTTAAATTAGCCATTAATTATAATTTATTAAATTAATTCACCAATTAAAAAAATCACATTAAATCGTTGCTCATACATAGGTTTGAACCGGGGTGGAGCAAGACTTCATCTCAAGGGCTCAGTTTCGGCTCTCTCTCCCAAAATTGGACCTCCTCTTTATTAATTAATTAATTAATTAATTACATATTTAGGTAATTACGATACTACCCTTATCCAAGAAATGACCATTTTACCCCTAGACCTTTCAAACCTAAGATTTCTTCTTTTTAAATCCGTTAAAGACTCGTTCGAGTAAATATTCGTATTCGAGAGCCCTATATGGTTGGACCCAACCATTCTAAGATCAACTAACTCCCCAAGTTAGGTTGCTTGGTTGTAGTAAGGGTTCCGAGGTCTGGTTCTACGCGAATCAATCAGTGTGATCCCTGGTCTAATCGTAGGCATTCTTGACACATTAAGAATTTCTTATATTATTCATTTTTAGGATTGTTTTATTATTCCACCCCTTAGTAACATTCGTCCCCGAACGATACTACCACTATCTAGCGTAATGCAAGTAAAATCATAACATAATGACTATGCAAAACCTAGCAATAGCAACAAAATATGGTGAGATAAAGAACTAAGACTTAAGGGTAGGAGGTCTAACCTCATAAGCTAAAAAGATGAGGGTAACGAGATCTCATGTCGGTCTCAGCGTCCCATGTAGCACCCTAAACGAGATGATTTTTCCATAATACTTTCAGTGTGGCAATCTCCTTATTCCTCAGCCGCTTGACCTGTCTATCTAATATCTCAAACGGTACCTCCTCATAGGACAAGTCTTTATCGACCCCCAAACCTTCCACAGGTAGAATCAATGTTGGATAACCTGCACTTCTTTAACATGGATACATGAAAGACTAGATGGATAAAAGCTAGTTCCGCAGGAAATGCCAACTCATAGGCCACCTCACAAACACGCTGTAGGATCTCATAAGGCCCAACATACCTCAGACTCAACTTTCACTTCCTACCAAATCTCATCACCCCCTACATAGGTGATATCTTTAGATAGACCTGGACACCAACATCAAACTCTAAAGGCCCTTTTCTGTTATCTGCATATGACTTCTGCCAACTGTAAGCAGTAGTCAACCTGTCCCTAATCACTCTGACCTTATCTAAGGACTCATGAATGATCTCTGGAACCAAAATGGATGAGTCTCTAACCTCGAACCACCCAACTGGAGATCTACACCTCCTACCATACAATGTCTCAAACGGTTCCATCCCAATGCTGGAGTGATCGCTATTATTATACGAGAACCCTATCAAAGGCAAATGGTCATAGCAACTACCCCTGAAGTCACTCACATATGCTCTCAACATGTCTTCCAATGTCTTAATGGTGCACTCTGCCTGCCTATTAGACTTAGGATGAAAGGCAAAACTAAGATTTACCTGCGTGCCCACGCTTTTTTGGAAAGATCTCCAGAAATGTGAAGTAAACTAAGCTCCTTTATCTGAAATGATAGATAGAGGAATACCATGCCATCTCACAATATCATTTATGTAGAGTCTCGCATAGTCCTCATCTCTGTAAGTAGACTTCACAGGGATAAAGTGGGCAGACTTAGTCAATCTGTCCATAATAACCCATATGGAGTCATGTTGTCTCCTAATCCTCAGAAGACCAACCACGAAGTCCATATAAATGGCCTCCCACTTCCAAGTTGGAACCTCAATAATCTGAGTAAGACCACCAGGCTTAAGATGTTCTGTCTTAACCTTCTGACAATTAGGACACTTGGCCTTCTTCTCAGTCAGAGCTGTCAGTAGGGCAACAATGGAAGAGAAGCCCTCTACGAACCTGCAGTAGTAACCAGCCAATCCAAAGAAGTTACGGATATCTGTGGGAGTAAGAGGTTTTGGCTAGTTCTTAACAACCTCAGTCTTCCTGGGGTCTACCTACCTTGATCGGACACAACATGACCCAGGAAGGTCACTAATCTAAGCCAAAATTCACACTTGCTCAATGTGTCGTACAATTGATGTCGTCTATGTACCTGCAAGGTTAGTCTCAAATGATGTTCATGATCTTCCTTGGTCATAGAGTAGATGATAATGTCATCAACAAATACAATAACGAAAGAGTCAAGGTATTCATAGAAGACCCTGTTCATGAGATCCATAACTGCAGCAGGTTCATTCATGAGACCAAATGACATAACCAAGAACTCGTAATGACGATAACGGGAACCAAAGGCTGTCTTTGGGATATCTTCATCCCTAACCCTAAGGTGATGATACCCTGAACAAAGATCAATCTTAGAGAAAAATCTAAACCCTTGGAGCTGATCCAACAAACCATCTATTCCGGGAAGTGGATAATTATTCTTTATAGTGACTTTTTTGAGCTGCCGATAATCGATACATATGCAAAGGGTTCCATCCTTATTTTTCACAAATAACACTGGAGAGCCACAATGGGATATGCTCGGCTGAATGAAACCCTTATCAGTGAGATCTCGTAACTGCAGCTTCAAATCTTTGAGTTCAGTTGGAGACATTCTGTAGGGAGGAATCAAAATTGGTTTAGTATCGGGTTCTATGTCGATACAAAAGTCACACTCTCTAGGAGGAGGGAATCTAGGCAAATCATCAGGAAATACATCTAACAACTCATTCACAACAAGCACTGAGTATGGAAGGAATGTCATTATCTAAATCATTAACACTAAATATATGACATAATAACCCCTTGGGAATCATTTTATTGGCCTTACAGTTCGAAATCAAGGAATTAGGACGACTCGAGCGTACCCCTCCCAGACTAGTTCCTCTTAATTAAAGAAACGAAATGTCACCAATCTACTACGACAATCCAAACAAGAATAACAACAATGAAGCCAGTCCATGCCAAGGATAAAATCAAAATCATGCATGGGTAACTCAACCAAGTCTGCACACATAGTCTTACCACTTACAACTATTGGGAAATCCATGTATACTCTATCAGTTCTTACATTTTCTCCTAAAGGTGCAGTTATAACTATAGGATCATACATAACTTCAAGTAGTATTTATAAAGCGAGAGAAAGAAAAGGAGTTACAAAGTAAAGCGTAGACCCTAGATCAAGTAAAGCATAAACAGAAGTTGAGAATACTTGCAGCATACCTGTGACCATATCAGCGGACTTCTCCGGCTCCTCCTTTCCCTTTAGGGTATAGAACTTGTTCCTTTTAGGAGACTTGGTCGCTGCCGCACCCTGTGGATTAGGCCTAGGCTGAGCATTACCTCCATATGCCCACTCTTACCGCAACTGAAACAGGCATTAGTGCCCTGTCTGCACTCTGCACTATGAGCATGACCACACTTAGCACAGTTCTTTTTGGGATGATTCATCTCTCTTTCATTACCCTTCTTGGGCTCAGGTCTGACTCCTCTAGGTGTTGTACTCCTATACAAATTAGAATTCCCAGAACTCAGCTGCCCCTTCTTGAACCTAGGCTGCTCACGGATGCCAAAATTGTTTCTATAACCTCCATGGCTTGGACCTGCGTGATCTTGAGGCTTCGAATTCCTAGAATAATGAACACTCCTCTTTTTTTGGCTATCCTCTACCTTCTGAACATGCACCATCAACCTAGAGATGTCCATGTTATCATGGAGCATCTCAGATCGACACTCCTCCTCCAGATCTCAGTTGATTCCTATGAGGAACCTACTCATCTCATCCCTGCTGGTAGATACAAGGGAAGTAGCATACCTGAATAATTTAACAAACCTCAGTACTCATCTCATCCTTGTTGTTAGATACTAAGGAAAATAGTATACCTGGATAGTTTGAAAAACTTCAAGGAATACTCCCTGACTGTCATTGAACATGATTAAGGTTGATAAACTCCTCAACCTTTGCCTCCCTCATCTCCCTTGGAAATAATCTCTCTAGGAAGGCTATCTTAGATAGCTCCCAAGTGACCGAAATTCATCTCAAAGCTTGGCTATCCTGCCACATCTTCCACCAAGTCTGTGCAACATCCTTGAGCTGATACGAAGCCAGCTCTACTTTCTTAGTATCTATGGCCCCTATAGCCACAAAAATCTTATGCACCTCATCTACAAAGTCCTGCGTTCCTCTGAAGTCCCTATGAAAATAGGAAGGTTCATCCTCGCGAAGTCTCTCAGTCTGTCAGCCATGCTACGCACTGGTGGGTTCTCCCTCTCAACATTCTGCCGGTTGACTTGGGCAGTCATGGCCTGGGTCTTCTTAGTGATGTCCTCTGCCATCTGGGCCACATATGACTGCACCTACACATTAGTCAACCCAAAAGGGTTAATTGGCATAGGTACTCGTTCAACTGGAGGCTGGGGTGGAACTTGATTGTTCACAACAGGTGCTCATCTTCTCCTCTGACCAACATTCCTTCTAGTATTAATTCTATGAAAACAATAAGAACTGATGTTAGACATGCTCATAATACTAAGAAATGGAACATTAGGAAAGGCACGATAAGATCAGAAGAAGGGAAATTTTTCTACGCATCATGCAATATCTAATTCAGGAGAGTGGTACACTTCACTATCATGACTTAGAAACTACTCAATGTGGTTGATGTGAACTTATTATTCTCGGAATTAACTTAGTTCTCTTATACTAACTTTATCACGACTGGAATTTAGACCCCAAACATTACTGGCGTCTTTGAATTCTCAGAGGTCGCAGAGAAGCCTACATACATCATCATTACATCATCTAGATTAATCTCAATACTTTCATTAGAGTGTTCATAGAGACTGGTCTCTTCATTAACTTTACACTCTCATAGGTGAGTACGTTTTAGTAACATTTACTTAAGCTCATTTGATATTGCTCTCACTTTTACATTAGCCTCATGTCATGTTTTCACCATATTCATTAACATTAGCACATTTACTCTTCATAACTACTCACCCCTTTTTTTTTCTTTTTTACGTGAATGTTCCTTTCATCATATGCCAATGGACTTGGCCTTTTATGTGTTTCACACTCTTACTTAACCCTTGTAGGGTTTCATCATTTCATCAATTAATATTTATTTCATCGTATGCCAATTCACTTGGCCATTTAGTGTGTTTTACACTCTTAATTAACACTTCTAGGGTTACATCATTTCATTACGCACATCTTAGGTTCACAAATTTTTAAACGTATGCTAGACTTATGGGTCTATAAATACAAGCCATGAAGCTTCATTCATAGTTCGTTGATGTGATTTATATCTTCCTAAGATTGTGAAGTACAAGACTTATGCATCTTATGAGTGTGACAAGATCTCGATTTCAATCTATGTAGTCAACATTATTTTTGAACATTTATTCACGTATGACTTATGTATCAATATGGAATTTGGGCAAAAGAATCCAATTTCGTATAACTTGAACAACCATTAGGCATTTTCCTTAATTTCAATTTTTGTGTCCTTTGGCTCGGGGATACAGGTATCCCCAATGCTACCATAATTATTATTTTTCTTTTCTTCACTTTTAGTCTAGGAATCTTACTAAGGGATAGTAGGATCGATCCCCCACAACTTCCTTTTCTTTTGTTATTAATTTTCTTTTGCAGTCACTGAGGGGCGTGCGATCGATTCCCCAAGACCCCATATATATATATATATATATATATATATATATATATATATATATATATATATACTAAGTTGGGGTCTTCCATGTCGTGGGATCGAAACCCCACAACAACATTTTATTATTTTCCCATTCTTGTGAATTTTACCTGACCCCAGCCCCAGTTTGACACAGCTTGGCACACCCCTTTGAATTTATTTGTGAAGGTATGCCTTAGTGAGGTCTTGGGTTTGATCCCTGTAAACCTCACCTGTTTTTTTTTTTTTTTAATCTTTTTGTCTTTCAAAATTTCCAGAAACTATTTACAACCTATTTCCAGGTTGTGAAAGATTATTCCATGATTTTATGCATAATTTACGGGTCCTCACTAGTGCTTCTATGTTATTAGCATGCTAAAACGGAGACTCCAAAGTCTTAGTCACAAACTTGCACACATAAGTTCATGTTTATATTCACATTTTTGAAAGACACTAAAACATAAGCACATAATAATGAACACATACTAGAAATGAGATCATCACCACACACACAGTGTCCCTAAATTCTACCAGCAAACATCCCAACCTAAGATCATTGGGAGCTAGTGACAGGGAACATGAAAAAGGGAAAACCCTAGTTTTCTGAGTATATTTATCTGAGACTCAATGGTGTCTTGGGAAAAGGACCAAGAGGAAGAGAACCCATATGTTGTTGTAGATTTCCAAAACTTCAAAGTTCTGCCCAAATCCTCCCCTAAACCTTCAACACAATCCCGTCAAGAAGATGATGTAAAGTTTTCCTTTTTTGAGTTAGCTTGCTTGCTTGTATATATTTTTTTTTGCAAGTTTTTGAGTGTAGAGAACTTTTGATTGCTTTCTAATGTTTTTATCTACAGTTTTTGCAGCGAGGAAAAACAGAATGAATGACAGAGATTGTAACATCCGTAGCCAAAACACACCAAAAAGCAGCTTTTCAGAAAAATCTGCAGGTGCTACCAATAGTGGCATCGACAGACCGTACCCTGAACCACGGTCCATTCTGCACAACCGTCGATGGGACAAGAAACTCCCACAAATTTCAACCTAGAAAAATTGGTTAAGTCTTGGACGACAGACGGACTTACGATCCGTAGTCCGTGACCGTCGATCAAGACTCCCTTCAACCACTCTCTGACAAGATCTATGGATGACCAACATGGTTTGTAGGTGGACCTACGGTCCGCAGGTGGAAAATTTCCAGCCAATTAAGGGTAAATACAGTTGGTAAACTTAATTTAGAACAAAATGATTTAGGTCTCCCATGACCTACCCACAATTAGATAATTGAGTTGTATTTCCATAGCCACCGACTTTTCTAGAATCAGACCTCCGAGTAAAAAGTTATGCCCATTTTAGTAAAGGCCTGTTGAGTAGGCCCTCACGACGGACCCAACGACGGGGCGTCGGGCGCACAATGGACCGTCATTCTTGGCCATCGTGAGGCCTAACAACAACCTTCCCGGGGGTCTTTTTGACATTTCACACTCCGTTTAAACCCTAAGTTACGTTGTTTTGACCCTAAATCATCAAATTTTAGTCAGTTTAAGCCTAGAAACATATTTAAGACATATCCAAGTCAAATCATTAAATCAAAACTTAGAAAATTAGAAGCAAGAGAGGAGAAAACATCTCAATAACCCTAGTTCAAGAAAGCTACAAGCTCCAGCAGTTCCAGCCCCAAAACTTAAGTATTTTTCCATGGATTAACTAGGTATGTGGGATTTCACTAGTGGATTCCTTTCACCCATTGGGTCCTTAGTTTCAGTCAGTTCTTGATTCTCTTATCATGATTAAACCTAGGGTTTCTAGAACTTTGATATAACTTCATGAATTTATTAAATATATGTTTCAAATCAGATTATTATGTTATTACTCAGATTATTGCATGAATTTCAGAACCCTAGGTTTTTATTTATTTAGTTCTTGAATTACATACACTTCAGATATACATGCCTCAGTTATAAATGAATAATTACCAGATTAATTGTTGCATTCTGAGTTTGCATGTTCAATTTTGAGCTATCCAGTATTTACAGAAATTTAGATAGAATCAGTTAATTTATAAAATTCACTGGGAGTAGCAAGATACCGAGTTGGACTAGGGTTTAGCGTACCCAATAGTCCCAGAACTACTAGCCTAGTAGCTTGTAAGTCATCTCTGTGGGCAATCTGTTTAGTGATCACGCCAGCATGCCTTTATACCTTTGGCAGGGTATATTGGGTCCTCTCCATGGGGCGTATTCATCGGACTCCACATTTAGCTCATGTGGTTTTATTATCGTTTATTAGTAGCTCCCACAGTTCAGTCAGATTCTCTGAGTTGACCATTTATCAGTATATTCAGTATTCAGTTTCAGCATATTATAAATTGGTCATTGCATCCCGTTAGCTCTGAAATTAGCACATCACGTTCAGATTATTATACTTGTTTTTGTGCTTGTTTAGTTTTGTTTTATTTTAGCTTTACTCTATCCTACGTGCTCAGTACCTTTCAAGTATTAACGTATACGTGCGCTACATCTTCTCATGATGTAGGTTCAATTTCTCAGCATCCAGATCACGCATAAATCTATTTCTCTATCTCCAGTTCAGCAGATTCTGTGGTGAGTCCTCATTCTACGAGCACAACAGTCATGAGTTTCATTTCAGTCTTTAGTCATTTAGTTTCAGTTTTTGCTAGATTTTGCTGGGGCTTGTCCCAGTATTTCTAGTATAGTTTAGAAGCTATTTTCAGACATAGTTAGATTTAACTTAGTATTGAGTTAATATTTCTTTTATATTAATCTCATTGTTTTCAAATATCTCAGTTATAGAATATGGGTATGCCCCATATTTTCATTTTAAGTATGATTTAGCTTCCGCAACAGTTTATTATCTTTAGAATGTTCATGATCATGCCAACAGGGTTAGTTGGAATCACTTGTGGTCCTAGGTTTCGTGTCTGCGTCTCGGGGGTAGCTTAGGGCGTGACAAAGATAGAGAGATTTAGGCGTAAGAGAGAGAGTTTGCAAGACTTGGTTAATTTAAAAAAAAACCTCAATTAACAAATAAATAATAATTAACAAAAATCTGATTTTTCCTTTTTCTTAAATCATCCATTGATTATTCATTTATTAAATTAATTCACCAATTAAAAAAATCATATTAATTAATTGCTCCTACCTAGGTTTGAACCCCGGTGGAGCAATACCTCATCTCAAGGGCTCAATTTCGGCACTCTCTCCCCAAATTTCCCCTCCAATTAATTAATTAATTAATTAAGTAATTACATATTTAGGGTAATTATGATACTACCCTTAGCCAAGAAAAGACTATTTTACCCCTAGACCCTTCAAACCTAAGATTTCTTCCTTTTAAGTCTAGTAAAGACTCCTTTGAGTAAATCTTCGTATTCGAGAGCGCTATATAGTTGGACCCCTCCTTTACAAGATCAACTAACTCCCCAAGTTAGTTAGCTTGGCTGTAGTAAGGGTTCCGAGTTTTGGTTCTACGCGCATCAATGCGTGTGAACCCTGGTCTAATCGTAGGTATTCTTGACACATTAAGTATTTTTTATCTTATTCATTTTTAGGGTTGTTACACTTAATTACCCTAAGAATTTAATTAATTAATTAATGTATTTTATTTGAAGTTTGGGTTGGGTCGACCTGTTCGCAAGAAGAGGTTCACCTCGGTTCGATCCTCGGTGGAAGCAATATAAAATCGGATTAAATTGTATTTAATTTATTTGATTTAAGTAAGGGCATAGCATCAATTTCACTTAGCCTTAGAAAAATCAGTTTTTTAATTAAATAACGAGGAGTCATAGTTTGATTATGTTTCCACCTAAAACTCCTACTCCTAAGCTACTCTCACGTCTAAACCCCCACTATCACTTTCACGTTCCATTATCAGTAAACTCAAAAAAACAATAACTCAAAAAATCATCACACTCCAAGAACATGAATGCTAAATCTCAAAAGAAAAATTAGTATAAAAATGAAAAGTAGAAGCAAAGTTCTCGAAGGGATTGTATTTGAGGTTTTGGTGGTGAAACTATGGTCCGTGGGAGTTGGCAGTGTGTTGATAAGGTTTGAAGCAGGTGTTGAACGATAAAAAGGTATGGGTTTTCTTCCTCTTGGTCTCATTCCCAAGAGAACCCTAAGATCGAGTCTATTTTAATCCGACAACTAGGAATGCTTCCCCATTGCATGTCCCCGTCACTAGCTCCCATCGATTGTTGTATATTGGGTATGTTTGCTGGTAGAAATTAGGGATGTCACATGTTTTAGTGATGATTATGTTCATGTATGTATATTTGGATTTATGTGACTGATAATTATGTCTTTCCAAAACTATGTGATAAGCATGTTTGTGCATTGTGTATGCCGTGACTCTTGGTCACAGATTGAAGTGTGAAAAAGTCATGCTAAATCCCAGGTATTTTATAAGCAAATATTTATAAAAATTAGGATGTTCATATGCGGTGTGATGTCGCTGAATTAAGTGAAAACTCTTGGCTAAATGTAACTACGAAAATGCACCAAATAATGTATGAAATGTTCCACGAATTGTACTAAAATCTAACATATAAAATGTTAAGAAAATGGTTTGGAAATCGTGATCACATTTCCAGATTTTTGGATATTTGGTTTCGGCTATGCAACTTGAATAATTGGAGTTTCAAAAATCATTTTAAAATATGTGAGGTCATCAGGGATTTAACCCGAGAACTCACCTTATGCAAGCTATTGAAAATTTAATAATAAATTTGAGGTTAGGGGGAATCGAACTCGAGACTTAGACGAGTAATAGAACTTAGAAAATTAATTATTAGAAATTAGGTATATGGGATTCGAACTCGTGTGTCCTTGGCCGAAATTAAGACCGGTCCATGCGAGAACAAAAATAATTAAAATGGGGTGTGTGGGAATCAAACCCACAAATTCTCATATAGGTGTGAAAACTAGGAGAATCAATTGAAGAAAAAAAAATGAGGTTGTGGGGGATCGATCCCACATCCTCTCGGTAAAAAAAAAACAGAAAAGTCAAGGAGAGAAAAGAATTAAAAGAATGTAGGCGTTGGGATTTGATTTCAGGTCCCAATTCTGAAATTTTATATCACAATTTAATATAAGACTAAGTGTTGCTCTAGGGGTTCAAAATCGGGTTCCCTTTCCCAATTTCGTATTGATACATAGGTCTTACGTGAGCAAATATTTAATGAATGCTGCCTATAGGATTTGAACTAGAGACCTTGGAATACTTACAAGATGCGTGAGTCTTGTACCATATTATCTTGACTAAGTATAAGTCACTTAGATGAATTATGAACGAAGCCTCATGGATTGTACGTATGGGTTCATAATTCCAACGTACTTTTAAAAGTAAGTGAACGTAAGATGTATATGATGTAATGATGTGACCCTAGGAGGTTAAGTAAGAGTGTGAAACACACTAAAAGGCCAAGTGCATTGGCATTTGACGAAATGAACATTCACGTAATGGGGTGAGTAATTATGAAGAGATAATATGCTAAATGTAAATGAATGTGATGACAACATGATAATAGGCTTATATGAAAAATGAGATTAATCTCAAATGAGCCTAATAATTGTTACCAAAAACTGTACTCACCTATGAGAGTGTAAAACTAATAAAGAGATCAGTCTCTAAGGAACACTCTAATGAAAGTATTGATATTAATGCACAACAAATACTAATGATGAGATGAGAAATCATCTAATGAGCAATGATGCCCTTATGCTAGATGCCAACTTCTATGATGTGTGATATTAATGTAATGGAACTTTATACTGAGCACCAATAGGCTAGCTATGAGTCGCGTTCCTTTTTTCAAGAAGGCAGAGGTTCATGTAAATCTCATGAGATGAAATTTGCCGTTTAGGCATGTATGGACCTCCTTATATCTCCTAGTCTTTGAACCTATGCTGCAAACATAGGGTTCTAGCAGGGTTCATTTCCCTTTATACGCTAGCATATTTTGGTTTCACTTTGGCCAATGATTCCACCTCTTTACGGTGTGCGGTACACACTGGATTTCACGATTCTCACATGATCTATGTCGGTTAAAGTTAAAGTTTCCAAATAAAGAATGAGGTCAGCCTCACGTAATGCACACAATGTAAATTATAATACCAAAGGTGTTTGGATAGGATAATCAAGAGGTGAACTAGACTTAAGTTATGACTCTAGGTCATTCTTGGTCATTGCACAATGAACCCGATGAGAGTCCTAAACAATAACCTAGGTATATAAATGGATGAAAATGCAGTACGTATGAATGAATGAAGCAGACTTTGTGTTTACTAAAGAAGTCTCCCTAGTTGAGGTCACATATGTTGAGCCCTTATTTGGGAAGTCCTAATGTCAAGTCCGTGATTTCAAGGTTTTACAGCATATGAACAAAAGATATGTGATATATGTATGTGCTAAATGAAATGTGTTATGTATTGTGTGCAATATGAAAAGAATGATGATTCATGTTACTCTCGTAGCATGACTTTCCTAATCTGATTTGGCAAGTCCAACTGACTTGGCTTTCCATAACTCATATCGTTAAGAGAGAGTTGTTCTTAATCATGCATGTCCTTGGTGTGCACTTGCATACACCCATACTTCGTACAAGTATGTACTAATTCCATACAATGCTTTACTTTTAGGCGTAGGTGCAGGTGGATACTAGATCTTACAATACTACGTTGAATCTACTCAGACGTGAAGTATTCATCAGAACTTGGTAGGCCCTCATGCTTTCGAGGATGCTTATCTCTTGTATTCTAGCTTAGACGTAGGCATGAGCTAGTGGAGGATGTTCCACTAGTGTTTCTTTCTTACTTATTTTCAGATGTTGTATTGGTGCCATTTAGGAAACTTTATATTAATATAGTCATGAACTATTTCCTTCATTTAAATATCTTATTATTAGACGGTTGTTGTGAACTGATGTGATATAATACAAGTCTATGTATACTTTAAAGCAAACAAAAGTTTTAAATTATTCGCTAAAATTAACCTATACGATGTAATGATGACGTATGTGGGCTTGTCTGCGACCTCTGAGAGGTCAACGATGCTGGTTTCAGCTAAGGTCTACACCTCCTTTATGAAAATGATGAAAGAAAACTTAAAGTTTATTTCAAGAAAAGGGACTTAAGCTAAGCACCGATAGACTAGATATGAGAAGTGTCCCTTACCTAGTGGAAGGTAGGTTCACAACGATTCTAATGAGATTGAGGCTTCCATGTAATATGGAACTATGGGTCTCTAATACATCTCCTAGTTCATGAACTATGTTTTCACCATAGGATACTAAATAGTGGATCCATCTAGAAAGCTATGTCATGTAGGTTCACTTTAGCCGGTAGACCACCTCTTTACGGTGTGGGGAAGAAACCGGATTCCATGTTTAGCTCACAATATCTATGTCGGTTAAGGTGAATGTTACCTCATGTAAAATGATAGTCAAGTAAACGAACGTTGACTAGGGTGACTTGAGGAGTCTACTTAGTATGGGTAAGGGTATGTGACTCTACAAGTAGATTGCACAAGTTAACTCTAAGGGAAGTCCTAGGAGATTGTTCTTATGTAATATGATGACATGAAAGATGTATGTTTATGATACATGATGTTACTCTTACATGAATGTTGCTCATTATGATGAATACACTATTGGGTTATGTTGTTATATTAAGTGATGACTACTTATGTTACAAGTTACATGAAGCAAAGCTTTACATATGGTATCCTATCTTATCGACTTGGTTGTATGGGGTTATGGGGCTTCACATGACCATTTCTCTTGTAGGTTGGGGATGATCATTGGTAAGTGTTTTGTATGTTACGTTTATATGATTTATTGAACATATTAACATGACTTTATGTAAATATGTCTTTGATTATGATCATGTTGTAAATTGATGGTATTCTTAGTTTTTACCCGTTATATGGTATGTGCATTGAATACTTTCACATGACTTAGCATGTTTTCTATTGAAATGATAAATGATCCTTTTTCATGCATGTATTTATATTTTATGTGCACATACCCATACTTAGTACATGTGGTGTTCTAACCCATTACTTTATATTACTATAACCGTAGGTTCTGGTTATTGAAATTTAAGGAGGCCGATTTGAAGAAGTTTGGAACTCTTTCTCCAACTCTTGGTAGGTACTCATTTTCAGGACACTATCATTTATTTTCCCGCTTATGAAGACTTCAGTAGATATTAGCATTATCTATTTCCATCATGTTCTCTTTGGATTCTTTTTTATTAAGGCCTATATGACATTTTGACTATTTATTGGCTAAGTCTAGATTTGAACTCTAAGATGGTTTTTTTTTTTTATATATATATATATATGAAACAATTCCTTAGAATATCATATGACTTATGAATGTTAAGTATGAAGTCTAAGTATACTTCAGTAGTATGTTATAAGTTTTAATTTTTCCGCTATATTAAACTGTTTGATTATGATGAAATCTAAGAAGATTCTTTTTTGCGACCTCTAAGAGGTTAACGACGCCTGTCTCATCCTGGGTGTGCTCTCCGGGTAGGAAAAACTTAGTATCAGAACATAAGGTTAAATATCCTTTGGGTCATGTCTCACTAAACCACATTGTGTAGAGTCTTGTTCATGGTTGTTAAACGCACCACAATTGTGGATGAGATGCTATGTGATGACTAGGCTACTTCTCTTTTCTTGATACTCCTATGTCGTGCCCATAGAGTTTTAAGAAAATGCCTTGATATTGTATTCTTGCAATTATGTGAAATAAAGTTCTCATCTAATCCTAAAGGAGATCATGATCATGTTTATACAGGGAGTTAACCTCCTATGACCTAAAAAAGTTTATGATGAAAGAAAACTTAAACGTTATTTCAAGAAAAGGGACTTATGCTAAGCACCGATGGATTAGATATGAGAAGTGTCGCTTCCCTAGTGAAATGTAGGTTAATAATAATTCTCATGAGATTAAGGCTACTATGTAAGGTGGAACTATGGGTCTCTAATTCATCTACTAGTTCTTGAACTATGTTTCCACCATAGGATACTAGCTAGTGGATCCACCTAGAAAGCTATGTTATATAGTTTCTACTTTGGCCGGTTGACCACCTCTTTTTGGTATGGGGAAAACACTGAATTCCATGTTTAGCTCACATGGTCTATGTCGGTAAAGGAGAATGTCCCCTCATGTAAAATAAAAGTCAAGTAAATAAACATTAACTAGGGTGACTTGAGAAGTCTATTTAGTATTGGTACCTAGATATTGCACAAGTTAACTCTAAAGGAAGTCCTAGGAGTTTATTGTTATGTAATATGATCACATGAAAGATATATGTTTATGATACATAATGTTACTCCTACATAAATGTTGGTCATTATGATAAATACGTTATTTAGTTATATAGTTATATGAAGTGATGACTACTTATGTTACAAGTCATATAAAACAAAGCTTTACTTATGGTATCCTATCTTATCTACTTGGTTGTGTGGGATTATGAGGCTTCACATGTCCATTGCACTTGTATGTTGGGGATGAGATCATTTTAAGTGTTTTGTATGTTATGCTTATATGATTTCTTGAATATGTTAACATAACTCTATGAAAATATGTCTTATATTATCCTTAGTTTGTGCACGTTATATGGTATCTACATTAAATACTTTCACATGACTTAGCATGTTTTCTAATGAAACGATAAATGATCCTTTTTCATGCATTTCCTTCTATGTTATGTGCATATACCCATACTTAGTACATGTGGCGTACTAACCCCATTACTTTATATTACTACAACTGTAGGTTCCGTCAATTGAAGTTTAAGGAGGTCGAATTGAAGAAGCTTGAAACTCTTACTCCAAGTCTTCGTAGGTCCTCAAGTTCGGGACACTATCATTGATTTTCCAGCTTATGCAAACTTTAATAGATATGAGGATTATCTATTTTCGTCATGTTTTCTTTGGTTTCTTTTATATTAAGGACTATATGGCATATTGAATCTTTATTTTCTAAGTCTATATTTAAACTATTAGATGGTTATATATATATATATATATATATATATATATATATATCAGACAATTCCTTAGAATATCATATGACTTATGAATGTTAAGTATGGAGTCTAAGTATACTTCAATAGTATGTTAAGAGTTTTAATTTTTCTGCTAAATTTAAATGTATTATTGTGATGAACGCTAGGAAGAGGCTTGTCTGTGACTTTTGAGAGGTTAACAATGCCGGTCTCATCCGGGGTGGTCTCTCCGGGTGTGAAAGTTTTACCTACTGAAAAATAGTGTTGGATGTCATACAACAAAGTTTTGAGATTCTCACCATTTAAATGAGCGAAATTAAAATTATGATTTCGAATGCGATTAACATGGTGGGGATTAGATAAGAGAATGCTGGTTGTCAATGGAGGTCCACTGTCTCTGGAAATTGAGGAAGATGCATTTCCCCTGACCTGATGGTCGAGATGGAATCTATTATATGAAACTTTGAGAGCAATACACGGTTCTCAACACCTAAGCTTGCCTATTGTCCATTTATTTCTGCCTTCAATTACAGATGTTTCTCTTCCATAACAGAGCGTAAATAAATTTGTTGAGCAACCAACTCTTCATATTGCTCCTGGAGATCATTTGCAACACTTGTTTCCCCATTCGAGGACCCATATTTCACTACTTCAAATCAATTGATAAAAAAAAATACTAGGGTATTAAGGGGACAAAATGCATATAAGAAGGAGAATTGAGAGAAAGAGGAAGAATAAAGGATAAACTGAGAGAGAAATAGAGAGGAAAGTGGAAATTGTATTGAGCTGCCTTACAATAGAACTACAGATTCTACTTATACCACAATAAGGAAACTGAAAATAATTACAATGAAAATAGTATAAATTATAAGTAAGTAATCCTAACTAACTTTCCAGCGAACAATTAGAAATGCAAATGGTGTGTGATCAAGCCTACTCAGCACGGGGCCTCCGAACATGTGAATAAGATGACTTAGATGCTTATGTAGCTATTACTAAAATCTCAAAAGTTTTAAGGATATAATAAGATAATGATTCCACTGATATCTGTTCATATGTGGATTCTAGGATAGCTTAACTTGAGAAACTTCTTTTCTATCTCTGGCACACTACACTTTCTTTAAATAATATTCTGATGGAGAAAATATTCTTTTAGAAGAAGAGGGGTTTTAGGTCTTATTTGCTTGCATGGAAGTTTTTAGTGCAATAATTCAGATTTAATTTATTGAGAAGCCCAACTTCTATCTCTTTCACACTTCCTTTGGATAACGTTTTGATGGACATATAAAGAGAGGAGTATGGACTTAACAAAAGAAGATATAAAAATGAATAGAGCAAATTACAAAAATGACTATATTTATGGGATTATAAAAGTTCAATAGCTATAAATATGTTATTTATAAAAAATAACTACAACTAAAATCTTTTTGTAGCTATATTTCTTTATATATTTTTATTTTTCTATTTAATACACTAATACAGTTTTAATAACAATAAACTAAATAAGGAAAATGTATTAATTGTGTATAGTTAGTATATGAATAGTTTGAATTCAAATTAATATCTATATTTATAATGACACAAGTATTTATAAGTACTAAATGTATTAATATATCAAACAAGGTAAAGTATGACAATTATCATATGAACACGACTACTTGAAAAATGAATACAATGTTGTTATTCATAAAATGAATACAATATAGCATACATATGAATATACTAATATTACACAAAAGATGGACAAATTGGACAACACAGAAAGAAGAAAAATGAAAAATGATAGAATGTGTAGGTATCAAAGTGTGTAAGAATTTGCATGCATAAAAATGATAAATAACAAACGTCAATATCTTTTGGTAAGTTTCTCCTGTAATACATGAAGCTTGGTGTTAACTCAGATATTTGTTTATAAAAATATAGTATGAATGTATCCCATTATACTTGTATTGTCTAATCTATCTTTTAAATATGATAGATTACTTATGTATCCAAAAATACTAGTATGCGCAAATCACCATTTAAACTTGTGTTAATATTACAATACAAGTATCTATTCATATAAGTATTCTACTATATATAAATTTGACAAAACATACAATTCTCAATCTCTTTTTGCTCATGTTTTTCCTGTACTACTTTTTTTAAAAATAACTATAGCTATTGTAATGGAGAAAACAAAATAATTTTGCAACCAAATTTTATAAAAATAGATGAAAATATGGATGGATACAAATATATTTTTCATAAAAAGAGAAATCAATTAAAAAGATACTTGATAAATTCAAAGCACAAAACAACTCCTAGAATAATGAAATGATCTTAAACTGGAAGAAATATTGGGAGGAATATTGAAAATATGTGATATAGGAATATTGATGAAAGAAAAGTACTAATGAGGTAAAAATGGAAAACTGATCACATAAAATGTGACTAGACACAATTAATTATGCTTGTAATAATAGTTATTTTTTATTTAATATTTAATAACTTTTGATTATTTGTATATAATTAAATTTACTATTTATTTAGTAGTTCTATCCATATAACATAAACAATAAAATAAACTATAGCTATTTATTTTGAATATATATTGATATTTGCCATATTCTGTAATTTTTCCAAAATACATAACTTGGACCCATAAGACAATACTTGTCAAAATTGGATCCCACCCATGTACTTAAGGTAAATTTTAGAAAATACATAGTTTTAACGCGAAATTATAATTTATCCCTCTTTAGTTTGTACTTACATTAATCCCTTAAAAAGTAACTCAAATTGTATACATAATATGTAGCTCAGAAACATTAAAGAGTATCTCGGATACATTATACATAAATAGGATGCATAATATGTAGTTCCAATACATTAAAAAATAGGTCGAATACATTAAATATTGGCTCGTATACATTAATATTTAGCTCAGATACATTAAAGAAATAAGGAACTTTAGAGGTTTTTAGATATAGAAGGGGATATTGGAAATATATAAGGGAAACATAAAATGTGTACTTCAGTAATTTTTCCATATAATTATTCTGATTGTATCCACGACCCAAACTATATGTCCGAGTTGTCCCTTGTTCTACCTATTGGACCATTGCTTCTTCATTCTTTATATATTTGTAGTATATATATACTTTGATGGTATCAAATAGTAAACACATATTAGTAATTAAAAGTAGAGTAATGAAAGTAATGGATAGTCGCTTGTTGTAATGACCCGGAAGGTCATTTCTGGAAATTTGAAATATTCATTTAATTAAAGGGAATTAATTGATGGTTAATTATTAAATAGCTAACTTTAGTTAATGCTTAGTGGATTAAAGTGAGTTAAGTTATGTGGGGTTTAATGTATAAATCACAACTGAAAAAAAATAAGAGAAGGGAATATGCGGCTATTGAAAAAAAAAGAGAACTCACTAAAACCAAGTGAAATCGGTAAGTAATCAAACGTTTCTTTTCACTTTAATCGTCATTCTTGGTTGGATTGTTGTTTATTGTTAATATTATACATTATATGTATTGTAGGAAAGGAGAAAGAGACAGATACTTGTCATTAATGGCCAAAAAAGAGAACAAATTCATAGTTAGGCGTGGGTTTCTAGGAAATTATTGACCAATTTTAGAAAAAAATTATAAAATAATTAAAGTGTATTGATGTATGTTTGCTCGTGATGGTGTTCTGGCATAAGGCCACAGTGAGGGTTAATATGTATTGTTATATTGTGGGCCAATAATTGGTTCATAATGAGCCAATCATTAGTGGAACAATAATTGGTTCATAATGAGCCATTCATTAGTAGGTAGAAAAAAGAAAATAGAATACATAATGCACGTTGATGGCATTCATTAGGCATAATTTTAAGAATATTAGTTATATATTATGGTTCAAATTTTGATATATTGGTATGTAATTTAAATATGGGATGAATAAGAATTTGTGAGTACCATTTAAATTATGACATCGGAAAAATTTAGGATGCAATCCTAAACTTGAAACTTGAAAACTATGATGGTGGAAATTTTAATTAACATCAAAAATTACAAACTTGATTATAAATTTGGGGTGTATTTTTAGGTCAAGGTTAAACACATAAAAGTGTGAGTGTTGTTAGTTCTAAAACCTTATTGTGAATATACACTTGAATAGATTCCATTAGTTCGGAAGATGAATAGAAAGGGAAGGCTAAAGTCCAAGAGTAATTATTCGATTGGCTAAGGCAAGTGGATTTCTAAACCCTTGTTAAGCGTATGAAATTCCTGTATTTCCTTGTGTGGTTTTGAGAATGACTTGGAGACTTGTTGCTTATTTGTTGGTGTTGTATTCCTTGTTGTAAATTGTGCTTTGTTATCAAAATCGTTATCTCCTCATTTTCATTTGAGCATGTCATTTGCACTGTATCTAGGGTATGGTTGTGGTAAGAGAATGTACCATTTTGAGGTTCGTATCTCACGCCACGATTGATATTATATTTTGAGGGATGTATCACGCCCCGCGACGGTTACTATTATCAAGGGTCGTGTCATGCGCCGCGACAGATGCATGGACAGATATGTCCCCCATGGATCCCGGACTGAGACACAACGGGTGTGTATCGTTATGAAAGACTTGCATCACTGTACTTGACATTGCATCTCATGTCATTACTCAATTTTTATTATTTATGAACTTGAATACGTGTTTTGCTGATAGTGTTTCTCTGTGAAAATTCTGACTGTTGAATTTTTAGATATTATTCAGAATATGTAACTTAATAGAGTGTGGTTATTGAGTTGTGTGCTTGGTATATTTTGAGTTGTTTGTAGTGTGGAGGTTCAGATAGGGTGTGAGGAGTACCCGTATTTTTTTCCCTTAACTTGTGTTTAGAAATTTGCTTTTTGGGTACCGCGTGGTTTTGTACTCACCCCTTGCTTCTACAAATTTTTGTAGGTTACGTGCCCGGATTTTTGTGATCCCTTCCATTCTCTTTATTTCTAGGGCATCTTGTGGAGGATTGTGAGGTCGTTGCTTGTCATCTCATAGAACTCTCCTACTCCAGTTTATGACTTTGTTTTTACTTGAAAGACAACTTCATGTTAGACTCGTAATTTTTATTTCAATTCTAGTATTTACATTAGAGGCTTGTGCACGTGACTACCAACTCTTGGGAATTAAATTAAGTTGAATTGTTTCCGTATAAGTAATTGTTATCAGACTTTGGTTTTATTTCTGCATTTTATCAAAATTATTGGGTTAGGATGACTTGTCTTGGGATATGACGAGTGACATCACACCTATTTTTGGGTCGTGACAAAATGTTATCAGAGCCCCAAGTTCATAGGTCTCACGTGTATACAAGACGAGTCTACGTAATGTCTTAAAGATAAGTACGGAGACGTCTGTACTCATCTCTGAGAGGCTATAACGATTACTAGGAAACTTCCTTTTGTTCATTCTTTCTCATCGTGCATAGTTACTTTCTTTATTACTGAGTTGTTGTATACGTTTTGTTAGATGACGAGGACTAGACTATTGTTACTAGTGGTAGGGGGAGGCACTTATCGATGCAGTTGTTGAGGCCCCAGCTAGGGGTAGGGGTAGAGCTTGAGCTGGAGGTCATACTTGTGGTACGACAGTAGAAAAAGGTCATGGCCGTGGAGCAACACCAGAAAGAGGTCCTGCTAGAGAGGTCTCTCCAGAACCTTAGATTGATTGAAAAGAGGACCAGGTTCCTCCAGAGGCAGTAGTCACCCTTTTGCTTCAGGATACACTATTGAGGGTATTAAGTGTGCTAGAGGGCTTTTATCAGGGTGGTGGTGCGACCGCCACACCACATGACTCTCATACTAAGAGGGGGCTCAGACCCAAGAGCAGCAGCAAGCTGTAGTTGTTCAGGATGCTGTGGTGAAACTACCAGTACATCCCGCGGTTAAGAAAGATGTTGCACCAGTTTTTGGGGGTCAAATTGCACCGGTGGTTGTTCTGACAGAGGATGAGCAGCGTAGGTATGAGAGATTTCGAAGATGGACCCACCTTACTTTTAGAGTGGAAAGAGCGAGGACGCTCATGAGTTTCTAACTACCCGCCGAGAGTTACTAGAGGTGGTTGGATAAACTGAGTCACATGGGGTTTGATATACTACACTCCTGCTTTGTGGACCAGCGAGAGACTGGTGGAGGACTTATTCAGGGGTTTAGCAAGATGGATCTCCTCCAGTGACTTGGGAGTAGTTTGCTAGTGCATTCCAAGATCATTTTATCCCATGAAATGTGAGAGAGGAGAGTCGCTTGATGTTTGAGAGTCTGAGACAAGATGGTTTATCGGTTATAGAGTATGAGGCACATTTTTGCGAGTTGTCTAGGCATGTGTTGTCCATTATTCAAAATGAGACAGAGAGGATCCGCAGATTTATGAGGGGATTGATTTTCTCTATCAAGTCAGCAGTGTTTTGGACATCTAGGGAGGGGGATTCTTTCCATTCCATTGATAGCGCCGCCAAAGAGGCGGAATTGATGGAGATAGAGGAGTTTGGGGAGCCTAAAAGGTCCTATATATCAGGTCTATTTCATGGTGCCTCATCTAGAGGTAGGGGATCATAGAGAGTGAGTGGTTCTTTTCAGCAGCGGGGACCTATTCATGCATCTATGCCGACATTTGAGGGTGGTGAGACATCTAAGGATTCTTATATCCCGAGTGAGGGCTCGTACGGTTCATAACAACGACCTTCAAGGCGAGGATATTAAAGTGAGTTTTCTGGGTCCACACAACAGTTTTCAGGTCAGAGATATTGTTTTACTTGTGGAGATCATGATCATCTAATGAGGCAGTGTACTTCTCAAAGGGTTTGTGAGGGGACCTCGAAATAATTCTTCATTCCAAACTAGACCTGTAACGACCTGTTTAGTCGTTTTGAGCAGCAGATTTTATTTCTGGAAAAACTGGCTGAGACGACGGTCACCACGACGGACCGTCATGGGCACGACGGACCGTCGAGGGTGTCTCGTCCCAGAACACTTAGAATTCTGAAAATTGTGTTCTAAAATCGACTCTCTGTAAATTTTGACGGACCTGCAGGACAGACCGTCACAAGTACGACGGACCGTCGTGAGTCTTCCGTTGCAAAACACTTCAACTCTTGAGAAATTGGTACGGGGAACGAGTTTCTGATCATCATGACGGAAGTGCAGGACGGACCGTCACAGGTATGACGGACCGTCACAGATTACTTAGTGAAAAATGAGTTTTAAGATGCTACGACGACCTTCGTGACGGACCATCGCAGGCACGACGGGCCGTCACAGGTTGCGCAAATCCCAGGCAGAATCAGATTTCTTTACACGTTTTAAGGGACGTTTTGGACTATTCTTTCCTTAATTATAAAGATTGAGGGTTAATATTAATAAGTCTAATTACTTGGGGGTTAAAAGAGGTAACC
>CM064966.1:23031246-23273725 GCA_032847665.1 Solanum chilense
CTCAAGTAGTAGCACGAAAGAAAGAATGGAATTTTCCTAAAGTCTTATAGCCTCTCAAAGAAAAGTAAAGGCGTCCCCCTACCGTTCCTTAAGACCCTACTAGACTCGTTCTTGTGTGATGAGACCAACGAACCTAATGCTCTGATACCAAGTTTGTCATGACCCAAAACCGAGCCGCGACTGGCACCCACATTTACCCTCCTATGTGAGCGAACCAACCAATCTAACCTTAACATTTCAATGTATAACAACAGAAAATAATGCGGAAGACTTAACTTATTAATAAAAACCAATTCAATAACTACTAGAATTCAACATCTATTATTCCCCTAAATCTGGAAGTCATCATCACAAGAACATCTATGATCAAATTACTAAACTAAAAATGTCTAAGAAGCTAAAACAAATAAAAGCTAGTCCATGCCGGAAGTTCAAGGCATGAAGACTTGAAGAAGAAGATCCAGTCCAAGCTAGACGCATTAGCTCACCCTGAATTTCCAATGTAGTGAAGACTGGCTAGATTTACTGTTGAGTTGAAGATGACGGCCCGTTTGCTGCACTGCACAAATAACAAAGAAGAAAACATAAAAGTAGGGGTCAGTACAAACCACGGGTACTGAGTAGATATCATCGGCCAACTCAAAATAGAAAACAGTATATATCAGTTAATATCATAAATCAACTATAAAACTCAACATGTAGCAACAACAGGTACTATAGTCATCAATAAGTACCATCAAGTTCATCCATGAGGGCTCAAGCCTCAATACCATACTCATTGGGAATTAAGTTCATTATGTTGAGTATATTAACATCTTTCATGATTCATTATCTTTCTTCCTCTTGTGTCGGTACGTGACACTCCGATCCCCTACTACTATGTGTCGGTACGTGACACTCCGATCCCCTAATACTATGTGTCGGTACGTGACACTCCGATTCCCTAATTCTACGTGTCGGTTCGTGACACCCGATCCTCTAATACTATGTGTCGGTACGTGACACTCCGATCCCCTAATTCTACGTGTCGGTTCGTGACACCCGATCCCTTAATAATATATGTCGGTAAGTGACACTCCGATCCCCTAATTCTACGTGTCGGTTCGTGACACCCATCCCACTAATACTATGTGTCAGAACGTGACACTCCGATCCACTACTACTATGTGTCGGAACGTGACACTCCGATCCACTAATATCATTCTATTAATTCATCAAGCCTTCTCTACACCAAGGCATCATCAATCCCATTACTTTAATTCATCAAGCCTTCTTTTATACCAAGGCATCATCAATCCCATTACTTTAATTCATCAAGCCTTCTTTTATACCTAGGCACCATCAATCCCATTACTTTAATTCATCAAGCCTTCTTTTATACCAAGGCATCATCATTAATAACGTAGATTAAAGTTTCTTTCAAGATTTGGGATTCAATAGTTTTCATCATGCTTGTTTTATCACAATCACATAATCATATTCATGCAAGCATACAATTAGGCATATAGAAGACTTTATAATACTACTAACACATATCATTCGCTATTAAGAGTTTACTATGAAATAGCATAAAAACCATAACCTACTTCCACCGAAGAATTGAATTCAAACAAGCAAATTCCCAAGCTTCGATATTCCCTCTGCCTCGTCGATCGATCCCTCTCTCTCTCTCTGTTCTTTTTTTTTTTTTTCTTATTCAAACCCTCTTTCTTTTACCCTAATTAACATATAATTAAGAATAAAAGATGGCAATAATAACCCACTAATTAACTTAAGGTTACCTCTTTTAACCCCCAAGTAATTAGACTTATTAATATTAACCCTCTAACTTTATAATTAATGCAGGAATAGTCCAAAACGTCCCTTAAAACGTGTAAAGAAATCCGACTCCAACTGGGATTACGCAACTTGTGACGGCCCGTCGTGCCTGCGACGGTCCGTCATGCAGGTCATCGCAAGGATCAGAAACCCCACTTTTCACTAAAGAGCCTGTGACGGTTCGTCACCCCTGTGACGGTCCGTCCTGCACTTCCGTCACGACGTTCAGAGAATCATTCTCTGTACCAAATTCTCAAGAGTTGAAGTGTTTTGAAACGGGGCCTCACGACGGTTCGTCGTACCTGTGACGTCCCGTCCTGCAGGTCCGTCACAGATTACAGAGAGTCAATTTTTGTACCCAAATTTCAGAATTCTAAGTGTTCTGGGACGATACACCCTCGATGGTCCGTCGTGCCCATGACGGTCCGTCGTGGTATCCGTCGTCTCAGCCAGTTTTTCCAGAAATAAAATCTGCTGCTCAAAACGACTAAACAGGTCGTTACAAAAATGTGTTAGTCTCAATACTTTAATTAGAGTGTTCATAGAGACTGGTCTCTTCATTAACTTTACACTCTCATAGGTGAGTACGTTTTAGTAACATTTACTTAAGCTCATTTGATATTGCTCTCACTTTTACATTAGCCTCATGTCATGTTTTCACCATATTCATTAACATTAGCACATTTACTCTTCATAACTACTCACCCTTTTTTTTCTTTTTTACGTGAATGTTCCTTTCATCATATGCCAATGCACTTGGCCTTTTATGTGTCTCACACTCTTACTTAACCCTTGTAGGGTTTCATCATTTCATTAATTGATATTTATTTCATCGTATGCCAATTCACTTGGCCATTTAGTGTGTTTTACACTCTTAATTAACACTTCTAGGGTTACATCATTTCATTACGCACATCTTAGGTTCACAAATTTTTAAACGTATGCTAGACTTATGGGTCTATAATACAAGCCATGAAGCTTCATTCATAGTTCGTTGATGTGATTCATATCTTCCTAAGATTGTGAAGTACAAGACTTATGCATCTTATGAGTGTGACAAGATCTCGATTTCAATCTATGTAGTCAACATTATTTTTGAACATTTATTCACGTATGACTTATGTATCAATATGGAATTTGGGCAAAAGAATCCAATTTCGTATAACTTGAACAACCATTAGGCATTTTCCTTAATTTCAATTTTTGTGTCCTTTGGCTTGGGGATACAGGTTCGATCCCCAATGCTACCATAATTATTATTTTTCTTTTCTTCACTTTTAGTCTAGGAATCTTACTAAGGGATAGTAGGATCGATCCCCCACAACTTTCTTTTCTTTTGTTATTAATTTTCTTTTGCAGTCACTGAGGGGCGTGCGATCGATTCCCCAAGACCCCATATATATATATATATATATATATACTAAGTTGGGGTCTTCCATGTCGTGGGATCGAAACCCCACAACAACATTTTATTATTTTCCCATTCTTGTGAATTTTACCTGACCCCAGCCCCAGTTTGACACAGCTTGGCACACCCCTTTGAATTTATTTGTGGAGGTATGCCTTAGTGAGGTCTTGGGTTCGATCCCTGTAAACCTCACCTGTTCTTTTTTTTTTTTTTTTTTTTAATCTTTTTGACTTTCAAAATTTCCAGAAACTATTTACAACCTATTTCCAGGTTGTGAAAGTTTATTCCATGATTTTATGCATAATTTACGGGTCATCTAGTGCTTCTATGTTATTAGCATGCTAAAACGGAGACTCCAAAGTCTTAGTCACAACCTTGCACACATAAGTTCATGTTTATATTCACATTTTTGAAAGACACTAAAACATAAGCACATAATAATGAACACATACTTGAAATGAGATCATCACCACACACACAGTGTCCCTAAATTCTACCAGCAAACATCCCAACCTAAGATCAGTGGGAGCTAGTGACAGGGAACATGAAAAAGGGAAAACCCTAGTTTTCTGAGTATATTTATCTGCGACTCAATGGTGTCTTGGGAAAAGGACCAAGAGGAAGAGCACCCATACGTTGTTGTAGATTTCCAAAACTTCAAAGTTCTGCCCAAATCCTCCCCTAAACCTTCAACACAATCCCGTCAAGAAGATGATGTAAAGTTTTCCTTTTTTGAGTTAGCTTGCTTGCTTGTATATATTTTTTTTGCAAGTTTTTCAGTGTAGAGAACTTTTGATTGCTTTCTAATGTTTTTATCTACTGTTTTTGCAGCGAGGAAAAACAGAATGAACGACAGAGATTGTAACATCTGTAGCCAAAACACACCAAAAAGCAGCTTTTCAGAAAAATCTGTAGGTGCTACCAATAGTGGCATCGACAGACCGTACCCTGAACCACGGTCCGTTCTGCACAACCGTCGATGGGACAAGAAACTCCCAAAAATTTCAACCTAGAAAAATTGGTTAAGTCTTGGACGACAGACGGACTTACGATCCGTAGTCCGTGACCGTCGATCAAGACTCCCTTCAACCACTCTCTGACAAGATCTATGGATGACCAACATGGTTTGTAGGTGGACCTACGGTCCGCAGGTGGAAAATTTCCAGCCAATTAAGGGTAAATGCAGTTGGTCAACTTAATTTAGAACAAAATGATTTAGGTCTCCCATGACCTACCCACAATTAGATAATTGAGTTGTATTTCCATAGCCACCGACTTTTCTAGAATCAGACCTCCGAGTAAAAAGTTATGCCCATTTTAGTAAAGGCCTGTTGAGCAGGCCCTCACGACGGGCCGTCGGGCGCACGATGGACCGTCATTCCTGGCCATCGTGAGGCCTAACAACAACCTTCCCGGGGGTCTTTTTAACCTTTCACACTCCGTTTAAGCCCTATGTTACGTTGTTTTGACCCTAAATCATCAAATTTTAGTCAGTTTAATCCTAGAAACATATTTAAGACATATACAAGTCAAATCATTGAATCAAAACTTAGAAAATTAGAAGCAAGAGAGGAGAAAACATCTCAATAACGCTAGTTCAAGAAAGCTACAAGCTCCAGCAGTTCCAGCCCCAAAACTTAAGTATTTTTCCATGGATTAACTAGGTATGTGGGATTTCACTAGTGGATTCCTTTCACCCATTGGGTCTTTAGTTTCAGTCAGTTCTTGATTCTCTTATCATGATTAAACCTAGGGTTTCTAGAACTTTGATATAACTTCATGAATTTATTAAATATATGTTTCAAATCAGATTATTATGTTATTACTCAGATTATTGCATGAATTTCAGAACCCTACGTTTTTATTTATTTAGTTCTTGAATTACATACACTTCAGATATACATGCCTCAGTTATAAATGAATAATTACCAGATTAATTGTTGCATTCTGAGTTTGCATGTTCAATTTCGAGCTATCCAGTATTTACAGAAATTTAGATAGAATCAGTTAATTTATAAAATTCACTGGGAGTAGCAAGATACCGAGTTGGACTAGGGTTTAGCGTACCCAATAGTCCCAGAACTACTAGCCTACTAGCTTTTAAGTCATCTCTGTGGGCAATCTGTTTAGTGATCACGCCAGCATGCCTTTATACCTTTGGCAGGGTATATTGGGTCATCTCCATGGGGCGTATTCATCGGACTCCACATTTAGCTCATGTTGTTTTATTATCGTTTATTAGTAGCTCCCACAGTTCAGTCAGATTCTCTGAGTTGACCATTTATCAGTATATTCAGTATTCAGTTTCAGCATATTATAAATTGGTCATTGCATCCTGTTAGCTCTGAAATTAGCACATCACGTTCAGATTATTATACTTGTTTTTGTGCTTGTTTAGTTTTGTTTTATTTTAGCTTTACTCTATCCTACGTGCTCAGTACCTTACAAGTATTAACGTATACGTGCGCTACATCTTCTCATGATGTAGGTTCAATTTCTCAGCATCCAGATCACGCATAAATCTATTTCTCTATCTCCAGTTCAGCTGATTCAGTGGTGAGTCCTCATTCTACGAGCACAACAGTCATGAGTTTCATTTCAGTCTTTAGTCATTTAGTTTCAGTTTTTGCTAGATTTTGCTGGGGCTTGTCCAAGTATTTCTAGTATAGTTTAGAAGCTATTTTCAGACATAGTTAGATTTAACTTAGTATTGAGTTAATATTTCTTTTATATTAATCTCATTGTTTTCAAATATCTCAGTTATAGAATATGGGTATGCCCCATATTTTCATTTTAAGTATGATTTAGCTTCCGCAACAGTTTATTATCTTTAGAATGTTCATGATCATGCCAACAGGGTTAGTTGGAATCACTTGTGGTCCTAGGTTTCGTGTCTGCGTCTCGGGGGTAGCTCAGGGCGTGACAAAGATAGAGAGTTTTAGGCGTAAGAGAGAGAGTTTGTGTGAGATAGTGTCTCTTAAAACTAGGATAGTTTGCAAGACTTGGTTAATTTAAAAAAAAACCTCAATTAACAAATAAATAATAATTAACAAAAATCTTTTTTTTTGTGACAACCCCCTCGGGATTCACATACTCAGGTATTGTCTCTGCCATGGGCGGCCATTCGCTCTTTTTAATCCCCTCTTATTTCCTTTTTCTTAAATCATTGATTATTCATTTATTAAATTAATTCACCAATTAAAAAAATCATATTAATTAATTGCTCCTACCTAGGTTTGAACCCCGGTGGAGCAATACCTCATCTCAAGGGCTAAATTCGACACTCTCTCCCCAAATTTCCCCTCCAATTAATTAATTAATTACAGATTTAGGTAATTACGATACTACCCTTAGCCAAGAAAAGACTATTTTACCCCTAGACCCTTCAAACCTAAGATTTCTTCCTTTTAAGTCTAGTAAAGACTCCTTTGAGTAAATCTTCGTATTCGAGAGCGCTATATAGTTGGACCCCTCCTTTACAAGATCAACTAACTCCCCAAGTTAGTTAGCTTGGCTGTAGTAAGGGTTCCGAGTTTTGGTTCTACGCGCATCAATCCGTGTGAACCCTGGTCTAATCGTAGGTATTCTTGACACATTAAGTATTTTTTATCTTATTCATTTTTAGGGTTGTTACACTTAATTACCCTAAGAATTTAATTAATTAATTAATGTATTTTATTTGACAGTTTGGGTTGGGTCGACCTGTTTGCAAGAAGAGGTTCACCTCGGTTCGATCCTTGGTGGAAGCAATATAAAATCAGATTAAATTGTATTTAATTATTTGATTTAAGTAAGGGCATAGCATCAATTTCACTTAGCCTTAGAAAAATCAGTTTTTTAATTAAATAACAAGGAGTCATAGTTTGATTATGTTTTCACCTAAAACTCCTACTCCTAAGCTACTCTCACATCTAAACCCCCACTATCACTTTCACGTTCCATTATCAGTAAACTCAAAAAAACAATAATTCAAAAAATCATCACACTCCAAGAACATGAATGCTAAATCTCAAAAGCAAAATTAGTATAAAAACGAAAAGTAGAAGCAAAGTTCTCGAAGGGATTGTATTTGAGGTTTTGGTGGTGAAACTATGGTCCGTGGGAGTTGGCAGTGTGTTGATAAGGTTTGAAGCAGGTGTTGAACGATAAAAAGGTATGGGTTTTCTTCCTCTTGGTCTTATTCCCAAGCGAACCCTAAGATCGAGTCTATTTTAATCCGACAACTAGGAATGCTTCCCCATTGCATGTCCCCGTCACTAGCTCCCATCGATTGTTGTATATTGGGTATGTTTGCTGGTAGAAATTAGGGATGTCACATGTTTTAGTGATGATTATGTTCATGTATGTATATTTGGATTTATGTGACTGATAATTATGTCTTTCCAAAACTATGTGATAAGCATGTTTGTGCATTCTGTATGCTGTGACTCTTGGTCACAGATTGAAGTGTGAGAAGTCATGCTAAATCCCAGGTGTTTTATAAGCAAATATTTATAAAAATTAGGATGTTCATATGCGGTGTGATGTCGCTGAATTGAGTGAAAACTCTTGGCTAAATGTAACTACGAAAATGCACCTAATAATGTATGAAATGTTCCACGAATTGTACTAAAATCTAACGTATAAAATGTTAAGAAAATGGTTTGGAAATCGTGATCACATTTCCAGATTTTTGGATATTTGGTTTCGGCTAGGCAACTTGAAGAATTGGAGTTTCAAAAATCGTTTTAAAATATGTGAGGTCATCAGGGTTTTAACCCGAGAACTCACCTTATGCAAGCTACTGAAAATTTAATAATAAATTTGAGGTTAGGGGGAATCGAACTCGAGACTTAGACGAGTAAGAGAACCTAGAAAATTAATTATAAGAAATTAGGTACATGGGATTCGAACTCGTGTGTCCTTGGCCGAAATTAAGACCGGTCCATGCGAGAACAAAAATAATTAAAATGGGGTGTGTGGGAATCAAACCCACAAATTCTCATATAGGTGTGAAAACTAGGAGAACCAATTGAAGAAAAATAAAATGAGGTTGTGGGGGATCGATCCCACATCCTCTCGGTAAAAAAAACAGAAAAGTCAAGGAGAGAAAAGAATTAAAAGAATGTAGGCGTTGGGATTCGATTTCAGGTCCCAATGCTGAAATTCTATATCACAATTTAATATAAGACTAAGTGTTGCTCTAGGGGTTCAAAATCGGGTTCCCTTTCCCAATTTCGTATTGATACATAGGTCTTACGTGAGCAAATATTTAATGAATGCTGCCTATAGGATTTGAACTAGAGACCTTGGAATACTTACAAGATGCGTGAGTCTTGTACCATATTATCTTGACTAAGTATAAGTCAGTTAGACGAATTATGAACGAAGCCTCATGGATTGTACGTATGGGTTCATAATTCCAGCGTACTTTTAAAAGTAAGTGAACGTAAGATGTATATGATGTAATGATGTGACCCTAGGAGGGTTAAGTAAGAGTGTGAAACACACTAAAAGGCCAAGTGCATTGGCATTTGACGAAATGAACATTCACGTAATGGGGTGAGTAATTATGAAGAGATAATATGCTAAATGTAAATGAATGTGATGACAACATGATAATAGGCTTATATGAAAAATGAGATTAATCTCAAATGAGCCTAATAATTGTTACCAAAAACTGTACTCACCTATGAGAGTGTAAAACTAATAAAGAGATCAGTCTCTAAGGAACACTCTAATGAAAGTATTGATATTAATGCACACTAAATACTAATGATGAGATGAGAAATTATCTAATGAGCAATGATGCCCTTATGCTAGACGCCAACTTCTATGATGTGTGATATTAATGTAATGGAACTTTATACTGAGCACCAATAGGCTAGCTATGAGTCGCGTTCCTTTTTTCAAGAAGGCAGAGGTTCATGTAAATCTCATGAGATGAAATTTGCCATTTAGGCATGTATGGATCTCCTTATATCTCCTAGTCTTTGAACCTATGCTGCAAACATAGGGTTCTAGCAGGGTTCATTTCCCTTTATACGCTAGCATATTTTGGTTTCACTTTGGCCAATGATTCCACCTCTTTGCGGTGTGCCGTACACACTGGATTTCACGATTCTCAAATGATCTATGTCGGTTAAAGTTAAAGTTTCCAAAGAAAGAATGAGGTCAGCCTCATGTAATGCACACAATGTAAATTATAATACCAAAGGTGTTTGGATAGGATAATCAAGAGGTGAACTAGACTTAAGTTATGACTCTAGGTCATTCTTGGTCATTGGACAATGAACCCGATGAGAGTCCTAAACAATAACCTAGGTATATAAATGGATGAAAATGCAGTACGTATGAATGAATGAAGCAGACTCTGTGTTTACTAAAGAAGTCTCCCTAGTTGAGGTCCCATATGTTGAGCCCTTATTTGGGAAGTCCTAATGTCAAGTCCGAGATTTCAAGGTTTTACGGCATATGAACAAAAGATATGTGATATATGTATGTGCTAAATGAAATGTGTTATGTATTGTGTGCAATATTAAAAGAATGATGAATCATGTTACTCTCGTAGCATGACTTTCCTAATCTGATTTGGCAAGTCCAACTGACTTGGCTTTCCATAACTCATATCGTTAAGAGAGAGTTGTTCTTAATCATGCATGTCCTTGGTGTGCACTTGCATACACCCATACTTCATACAAGTATGTACTAATTCCATACAATGCTTTACTTTTAGGCGCAGGTGCAGGTGGATACTAGATCTTACAATACTACGTTGAATCTACTCAGACGTGAAGTATTCATCAGAACTTGGTAGGCCCTCATGCTTTCGAGGATGCTTATCTCTTATATTCTAGCTTAGACGTAGGCATGAGCTAGTGGAGGATGTTCCACTAGTGTTTCTTTCTTACTTAGTTTCAGATATTGTATTGGTGCCATTTAGGAAACTTTATATTAATATAGTCATGAACTATTTCCTTCATTTAAATATCTTATTATTAGACGGTTGTTGTGAACTGATGTGATATAATACAAGTCTATGTATACTTTAAAGCAAACAAAAGTTTTAAATTTTTCGCTAAAATTAACCTATACGATGTAATGATGACGTATGTGGGCTTGTCTGCGACCTCCGAGAGGTCAACGATGCTGGTTTCAGCTAAGGTCTACACCTCCTTCATGAAAATGATGAAAGAAAACTTAAAGTTTATTTCAAGAAAAGGGACTTAAGCTAAGCACCGATAGACTAGATATGAGAAGTGTCCCTTACCTAGTGGAACTGGAAGGTAGGTTCACAATGATTCTAATGAGATTGAGGCTTCCATGTAATATGGAACTATGGGTCTCTAATACATCTCCTAGTTCATGAACTATGTTTTCACCATAGGATACTAGCTAGTGGATCCATCTAGAAAGCTATGTCATGTAGGTTCACTTTAGCCAGTAGACCACCTCTTTACGGTGTGGGGAAGAAACCGGATTCCATGTTTAGCTCACAATATCTATGTCGGTTAAGGTGAACGTTACCTCATGTAAAATGAAAGTCAAGTAAACGAACGTTGACTAGGGTGACTTGAGGAGTCTACTTAGTATAGGTAAGGGTATGTGACTCTACAAGTAGATTGCACAAGTTAACTCTAAGGGAAGTCCTAGAAGATTGTTCTTATGTAATATGATGACATGAAAAATATATGTTTATGATACATGATGTTACTCTTACATGAATGTTGCTCATTATGATGAATACGCTATTGGGTAATGTTGTTATATGAAGTGATGACTACTTATGTTACAAGTTACATGAAACAAAGCTTTACATATGGTATCCTATCTTATCGACTTGGTTGTATGGGGTTATGGGGCTTCACATGACCATTTCTCTTGTAGGTTGGGGATGAGATCATTGGTAAGTGTTTTGTATGTTACGTTTATATGATTTATTGAACATATTAACATGACTTTATGTAAATATGTCTTTGATTATGATCATGTTGTAAATTGATGGTATTCTTAGTTTGTACCCGTTATATGGTATGTGCATTGAATACTTTCAGATGACTTAGCATGTTTTCTATTGAAATGATAAATGATCCTTTTTCATGCATGTACCCATACTTAGTACATGTGGTGTTCTAACCCATTACTTTATGTTACTATAACCGTAGGTTCTGGTTATTGAAGTTTAAGGAGGCCGATTTGAAGAAGTTTGGAACTCTTTCTCCAAGTCTTGGTAGGTACTCATTTTCAGGACACTATCATTTATTTTCCAGGTTATGAAGACTTCAGTAGATATTAGCATTATCTATTTCCATCATGTTCTCTTTGGATTCTTTTTTATTAAGGCCTATATGACATTTTGACTATTTATTGGCTAAGTCTAGATTTGAACTCTAAGATGGTTTTATATATATATATATATATATATATATATGAAACAATTCCTTAGAATATCATATGACTTATGAATGTTAAGTATGAAGTCTAAGTATACTTCAGTAGTATGTTATAAGTTTTAATTTTTCCGCTATATTAAACTGTTTGATTATGATGAAATCTAAGAAGATTCTTTTTTGCGACCTCTAAGAGGTTAACGACGCCTGTCTCATCCTGGGTGTGCTCTCCGGGTAGGAAAAACGTAGTATCAGAACATAAGGTTAAATATCCTTTGGGTCATGTCTCACTAAACCACATTGTGTAGAGTCTTGTTCATGGTTGTTAAACGCACCACAATTGTGGATGAGATGCTATGTGATGACTAGGCTACTTCTCTTTTCTTGATACTCCTATGTCGTGCACATAGAGTTTTAAGAAAATGCCTTGATATTGTATTCTTGCAATTATGTGAAATAAAGTTCTCATCTAATCCTAAAGGAGATCATGATCATGTTTATACAGGGAGTTAACCTCCTATGACCTAAAAAAGTTTATGATGAAAGAAAACTTAAACGTTATTTCAAGAAAAGGGACTTATTCTAAGCACCATTGGATTAGATATGAGAAGTGTCCCTTCCCTAGTGAAATGTAGGTTCATAATAATTCTCATGAGATTAAGGCTACTATGTAAGGTGGAACTATGGGTCTCTACTTCATCTACTAGTTCTTGAACTATGTTTCCACCATAGGATACTAGCTAGTGGATCCACCTAGAAAGCTATGTCATATAGTTTCTACTTTGGCCGGTTGACCACCTCTTTTTGGTATGGGGAAAACACTGGATTCCATGTTTAGCTCACATGGTCTATGTCGGTAAAAGAGAATGTCCCCTCATGTAAAATAAAAGTCAAGTAAATAAACATTAACTAGGGTGACTTGAGAAGTCTATTTAGTATTGGTACCTAGACATTGCACAAGTTAACTCTAAAGGAAGTCCTAGGAGTTTATTCTTATGTAATATGATCACATGAAAGATATATGTTTATGATACATAATGTTACTCCTACATAAATGTTGGTCATTATGATAAATACGTTATTTAGTTATATAGTTATATGAAGTGATGACTACTTATGTTACAAGTCATATAAAACAAAGCTTTACTTATGGTCTCCTATCTTATCTACTTGGTTGTGTGGGATTATGAGGCTTTACATGTCCATTGCACTTGTATGTTGGGGATGAGATCATTTTAAGTGTTTTGTATGTTATGTTTATATGATTTCTTGAATATGTTAACATAACTCTATGAAAATATGTCTTATATTGTCCTTAGTTTGTGCACGTTATATGGTATCTGCATTAAATACTTTCACATGACTTAGCATGTTTTCTAATGAAACGATAAATGATCCTTTTTCATGCATTTCCTTCTATGTTATGTGCATATACCCATACTTAGTACATGTGGCGTACTAACCCCATTACTTTATATTACTACAACTGTAGGTTCCGTCAATTGAAGTTTAAAGAGGCTGAATTGAAGAAGCTTGAAACTCTTTCTCCAAGTCTTGGTAGGTTCTCATGTTCGGGACACTATCATTGATTTTCCAGCTTATGCAAACTTTAGTAGATATGAGGATTATCTATTTTCGTCATGTTTTCTTTGGTTTCTTTTATATTAAGGACTATATGGCATATTGAATCTTTATTTTCTAAGTCTATATTTAAACTATTAGATGGTTATATATATATATATATATATATATATATATATATATCATAAAATTCCTTAGAATATCGTATGACTTATGAATGTTAAGTATGGAGTCTAAGTATACTTCAATAGTATGTTAAGAGTTTTAATTTTTCTGCTAAATTTAAATGTATTATTGTGATGAACGCTAGGAAGAGGCTTGTCTGTGACTTTTGAGAGGTTAACAATGCCGGTCTCATCCGGGGTGGTCTCTCCGGGTGTGAAAGTTTTACCTACTGAAAAATAGTGTTGGATGTCATACAACAAAGTTTTGAGATTCTCACCATTTAAATGAGCGATATTAAAATTATGATTTCGAATGCGATTAACATGGTGGGGATTAGATAAGAGAATGCTGGTTGTCAATGGAGGTCCACTGTCTCTGGAAATTGAGGAAGATGCATTTCCCCTGACCTGATGGTCGAGATGGAATCTATTCTATGAAACTTTGAGAGCAATACACGGTTCTCAACACCTAAGCTTGCCTATTGTCCATTTATTTCTGCCTTCAATTACAGATGTTTCTCTTCCATAGCAGAGCGTAAATAAATTTGTTGAGCAACCAACTCTTCATATTGCTCCTGGAGATCATTTGCAACACTTGTTTCCCCATTCGAGGACCCATATTTCACTACTTCAAATCAATTGATAAAAAAAAATATTAGGGTATTAAGGGGACAAAATGCATATAAGAAGGAGAATTGAGAGAAAGAGGAAGAATAAAGGATAAACTGAGAGAGAAATAGAGAGGAAAGTGGAAATTGTATTGAGCTGCCTTACAATAGAACTACAGATTCTACTTATACCACAATAAGGAAACTGAAAATAATTACAATGAAAATAGTATAAATTAGAAGTAAGTAATCCTAACTAACTTTCCAGCGAACAATCAGAAATGCAAATGGTGTGTGATCAAGCCTACTCAGCACGGGGCCTCCGAACATGTGAATAAGATGACTTAGATGCTTATGTAGCTATTACTAAAATCTCAAAAGTTTTAAGGATATAATAAGATAATGATTCCACTGATATCTGTTCATATGTGGATTCTTAGGATAGCTTAACTTGAGAAACTTCTTTTCTATCTCTGGCACACTACACTTTCTTTAAATAATATTCTGATGGAGAAAATATTCTTTTAGAAGAAGAGGGGTTTTAGGTCTTATTTGCTTGCATGGAAGTTTTTAGTGCAATAATTCAGATTTAATTTATTGAGAAGCCCAACTTCTATCTCTTTCACACTTCCTTTGGATAACGTTTTGATGGACATATAAAGAGAGGAGTATGGACTTAACAAAAGAAGATATAAAAATGAATAGAGCAAATTACAAAAATGACTATATTTATGGGATTATAAAAGTTCAATAGCTATAAATATGTTATTTATAAAAAATAACTACAACTAAAATCTTTTTGTAGCTATATTTTTTTATATATTTTTATTTTTCTATTTAATACACTAATACAGTTTTAATAACAATAAACTAAATAAGGAAAATGTATTAATTGTGTATAGTTAGTATATGAATACTTTGAATTCAAAATAAATATCTATATTTATAATGATACAAGTATTTATAAGTACTTAATGTATTAATATATCAAACAAGGTAAAGTATGACAATTATCATATGAACACGACTATTTGAAAAATGAATACAATGTTGTTATTCATAAATTGAATACAATATAGCATACATATGAATATACTAATATTACACAAAAGATGGACAAATTGGACAACACAGAAAGAAGAAAAATGAAAAATGATAGAATGTGTAGGTATCAAAGTGTGTAAGAATTTGCATGCATAAAAATGATAAATAACAAACGTCAATATCTTTTGGTAAGTTTCTCCTGTAATACATGAAGCTTGGTGTTAACTCAGATATTTGTTTATAAAAATATAGTATGAATGTATCCCATTATACTTGTATTGTCTAATCTATCTTTTAAATTGGATAGATTACTTATGTATCCAAAAATACTAGTATGCGCAAATCACCATTTAAACTTGTGTTAATATTACAATACAAGTATCTATTCATATAAGTATTCTACTATATATAAATTTGACAAAACATACAATTCTCAATCTCTTTTTGCTCATGTTTTTCCTGTACTACTTTTTTTAAAAATAACTATAGCTATTGTAATGGAGAAAACAAAATAATTTTGCAACGGAATTTTATAAAAATAGATGAAAATATGGATGGATACAAATATATTTTTCATAAAAAGAGAAATCAATTAAAAAGATACTTGATAAATTCAAAGCACAAAACAACTCCTAGAATAATGAAATGATCTTAAACTGGAAGAAATATTGGGAGGAAAATATTGAAAATATGTGATATAGGAATATTGATGAAAGAAAAGTACTAATGAGGTAAAAATGGAAAACTGATCACATAAAATGTGACTAGACACAATTAATTATGCTTGTAATAATAGTTATTTTTTATTTAATATTTAATAACTTTTGATTATTTGTATATAATTAAATTTACTATTTATTAAGTAGTTCTATCCATATAACATAAACAATAAAATAAACTATAGCTATTTATTTTGAATATATATTGATATTTGCCATATTCTGTAATTTTTCCAAAATACATAACTTGGACCCATAAGACAATACTTGTCAAAATTGGATCCCACCCATGTACTTAAGGTAAATTTTACAAAATACATAGTTTTAACGCGAAATTATAATTTATCCCTCTTTAGTTTGTAATTACATTAATCCCTTAAAAAGTAACTCAAATTGTATACATAATATGTAGCTCAGAAACATTAAAGAGTATCTCGGATACATTATACATAAATAGGATGCATAATATGTAGTTCCAATACATTAAAAAATAGGTCGAATACATTAAATATTGGCTCGTATACATTAATATTTAGCTCAGATACATTAATGAAATAAGGAACTTTAGAGGTTTTTCGAAATAGAAGGGGATATTGGAAATATATAAGGGAAACATAAAATGTGTACTTCAGTAATTTTTCCATATAATTATTCTGATTGTATCCACGACCCAAACTATATGTCCGAGTTGTCCCTTGTTCTACCTATTGGACCATTGCTTCTTCATTCTTTATATATTTGTAGTATATATATACTTTGATGGTATCAAATAGTAAACACACATTAGTAATTAAAAGTAGAGTAATGAAAGTAATGGATAGTCGCTTGGACCTAAATCCTTTACTGGCTCCTGATTTGAACCCCTTTCGACTCTAAGGGTCTTCTGCATCTTTGAGACCTCTTCTATGTCAGATGATAAAAAAGATACAATCTCACGTAAGTTGTGCAAAGCCTCCAGCTTTCGTTGTTGAATTAGCAAAAGGAATTCCAGCAATAACTCTTGCTCCTCTATTTCTTCTCTAAGCTCTATTGCTGCTTCACGTTCTTCAAACTCATCTCTTGGAGCATTAAGGAAGTCGCTTTCTAGCAAGTCACTGTCATCGATGTGAGAAGTAGAATCAGAATAACAAAAATAGAGGAGAGAGGGACATTGCAGTTAAAAATAAAATGAACTAAGATTTTAGCGACAGTAGATTCTTCAAGTGAATCATATTTGGAAAACCTCGAAGAAATCAAGTAAATGTTATTCGATATAATTAGTGTAATTTGTTTGTGTGTTGTTGTTTGAAAGTTTAAGAAAAAAGACAAAAGAGTTGTCATTAGTATTGTTGGGTGTTGAACAGAAAGCAAAAGGGAGTTGAATTGGGGATAAGTGTTAAAGGTGAGTTATTTAAATAATATAATATAGTTTTTAGAGGTATAATGTAATGTATGATTTAGTTAGCAAATTAACATGTGGCGTGAATGAGTAATAAGGAAAAATTCTCATCAACTGGCTTTCTGTCACTATTTGGGTTTGTCTCTTTTCGTTAGTATTTTTACTATAACGTGATAATTCTATGTTTTGATATAATGAGATAGGTAGTTAATTATTAAGTCTATTTTATTATATGAAAATTGTTAGGATGGTATTATTTAGAGAAATTGAATTTAAACCTAGGCTTGAAACATAGAAAATATGATAATTGAAATTTTAATTGGCATAAAAAACTTGGGAGTTGGATTATAAATTCGGATATGTTTTGGGTCTAAGCTATACCTATGGTAATATGAGTTTGGTTAGTTCAAAATGTTATTGTGATTATTAATTTGAATAGATTGCTTGGAGTTTGGAATTCAAAAAAAATTGGGAAGGCTCGAGTTTCGGAGTGACTTCTTGACTGATTGAGGCAAGTGGATTTCTAAACTCTTGTTAAGTGTATGAAATGCGTGTATTTCCTTGTGGTATATATTTGTGAGTAACGAGATTTGGTGATGAGTTGACTTGTCCACCTTGATTAATTTTAATGATGAAAACAAAGGGTAATAAAAAACAAAATGTGAATAATTGGTTGTGTGTGATGTGTTGATAATGGAGAATGGTTTGAAAGGCTTTTTGAATCATTATTGTTGTGAATTGTGCAATGTTATGAAAATGGTGATATCCTCTTATTTGTGTGAACATGTCATTTGCATTATTTTGAGACATGATGGTGAAAAGTGTTATGTGCATTGAGAAAGAATGAGAACATAAAGAGGATGTATCATTTCGAGGGACGTATCGCGCGCCGCGATGGATACTATATTTCGAGGGACGTATCGCGCGCCACGATGTTTACTGTTATCGAGGGTCGTGTCGTACGCCGCGACAGATGCATTGACAGATATGTCCCCCATGGGTCCCGGACTGAGAGACAGTGGGTGTGTATCATTAGGTCAGACATGCATCATTATAGTTGACATTGCATTCCATTGCATTGCACATATTTATCATTAGTGAACTTGATATCGTTTTTTACTAATCTTCTGATTACCTTTCTTTGGAACTTGTGATTGATCAATATTGAGCTTGTTATTATGGATATATAATTTGTTGAAGTATTGTTGTTGAGGATATTTAATTTGTTGAAGTGTTGTTGTTGAGGGTATGTAATTTGTCTAAGTGTTGTTGTTGAGCTACGTGCTATGTAAACTGTGAGTTGTTAGGTTGGGTTGATTTTTACTGCAGGTTGTAGTTGTGGAGGTTCGGTTGGGGGTGGTAGGAGTACCCGTATTTCATCCCCTTAGCTTGTGTTTAGAGGTTTACTTGCTGAGTACCGTGTGGTTTGGTACTCACCCCTTGCTTCTACAAATTTTTGTAGGTTATGAGCCTGGATTTTTATTGTACTTGTCATTCTCTTCTTTTCTGAGGCTTCTTGGAGTTTTGTGAGGTAGTTGTTTCCATCTCAGCAGACTTTCTTCTCCATAATTATGATCTTGTTCTATTCTATAAACAAGTTCATTTGAGACTTGAGTTTTTCTTTTGAATCAATTGTAATACATTACAGGCTTGTACACGTGACTACCAGGTTTTGGGGGTATAATGTAAGTTGATAGTAAATTTTCTGCATTTTTATTGTAATGGTTGAATTTTAGGCTGACTTGTCTTGATGGGATAAGACGAGTGCCATCACGCCCATTTTTGGGTCGTGACAAAATGGTATCAGATCCCCAGGTTCATAGGTCTCACGTATGTACAAGCCGAGTCTAATTAGAGTCTTGAAGAACTGTACGGAGACGTCTGTACTTATCTTCGAGAGGCTATAGTGACTTTTTAGAAAAATCTTCACTTCTTGAATCCCTATCGTGCGTTATTCGTTCGTCTTTATCTGTACTCTCACTTATTGTGATTGCTCATGTGTGGTTCCTCATCTGAGTAATTGAGGTCGTGTATGGTTTAAATGTTTGCTCTGGTATTAAGGGGGAAGTATTACTTACAGAAAGGATGCATAGTTAGATTTAGAATGTTTAAAAATTTAAAGAGATTGTTTAAGGTTAGTTACCCTAGTAAAATGAATATATAGAATAATTTGACTATTATTGAAAGTGAAATAATAAAGGGTTGGCTAGATAATGAACAATGTTGCTTGGAAAGTCAAGTTCGTATAGTTTTAATGACATATATGGGTTCCTTAGCGAATGATATTGTGCCAATCGAAGTTGAAATCTTTCATAGATTGAGTATATAAAAAAAAGGTCATAATACGACTTCTATAATGGTGTACATATTCCTATTTGGTAATGGTTATGAAGTGTGTTATTTTTTTTATTGACATGACATACGAAAAGATACATATAGTTTGGGCTAGTTACATAACTAATTTGGTGATATTTTAAGGTTTTTTGAATTTGGATATGATCTTCTCAGTAGGTATGATGTGTTCTAGTGGTGGATGTTACGAATTTCACTTTGTGGTACTAGTGGCATATGAAAACGAATATGTTGATTGTTAAGTGCAAATAATAACTACTTATGGAATTATCTATTGTATTACAAGCTCATATAATAAAATTTGGTGTTGAATTCATATATATTTTTTTTAAAAAAAACTAGCTTGTTAGTACGGATGAATGGGTTAAGCATTATTTACAAGGAAACCTTTAGTGGTGGATTCTTTGTACGGTATTGATGTGTTTAAATTGAGAAGCGTTTTCCGAGGGTTCTAAACAAGGATTGATGATTCCATCTTATGGTCCAAGGGAATGTATAGATACCAGAATGACAAACTTATGGGTAAAGAAAGTCTTAAAGAGTATACTTATGTGAAGATAGTTGAAGATTTTCGTAAGAAAAACATATAAGATTGAGTTAGTCCTTTGATATTGGTTGGTATAACTGGATTTAAGGTGTCATATTTATGAAAAGATGTACTTTGTGGTGATGACAACAACTAGATGTGCATGATGGTAATAAGAGTTCGTGATAGATTGTGATGGAGATGAAAGTATGTAATAAGGCTTGTTGGTTAAACGAATTTTGTATTATAATGATGACTTGTGAGTAGTTAAGCCTGAGGTTTGATACTATTGGATGAGTAGCTTGATTGCAAGGAAAATTGTTGGAGGTGTTGAAAACACCGCTCGAATAGAATCTAAAGGAGCTACAGGCATAATGAAAAATAATAATAAACTAGTGGGATATAATATATTCGGAAAGAGGTGAGAGTAAGAATATTTTCAAAGGAGTTGAGAATTGGATTTAGAGATACGTAACTTCACCCATTTTTTTTCTTTGATTATGGTAATATATAATGTCACATGATCATCAGATTGGTTAAAACTAATGGATAAAACTTGAGAAAAGATTATGAACGTTCAATTCGAGTTCTTTATAAGTTTTTATTTGGTGGTTTTGAGTTTTGAAATGAGTGCGGTTGAATTTTATAGCAAAAGATATGATCAGGTCTATAGAGAGACGACCAATGATAAGCTAAGATATGTCGATTCATAAGAATCATCAAGGTATGAACTAATGTTGATAGATAAAGGAATTGTGTTACACAGTTGAATTCAATTTCAAGTTTTTCATGGTGAGTTTAGGTCTGTGGTAGTGTTTTTTTTTCAAGGTATGAATTGGTAAAGTATGAAAGGATCAATTATATTAAGTATAAACCATTTGGAAGGACATAAAAATTGAGTAGTACAGTTGGTTACTTTTGATTGTTATACCTTAGGGATTTCACATAATGTTTTGGTTTAGAAGATAAGGTAAAAAAATATTATGGATTGTTGGTCAAATGATAAGATTGGTAAGCGGGTCAACCAAATGAATAAGAGTTTGATGTATTAAAGAGTTCAAGATATTAAGAATTGTGTGTCATGGGAAGAATTTAGGAAAGTGAAGGATTAAGACCTCTCGTATAAATCCCTGGTTTTTAGTTGAAAGATTTATTGAATTTTTGCCTATGAGTTTAGATATGATTGTGAGACCTGAATTAGTTTGGTACGAACTTACTAGGAACTTATCTTGAACTTTCCTAAAGATTGAGTTTTGATTGGGTGACAAGTAACCATGTGTGAAATACTCTATATATGTGGTCATGTCGACCTAATGGTTCAAATTATAATAGGTAACTTATAATGTTCAAGGTTGTGGACCTACATTTTTACATAATTAATGAGGATTCGAGAGGATCAAAACTACTTTGTTGATGGGACGATACTGATTGTTATGATATGTTATATAGGTATTTGTTATTGAGTAGAGGTTATGAGCTTATGGTATTCGTATTATTTGGAGTGACCATGAATTTCATAAGTGTAGGTATTCAAATTATTGGAGTGACTATGGATTTCATAAGTTTTGAATATTAGTGGAAATTTTATATTCGAAAGTACGTGAAATTCACATTGTGTCTGATTCAATATTGTTATCTCGATGGAAAAGTATTTTTGTAGATAGGAAATTAGTGTTATCAGTCTTGAGTGTGAACCATATTTGTCATAAAATGCTTATTTATAAAGAGAAAGTGTCATAGTTTGATAATTCTGGAAGCGATAATGTGTCTACTAAGAAGACGTTAGATCTAGTGATGGTTTGAGAGTAAGGTAAATGACTGTTGGGACGATGATGTTCTGTTAGTATTAAGAATATTGTTATTAGTGGAGTACTGTGAGAAATATGTGAGGTTTGATGAATTGAGTATTTGTACAATTATGATGGGGCTACACTGGTTAATTGTGTGTGACCAAAAATTAAGGAGAGGGAGATAGATGAATTAAAATGTTTGATCTGGGCCTTATGGAAGGAGTATCTTGTGTTATTCAAATTTGCTTCCGTACGTTATTATGTGACAACCTACTTCGTTCTAGACATGACTTAGAGTATAATTTACTACCTATGTCACACGTGCTTTTAGTTCAGTGGGTGAAATCCTAGTGGTGGATCGGATATACCAATGTTGTGATGTCATTTTGATGTGTAGAATGCTTAGGTAGATTTGGTGAGTTCGGTTATGGAATATTTGATGTTGTTTGGAAAAGTATACATATACCACTATGTATATACATGTACGACCTTGCTTATAAGAACTTATAGAAGAGTTTCCATGAATAGTTATAGCTATTCGATTGTGTTCTTAAAGGTTCTGCATCCTAGAGTGTACCACTTCTTGAGTGTTACTAGATCTTGTACTTCTTTGGATTATATATGTTTGATTCTCCCTTGATAGGTAACCGATGTCTAAAGATCAGAATTTTATAACTTTAATTTGTGGAAAGATTGTGTTGTGAAAAGAAAATCTTGATAAGATCTGTGATGGTTGGTTAAAGTTCACTTTTGGTTGTAGCCGGTCTCGATTCAGAATGCTATCTTGGTTATGCGAGAAAAGACTCATCTTGATGGTACGATATGGTCTAATCGGTTTCACTTTAGGTTGAGTTCATGGGTTACTCTGTGGCTTAATAATCACTCCTAATTAATAGATATTCCAAAGTTTGAATCGAAAAATTCAATTCTTAGTAGTTGATCTTGATTGAATGGTCTTAAGGTGGAGTTCACTTTGAGAGACGAACAACTATCAGTAGGCCATGACTTAGAACTTTTGATAATGTTGTTATTCATCCTTCTTCTTCCTTATGTTCGGGGACGAACATGGTTTTTAGTGGTGGATAATGTAATGACCCAGAAAAATTATTTTCGGAAATATTTGAGCTATTTGTTGATTTTAATTATTTAGTTGATGGTTAATTATAAATAATTATTAATTTTTAATTGATGGCTTATTGGCTAAGTCCATAATTTATTTTAAGACCCTATACTATTTGGCCCATATAAATAAAAATAACATAATAGAATTTGTCACTTTAAATACCTAATTAATTTATAAAAAAAATATAAGAGATAAAAGAAGAACGAGAAGAAGAATTCTTGCGGCTGATGAAAAACAAAATGGAAAACCTCGAAGAAATCAAGTAAGTGTTATTCGATCTAATTAGTGTAATTTGTTTGTGTGTTGTTGTTTGAAAGTTTAAGAAAAAAGACAAAAGAGTTGTCATTCGTATTGTTGGGTGTTGAACAGAAAGCAAAAGGGAATTGAATTGGGGATAAGTGTTAAAGGTGAGTTATTTAAATAATATAATATAGTTTTTAGAGGTATAATCTAATGTATGATTTAGTTAGCAAATTAACATGTGGCGTGAATGAGTAATAAGGAAAAATTCCCATCAACTGGCTTTCTGTCACTATTTGGGTTTGTCTCTTTTTGTTAGTATTTTTACTATAACGTGATAATTCTATGTATTGATATAATGAGATAGGTAATTAATTATTAACTCTTTTTTATTATATGAAAATTGTTAGGATGGTATTATTTAGAGAAATTGAATTTAACCCTAGGCTTGAAACAGAGAAAATATGATAATTGAAATGTTAATTGGCATAAAAAAATTGGGAGTTGGATTATAAATTCGAATATGTTTTGGGTCTAAGCTATACCTATGGTAATATTAGTTTGGTTAGTTCAAAATCTTATTGTGATTATTAATGTGAATAGATTGCTTTGAGTTTGGAATTCAAAAAAAATCGGGAAGGCTCGAGTTTCGGAGTGACTTCTTGACTGATTGAGGCAAGTGGATTTCTATACTCTTGTTAAGTGTATGAAATGCGTGTATTTCCTTGTGGTATATGTTTGTGAGTAACGAGATTTGGTGATGAGTTGACTTGCCAACCTTGATTAATTTTAATGATGAAAACAAAGGGTAATAAAAAACAAAATGTGATTAATTGGTTGTGTGTGATGTGTTGATAATGGAGAATGGTTTGAAAGGCTTTTTGAATAATTATTGTTGTGAATTGTGCAATGTTATGAAAATGGTGATATCCTCTTATTTGTGTGAACATGTCATTTGCATTATTTTGAGACATGATGGTGAAAAATGTTATGTGCATTGAGAAAGAATGAGAACTTAAAGAGGATGTATCATTTCGAGGGACGTATCGCGCGCCGTGATGGTTACTATTATCGAGGGTCGTGTAGTGCGTCGCGATAGATGCATGGACAGATATGTCCCCCATGCGTCCGGGACTGAGAGACAGCGGGTGTGTATCATTAGGTCAGACATGCATCATTATACTTGACATTGCATTCCATTGCACATATTTATCTTTAGTGAACTTGATATCGTGTTTTACTGATCTTCTGATTACCTTTCTGTCGAACTTGTGATTGATCAATATTGAGCTTGTTATTACGGATATATAATTTGTTAAAGTATTGTTGTTGAGGATATGTAATTTGTTGAAGTGTTGTTGTTGAGGATAGGTAATTTGTCTAAGTGTTGTTGTTGAGCTACGTGCTATGTAAACTGTGAGTTGTTAGGTTGGGTTGATTTTTAATGCAGGTTGTAGTTTTGGAGGTTCGGTTGGGGGTGGTAGGAGTACCCGTATTTCATCCCCTTAGCTTGTGTTTAGAGGTTTACTTGCTGAGTACCGTGTGGTTTGGTACCCACCCCTTGCTTCTACAATTTTTTGTAGGTTATGAGCTTGGATTTTTATTGTACTTGTCATTCTCTTATTTTCTGAGGCTTCTTGGAGATTTGTGAGGTACTTGTTTCCATCTCAGCAGACTTTCTTCTCCATAATTATGATCTTGTTCTATTCTAGAAACAAGTTCATTTGAGACTTGAGTTTTTCATTTGAATCAATTGTAATACATTAGAGGCTTGTACACGTGACTACCATGTTTTGGGGGTATAATGTAAGTTGATAGTAAATTTTCCGCATTTTTATTGTAATGGTTGAATTTTAGGCTGACTTGTCTTGATGGGATAAGACGAGTGCCATCACGCCCATTTTTGGGTCGTGACAGTAGAGGTACCACCCAAGCTTGAGGTGGACGAGGAGGCCACTGCTATGATTTTCCGGGGAGACCTGAGGTGGAGACCTCTGATGCTATTATTATAGGTATCCTCCCAGTATGCCATCGACCTGCGTCTGTGTTATTAGATCCAGGTTCTACAGTTTCTTATGTGTCTACATATTTTGTTGCTAAATTTGATATGATATATGATAGCATAAATGTACCCATTCGTGTTTCTACACCCGTGGGTAAGACCTTAGTGGTGGATCGAGTGTATCGATCCTGTCTTGTTTCTTTAGCTGGGTATGAGACTTTGGTAGACTTAATCATTCTGGGGAAGGTAGACGTTGATGTTATCTTGGGTGTTGATTGGCTTTCTCCTTATCATGTTGTCCTTGATTGTAATGCTAAGACTCTGACTTTAGCAATGCCTGGTGTTCCGAAGGTTGAGTGGAAGAGTGTTAGTGGTTCATATTGTAGCAAGGTTATCTCTTTTATCCGTGCTCAGAGAATGGTGGAGAGGGGGTGTTTGTCTTACTTAGTGTTTATTCGGGATACTAGTGTTGCACCACCTCCCATGGACTCTGTTCCCGTGGTTCAGGAGTTTCTCGATGTATATCCCTGTTGATATTCCAGGTGTTCATCTCGATAGGGATGTCGATTTTGCTATTGATTTTGGGCTGGGCACTAAGCCTATTTCTATACCTCGATATCATATGGCGCTAGCAGAGTTTAAAGTATTGAAGGATCAGTTGCAGGATTTATTGAGTAAGGGTTTTATTCGCCCTAGTGTATCACCTTGGGGTGCCCCTGTATTTTTTTGTGAAGAAAAAGGATGGGACTATGAGGATGTGTATTGATTAAAGATAGTTGAACAAAATAACAGTGAAGAATAAGTATCCTCTTCCGCGTATTGATGACTTATTTGATCAATTACAGGGAGCATTATTGTTCTCTAAGATTGATTTGATTTGGGTAACAGTTGAAGATTAGGGCATCAAATATCCCTAAGACAGTTTTTCAGACCCGGTATGGGCAATATGAGTTCCTAGTGATGTCCTTTGGATTGAATAATTCCCTTGCAGCATTCATGGAGTTGATTAATGGGGTGTTTCGACCATACCTTGATTCTTTTGTGATTGTTTTCATGATGACATCTTGGTTTACTCCAAGACTGAGGAGGACCATGTCCGACACCTTTGGATTCTACTTTAGAGCTTGAGAGAAGAGAAGTTGTATTCCAAGTTCTCAAAGTTTGAGTTCTGGCTTACTTCTGTGGCATTCTTGGGGCACGTGGTGTCCAAAGAGGGTATTAGAGTTGATCCAGCCAAAATTGAAGCAGTTAGAGGGTGGACGCGACCTACTTCACATACTAAGGTTCGGAGATTTGTGGGATTGGCAGGCTATTATCGATGATTTGTTCAGATTTTCTCTACTATTGTTGCTCCATTAACTAGATTGACTCGACAGGATGTGCGTTTTTAGTGGTCTGATGAGTGTGAGAAGAGCTTTCAAAAACTCAAGACTTTTTTGACTTCAGCTCTTGCGTTGCCTCTACCTGAAGAGGGTGTAGACTTTACAGTGTATTGTGATGCTTCAGGAGTTGGATTGGGTGGTGTGTTGATGCAGAAGGGGAAAGTTATTGCTTATGCTTCCAGGCAATCAAAGTCCAATGAGATGAACAACACTACTCATGATCTGGAGTTGGCGGCTGTGGTACTTCTACTTAAGTTATGGCGTCATTATTTGTATGGAGTGCATGGTGACTTGTTCAGTGATCATTGGAGTCTTCAGTATATCTTTAGTTAGAGTGATTTGAGCTTGAGCCAGCGGAGATGGCTTGAGTTGCTGAAGGACCATCATGTGACTATTCTGTATCATCCGGGGAAGGCCAATGTTGTGGTCAATGCTTTCAGTAGGAACACTCATAGCATGGAGAGTCTTGAATCTCTTAGTATTGAGGAGAGACCATTAGATAGAGATGTTCAAATGTTAGCTAACACTCTTTTCCAATTGCAGATCTCAGAGGAGAGTTATGGGATGATTGCTTCTTTTGAGGCTCGATCTTTTTTAGTCGAGTAGATCCGTGCACATCAGTTTAATGATGAAAATTTATGTCCCATTCGAGAAAGAGTATTGAAAAGGGAAGCTAAGGAGGTTGTCTTTTATAATGATGGTGTCTTGAGGATCAGAGGCAGGATTTGTGTGCCCAAGACAGGCCGTTTGATTAGATTGATCCTTGAGGAGGCCATTGTTCTCGATATTCCATCCATCCAGGAGCGACAAAGATGTATCATGATCTGAGTCAGCATTACTGGTGGTGTGGGATGAAGAGAGATATTACAGACTTTGTTTTGAGGTGTTTGACTTGCCAGTAGGTCAAGTGTGAGTACCAGCGGCCAGGGAATGTATCTCAGAGGATGCCTATTCCTACTTGGATGTGGGAGCGGATTACAATGGACTTTGTCGTGGGTTGTCCTACCACAGTGGGTGGTTATGACTCTATTTGGGTTGTTGTTGATAGGCTGACCAAGTCTGTCCACTTCATTCCGGTTCGGGTGAAGTATACGGTAGAAAAGTTAGCTGATATATATATATCAGTGAGATTGTGCGACTACATGGAGTTCCGATTTCTATTATATCAGATCGAGGTTCACTATTTACTTCTCACTTTTGGAAAGCATTACAACATGGTCTGGGTACTCAGTTAGATATGAGTACGACATTTTACCCTCAGATAGATGGTCAATCTTAGCGGACAATTAGGTATTGAATGATATGCTTCGAGCGTGTGTGATCAATTTTGGTGCTAGGTGGGATCTATATTTACCCTTAGCGGAGTTTGCCTATAATAACAGTTATCACACTAGTATCCAGATAGCCCCATTTTAGGCGTTGTATGAAAGACGGTGTAGGTTTTGGATTTGTTGGTTTGATTCGGCGGATATGGACTCTATGGATGCAGACTTGCTTAGAGATGCTATGGAGAAAGTCCATTTGATTTAGTATAGATTATTGGCAGCTCAGATTCGACAAAAGAGTTATGCAGACCGGGGGTGATCATGTTTGGCTCCGAGTATCACCTATGAAGGGTGTGATGAGGTTTGAAAATAAGGGTAAGCTTAGACCTACGTTCATTGGATCTTTTGAGATTTTGAGCCGAGTGGGAGAGGTGGCCTATAAGTTGGCCTTGCGACCTAGTTTATCGGCAGTAGTTCATCCTTCCATGTCTCTATGCTTCGGAAGTATATTACGGATGAATCTCATGTGTTTTCACTTGACTCCGTGAAGTTTGTCTGGACTTGACATTTGAAGAGGAGCCTATATCTATTTTAAATAGGCAGGTTCGAAAGCTTAAGACCAAAGAGATTGCTTTAGTAAAGGTGCAATGGAAGCACCAATCAGTGGGAGATTCAACTTGGGAGACTGAGTATGATATGCGTGCCAGATATCCTCAAATTTTTGAAGCTTCAGGTACTTTCTTTTACTTTATGTTCGAGGACGAACATGATTCTTAGTGGTGGATAATGTAATGACCCGGAAGTTCATTTCTGGAAATTTGAAATATTCATTTAACTAGAGGGAATTTATTGATGGTAAATTATTAAATAACTAACTTTAGTTAATGCTTAGTGCGTTAAAGTGAGTTAAGTTATTTGGGGTTTAATGTATAAATCACAACTGAAAAAGAATAAGAGAAGAGAATGTGCGGCTACTGAAAAAAAGGGAGAACTCACCGAAATCAACGAAATCGATAAGTAATCAAACATTTCTTTTCATTGTAATCGTCATTAATGGTTGAATTGTTGTTTATTGTTAATATTATATATTATATTTATTGTTAGAAAGGAGAAAGAGACAAAAACAAGTCATTAATGGCAAAAAAAGAAAAAATTAATAGTTAGGCATGGGTTTTTGGGAAATTATTTAGCATTTTTGATTTTTTTTTATAAATAATTAAAGTGTGTTGCTGTATGTTTGCTCGTGATGGTGTTCTGGCATAAGGCCTCAGTGAGGGTTAATATGTATTGCTATATTGTGGTCCAATGATTGGTTCATAATGAGCCAATCATTAGTGGGTCACTGATTGGTTCATAATGAGTCAATCATTAGTGGGTAGAAAAGAAAAAAAAAGAATACAAAATACATGTTAATGACATTCATTAGGCATAATTATCAGATTATTAGTTATTGTATTATGGTTTAAGTTTTTATATATTGGTATGTAATTTAAATATTGGATGAATAAGATCTTGTGAGTACCTTTTAAGTTATGACATTGAAAAAATTTGGGATGCAATCCTAAGCCTGAAACTTGAAAACTATGATAGTGGAAATTTTAATTGACATCAACAATTACAAACTTGATTATAAATTTGGGGTGTATTTTTAGGTCAAGGTTAAACACATAAAAGTGTGAGTGTTGTTAGTTCTAGAACCTTATTGTGAATATATACTTCAATAGATTCCATTGGTTTGGAAGCTCAACCGAAAGGGAAGTCTCAAGTCCAAGAGTAATTATTCGATTGGCTAAGGCAATTGGATTTCTAAACCCTTGTTAAGCGTGTGAAATTCATGTATTTCCTTGTGTGGTGTTGAGAATGACTTGGAGACTTGTTGCTTATTTGTTGGTGTTGTATTTCTTGTTGTAAATTGCGCTTTGTTATCAAAATGGTTATTTTCTCATTTTCGTTTGAGCATGTCATTTGCATTGTATCTAATACATGGTTGTGGTAAGAGAAAGCACCATTTCGAGGGTTGTATCGCATGCCGCAATGAAAATTATATTTTGAGGGACGTATCGCACACTCCAACAGTTACTATTATTGAGGGTCGTGTTGTGACCCGGTCAAATGCATGGACAAATATGTCCCCTATAAATCCCAGACAGAGAGACAGCGGTTGTGTATTGTTAGAAAAGATATCTATCACTGTACTTGACGTTGCATCTCATGGCATCTCAATATCTATTATTGATGATCTTGAATACATGTTTTGCTGATGTTGTTAGTGTTTCTCTATGAAAATTTTGACTGTTGAATATTGATATATTTTTGAGAATATGTAAACTAATAGAGTGTGGTTATCGAGTTGTGTGTTTGGTAAATTGTGAGCTGTTTGTAATGTGGAGGTTTAGATAGGGTATAAGGAGTACCCGTAATTTTTTCCCTTAACTTGTGTTTAGAGGTTTGCTTGTTGGGTAAGACGTGTTTTGGTACTCACCCCTTGCTTCAACAAATTTTTGTAGGTTACGAGCCCGTATTTTTGTGATACCTTCCATTCTCTTCATTTCCGTTGGCATCTTGTGGAGTATTGTGAGGTAGCTTCTTGTCATCTCAGCCAAATTTTCCTACTGCAGTTGATGACTTTATTTTTTCTTGAAATACAACTTCATGTTAGACTCGTATTTTTTATTTCATTTCTAGTATTTACATCAGAGGCTTGTGCACGTGATTACCAGGTCTTGGGAATTGAAATAATTTGAATTGTTTCCGTATTAGTAATCATTATCAGACTTTGGTTTTATTTCTGCATTTTATCAAAATTATTGGGTTAAGCTGACTTGTCTTGGTGGGATAAGACAAGTGCCATCACACCCATTTTTGGGTGGTGACACTTGTAAATAATTTTCTTTTTTTGGAGTATAATTTTCCTTTTCCTAAAAAAGGAAAAATTACGGTAGGTGATAATTAATAATATTTGTTTACCGATCTTCTTTATAAATTTACCAAATTATTCAGAATGGATTTTTTGTAGTTGACGTCTATGATTGAACAATTGGTTTGTAAAAGAATGTATAGTTTGTAGAATGCTCTTTAATGCCCGTTCGTCAGTGTTTTCCTAAGATTAATTGAGAGTCTTTTTCCTACTCATTTATTTACTATACTATGCTATACTACACTATGTCATCTGGACTTATTTAAAACATTTTAATTAATTGATTACTAAGAGCTCTCGCTTCTCCATTCACTTGCAATGTCCCAAAATCTAGAATCCTCGCTCAAGTCTACTATCTCAAGGCTCCAAGGATTTCAAGTCTTCTTCTTCAAGTCATAAAGAATCCTAAATTTTTTTAACCTCTTACTCTTCCTCAATTTTAGGATTTCATTAATTTCGACTTTATTCTTCACAATTAATGTTACTATGAAAGATTTGCTCATAATTCAATATTTTCAATGATATTTTCATGAATTCAATTTATGCATGTAATCTTTGGTCATGACTAAGCTAATTCTTTATGTGTATATTATGATATGAATGTTTCCATGGGTGAATAATACTTTCAGGTAAAATGTCATTCAGTTAATATGATTATCATGATTTTGATGCTTCAGATAAGTGTAAGTCATGATTTTAAGGAGTATTATTATTATTATTATCAAATTTTCGATGAAAGATATAGTATTACCATATTCTTACTGTTTCTATGAGTATGCATATGCATGTTTTCCGTTGAAAAATTACTTAGCACAAGTATGACTAGTGGAAATTACAAGGTTCCAGAACTATGTGTTCCTGTACGAATTAGTTTTTAAAGAGTTTAGCTAGTGATCCATCTTACCTCATGATTTATCGTCCTTACATTAGAAGGTATGAGACTTTCTTTTTTGTGTGAGAGTAGTACAGTGAACTCCATATTATAGCTCACATGATTTATATGGTTAATAATGTTTTCCCTACAAGAAAAGCAACCTATAAAAATGAGAAATCTAATACTATAAAGTTCAAATATGGTCCCAAATAGTCTATTGTGACGGGCAAAGGCTTGTCGCCACACATCCTGAAAGACCTTTTCACTAAAGGTCAAGTGAAAGAGGCTTCTTTATTTGATCGTTAAATGTCTTTAGAGAACGAAGCAAAGTTGGTAAGAAAATAATTTTAAAGACCATGTATCTTGTCTAAAATAGTTAATTTTCTTCTTTAAAAACTAGTTATTTTCTTCTTTAAAAACTAGTTATTTTCTTGTCGTTAAATTAGGATTGGTTAAATCGAATAGTAATCAACCCGAATAAAAAAGATTTCGTTTTATCGGTAATGAATTTTAATTTTGCGGTATTGGTAACAATCTTGATTTTCTTTATAATGGGATTATCGTTTCTTAACAGTTTGGAGTTTTTTTAACAGGCTAACTGATAATTCGATAGTTATATTTATACTATTTGGTATATGAATTCCTTGACTTAAAGTTTAGTTTCACATATTTATTTTAGGTTGTCTCAATTTTTGGTTATTCTACAATGTGACTGTGTTTTCTTTTGAAAAAGATGCATTTTAAAAACTCACGTGCATGGTCTATTTGGTTTGTCACCTTGTTTCTAAGTGATTTTTCAATACTTTGTGTCTAATCTTAATGGTTAAACCGATGATCGAACTGATAATTAATGACTGATAAACGAATATCTTAACGGTTCTTTAAGATTAAGCATGCCAACAAATCAAAAACTGAAAAGTCAAACAAATGAAATTTAAAATCAAACCAATATGCAATCCTACATTAAATCACTTTAGCGACGAGAAACTATCTCGTCATATATCATCTTTTATGATTAGTAGCTACCTCATCCAAGAGTAACCTTTAGGAATGAGAAGTTGTGTAATCCTAGATGAACCTTTAGGGACAAGCAATATTTTTTGCTCTATTTAACCATGTATGTTTCTTGAGATTCGTATCACAAAATTATAAATTTTATGAATAAATAAAAGACTGCTTCTCAAATCTCCAAATATAAGACTTATATAAATAAAAATATTTATTATATTTGTTAATCAAAAGGCTTAGTTAATTAACATCTTCTAAACTTTTATCTTGACTTGTTACTTCATTCTTCAAAACCTATAAGTAACCATAAATAATTATTTGTATATACAATAACTAGTTTTTAACACGTGCGTTGCATGTGAATTTTTATGTAATATATAATTTTTTTAAAAAAATTACATAAACATTAAAAAGTATGAGTTATAATTGTAAGCATCAGGAAAAGGAAAATAACAAGCAAATAACAACATTTATATTTGCATTAATGCGAATATTATAATATTTATAATATATCTTAGATAAAGATATGTAATCCCCCAATTCTCATCTTTACAAATGTTCTTGATTTGATGGAAGACTTATTTGCATGCGAAATATTTGTAGATCACCACTGAATAGGAAAGATTCTCTATGTATTTCTATGTGTATGTATATGTCTTGTCTTGTCCTATGAAGGCTTCTTTATATTGGCTTGAGCTAGGGTTTGAGACGTATTTTGGTCCGAGTAATTTTTGTCCCAGGGCTTGAAGAATATGAGTTGGACTGATCTTGTTAACTTAATGGATTAACCCAAAAGTAATTTGGACTTGATTTTGGTCATAGAATTTTTACTTAAATATTAATTTGACTTAATTAATCATTAATTTTACTTGGTCAGCATATCATGAATTTAAGACTTAACCCAAATATAATATGTGGATCAACAATATGACTTCACTATCTACAAATGTCCCCTGCTTCGAGGCTTGTTAGGTGCTCGATTTGTCGAATTTGTAAACACAAGCCTTGAGATATTTGTGAAGCAAATATTTTTTTCCATAGTTGATCTTTCATGAAACATTTGAAGTTTCATGAGGAATGACTATGTCGATATGTTGAGGTCAATATTTAGCAGAGCCTTCATGACAACATTCTCTAACTTGTAAGATATTATTTTATTTTTGGTCATTTACCAACTCATTTTTGCTTTGGAGTGTTTCGAGCCCATGAAGACTAATCACATGTCATTTCTTCATAGTTTGGAAAAAAATTTTAGGTCATCAACTAGAAAATGACCGCCAATTCGATGAGTAAAAGATTAAGTCTACATGTTTGACTTGATGATACATAGCTTGTGATGTCAATGGAACTTTTATGTGTTGGTTTCTTCGAGGTGAATGACCTGACGGTGGGTTTGTTTTTTCAATCACATGAATAAAACATAAGGAGTTCAAATTCTCATTACACGAGTGTATCCTTATTTAGGGTATTTTTTTACTCCCCATGTAAGTTTCCAAGGAAAATTCACCATGATTCTATATGAATTTTCCATAGCTTGAATTCTATGGGGAAAATTCCATAATTTGACTCCTATGGGATGTTTCCGTAATTTCATACTTATGGAATTTCCATAACATGATTCCCATAGAAAATTATCATAATTTGGTTTCTGCAGAATTTCCATAATTTGATTCCTGTGGGAACTTGCATTATATAGTTTCCATGGATTTTCCATATCTTAATTCCTATGAAAAATATCTATAACTTAGTTACTATCCAGCTAAAATTTTCATCATTATTAATTTCCATAATTTTCTCAAATCAAATTGAAGTATCCATATTTTAAAATATATAGACCCACACATTCTCCTGGTGATTCTATATTGCATTTTCACATCATTAAGTTCAATTGATTCCTTGTCTCTCAAGTAGGTTCTTTTTACTTTTTCGTTTATGGAAACAACTTTTCTTTTATTAAAAAGAAAATTATCTCAATGAGAAAATGTTATGATCCTCAAAATGAACTAGGATAAACTAGAGCCTCACATGAGTTTCATGATCTATTTACTAGTTAATAAGGTGAGAAAAGGCTTGTAATAGTTGGTTTGAAGAGGTTTTAGGTCAAACAACAAAGAACGACCAAGACATCCGGAAACTAGTCTTCTGTGTGCTATTGTGTCCTAGTATGTTTGTCTTGTTTTGAAGTATTTTTTGGAGTCTAAAATGATAGGAGGGGAACCTATTATCTACATGGTTATGTTTATGGTTGAAACGCGTGGGTATGACACTCAAAGGACCAAACATTGGCTAAGCTGTCAAGACAACTTGACCAACAACCCCTTGTGACGCGTCGTTGAAAGAGTGACTGCCCGTAGGTAGGGAGTGTTTCTCACCACTTAGTCGTGGGATCTTATCCCCCACTTTGAGGAGCCATAATCAAGAACCACTGACCTATAATCTGTCCAATGGTTCAACCAACTAAAGGGTGAATTGGTCAATTCACAAAATTGGCCCCACGTTCTAATTAAAGGGTGGACAATAATTTTTAGCTATTTTATGGTATTTTAAGTTAATTAACCATATAAACCCCAAATTAGAATTCATTCTTCAAATTAAACCTTTCCCTCCCAAATTAGATTCTCTCTACAACTCCATCAAATACCAACCTCAAGATCAAGCTAGGAGATGGATTTCCAACTTATTTTTTTCTTCAATTTTTTGGGGTCTTCAATCCTTGATCCTTGTATAACCTTTCATTCATGGAGTTATATCAATAATTTTCCAAAGATTTTCTATGATCTAATTTCCCAATTTCTAATCTAAACATTGATTCATTGTCAAATGGTTTTCGAAGACATTCGATAAATTGATATTTAGACAAGTGTTGAAGATGATTTTTAATGTAATTACTTGAAGAACCCATGATATCTCTAATCTCCTAATTTAGCCTATAAAGTGGGTTTTGTGATCTTGATTGGATGTTAATGGAATTATGTTTAGATTGTGATGTATTGTTGAATGCTATTGCTATCATTATGAGTTGTTAATTTAACCTAACTTATAGTCCATAGTATTGGAATTAGTGTTGTATGGTTTGGTCCACTTATGGTAGAGGTGTTTACTTCTTGTATATCTATATATGTTATGATCATTACCTTGAGAGCAATATATGTGAAGTGAATTTCTATTATGATGATCATGAGTATGAAGGTTATGTATATAGTCCTTGATGTTAATATCATGATTAAGGTGTATTGATAATGTGAATGATGATGATACGATAAGGTATTGTCTACATGCTTCATTATGATAAGAACTATTGTAAAATGACCCCTATCTATATGATCATATATGAATGTGTGATCCTTTACTTGTTAGTAGTTGTCTATTCAATATTGAATGTGCTCTTGTCTCCTAAAATGGAATGTGTGTGTTTGATATATAATCCCTAAATGCTCTATGTGTGAGTTTTTCATGACTTGGGGGATATTGTAAATATATTGTGATCCTTTGAAGGGTGGTTTTATCAACAACAATGTTGTTGTTGTTATGTGATCACGAAGAACAATACACACACCTCATGCTTAATTATGAGTATGATATGTTTATGGTGTAAATAGAAATAATATTTCTCATATGCACCTTTAAATCTCATTATGCATGAAAATTATATGACAATGAAGTATAAACATGTGTTGTCTAAAGTTGTTTATGTGAAAGGTTTCCTCACATATGTATACAAATGAATTTATGAATGAAGGATGTTAATTATAATCTAGTGAATGAGATTCTCTTGAAAGGTTTCCTCAATTGTACTCTAAATTAGACTATGTTATAGATGTTATGATTATGTCAAAGGAAAATCTCACATGATGTTGGTTTTGACAAAAGGACATCCTTATCATATAACCTATGAGCTATATACATGTTGTATAAGGGGTCAATCCCCTAAGTCCCATTTTATGAACTAATGTTTATGAAAGACTTAAAGGCTCTTCAAAAAGGGAATATTGTAACAACCCTAAAAAATGGATATGCTAAGTAATCCTTAATGTGTCTAGAATGCCTAAGATTACACCGAGTACACATGGATTGATGCGTGTAGAACCAGACATCTAAACCCTTGCGACAGCCAATACAACTAACTTGGGGAGTTAGTTGAGCTCGGAATGTTTGGGTCCAGCCATACAGGGCTCCGGAATATTAAAATTTACCTGGATGAGTGTTTACCGGACTTAAAAAGGGGAAATCTTTAGTTTTGAGGGTCTAGGGGTAAAATTGTCTTTTTTCAAACTAAGGGTAGTAGCATAATTACCCTAAATTTGTAATTAATTATTTAATTAATAACGTGTAGGGGCATTTTAGGAGAGAGGGCCGAAAATTTGCCTTTGAGTGAAGTCTTGCTCCACCCAGGGTCGAACCTAGGAAGAAGCAATGATTTAAACTATTTTTATTTAAATTGGTAAATTAACTTAATAAATTAATATTTATTAGCTGATTTAATAAAAAGGAAAATCAGATTTTTTTGGGTTGAAAGATTTCTAGTTTCACTAAGTCCTTACCTAAGCCTAAACTACCTTGTACGTTTCACTCTATCACGTCAATACCTCACTTTCACGCTCATTATCTCTTCTTTTTCACGTCTCTCTGACAATCGAAAATATTAAGGCAGAAGAATGACTAATGTTCTTCACACATTGAAGAGTTTGCATGAAAATATAAGAAAAACAAGCTAATAAAAAACGTTAGGCAAAAGGGAAGTTTATTCCGTCGATTTGGTGTTTAAGTTGAGGGGATTTGGACGTGATTTTTGGAGAAGGTTTTGGGAAGCAAGACAAGGTCTGAACTACATAAAAGGTATGGGTTTTATTACTCTTGGTCCCTTTCCCAAGAGACCCTTAATACTCAGATAATTCTATTTCGAAACTAGGATTGTTCCTCATTACATGTTCCCTACAACTAGGTCCCAATGATCTTAGGTTGTTATGTTTGCTGTTAGAATTTAGGGATTTTGTGTGTGTGGTTATGAGCTCGTTTCGAGTATGAATTCGTGATTATGTGCTTATGTTTTTATGTTTTTTTAAAATTATGAATGTAAACATGAATGTATGTGTGCAAGGTTGTGACCATGTCTTTGAGCCTCTGCTTTAGCATGCTAATAACATAGAATCATTTGTAGTGTATGTGCAATTAGATGTTCCTAAGATGTGATATTCACATGGTTGAAATGCTATCAGTTCTAGTTAAAAAAAATCACGAAATCATACCTCTAACTTGTCTTTAGAACCCTAACATATGACTAAGAAACAAATGCTAAAATGACCCGTAAAATGCTGCATAAAATTGTGGAATAAACTTCCAAAACTTGGAAAAAGGCTGTAGAGAGTTTCTGGAAATTTTGAACGTCCAAAAAAATTTAAAAAAATAGGTGATGTCTGCAGGGATCGAACGCAAGACCTCACTAAGGCTTACCTTAATAAATAAACAAAAAAAGAAAAAAAATGCGCTAGGCGGGGCTCAAACTGGGTCTTGGTTCGGCGAATTTTACAAGAAAAAAAGGGATTTAACAAATTGTTGTCGTGGGGTTTGGACCCCACGACTCGAAAGACCCCAACTTAATAAAAAAAATTTTAAAAAATATGGAGTCGTGGGGAATCAATCCAAGGCCCCTCAGCATCTGCAGAAGAAAATTAATAACAAAAGAAAAGGGGTCTATGGGGGATAGATCCTGGTACCCCTTGGTTAGTAGAAAAATTGAGATTAAAGGAGAGGGTAACAATAAAAAAAAATATATGCGGTCGTGGGGAATTGATCCTACGCCCTCAGCAAGCTTCCTATACTAAAAGTGAAGCAAATAAAGAAAAAAATACTTATGGTAGCAATGGGGATCGAACCTGGATCCCCAAGACAAAGGACACAAAAATTAAAATTTAAGGAAAATGGCTAAGGGTTGTTCAAGTGATTCGAAACTGGATTCGTTTACCCTAATTCCGTATTCATACATAACTCATACGTGAATAAATGTGCAAATTAATATTGCCTACATAGATCAAAATCGAGATCTTGTCACACTTACAAGATGCATAAGTCTTGTACCACACAATCTTAGGAATATATGAATCACTTAAACGAACTATGAATGAAGCCTCATGGCTGGTCTATATAGACCCATAAGTTAAGCGTACATTTGAAGTAAGTGAACCTAAGATGTATGTAACGAAATGATGCAACCTTTGAAGGGTCAAGTAAGAGTGCGAAACACATTAAATGTCCAAGTGCATTGGCATACGATGAAATGAACATTCACGTTTACGGGTGTGTAATTATGTAAAGAAATTGTGCTAAAGTTAATTAATGAGGTGACAATATGATAAGAGGCTAATGATAAAGATGAGAGCAATCTTAAATGAGCCTGAGTAAATGTTACCAAAACGTACTCACGTATGAGAGTGTAAAGTTAATAAAGAGACTAGTCTCTATGAACACTCTAATGAAAGTATTGAAGTTAAAAGCATACTTAATACTAATAATGAGATACGAAATCATCTCATGAGCTATGATGTCCTCATACTAGAAGCCTGCTTACATGTATATGAGTTGAATGTAACAGAACTTTATACTGAGCACTGATAGGCTAGTTATGAGTGGTGATGTCTTCCTTCGAGAAGGGCGGATGTTTAAGTAACTCTCATGAGATTAGACTATCCGGCATACCGCGTATGTATCTCCTTATATCTCCTAGTCTCTGAACCTATACTGCCAATATAGGGATCTAACATGTTTCAATCCCCTATATATGCTAGCATGTTTTGGGTCACCTTTGCTGGTGGTTCCACCTATTTTCGGTGTAGGAAAGACACTGGATTTCATAATTCTCACATGATTTATGTTGGTTAAAGTTAAAGTTCCTAATCAATGAATGGGGCCAACCTCAATTGATGTACATAATTAAATGAGTGATACCAAATGTGTCAGGATAGGATAATCAAGAGGTGAGCTAGACTTAAGTAATGACACTAGGTCATTCTTGATCATTGCACAACGAACCAGATGAAAGTCTTAAACTACAACCTAGGTATAACTAGTGTTTACACTAGCTTATGAATGTATGAAGTGAAGTACGTATGAATGAATAAAGTTAACTCTATGTTTGCTAAATAAGGCTCCTTAGTTGAGGTCCCATATGTTGAGCCCTCATTACTGAGAAGTCTTGATGTCAAGTTAATGATTTCAAAGTTTTATGGCATATGAACGAATGATATGAAAGATATCATGTGCTATATGCAATATGATATGTTTTATGTGTAAGATGTTATGTGTTGTGTGCAATATGATACGTATGATGATGCATGTAACTCTCATGCAATGACATTCCTAATCCTATTTAGCAAGTCAACTGACTTGACCTTTCACAAATCATGTTGTTAGGAAAGAGCTATTCTTATTCATGCACATCCTTGGTGTCTGCTTGCATGAACCTATACTTAGTACAAGTGTGTAATAATCCAATACAATATCTACTTTTAGGTGCAGGCACAGGTGGAAGCTAGAGCTTATGATACGACGTTGCAACTATCCAGATGTGGAGTTTACATTTGGACTTGGTAGGCCATCATTCTTTTTAGGATGTTAACCGTTAATCTATCTTAGATGTAGGATTTAGCTAGTGGAGCATGTTACACTAGTGTTTCATTTCCCATTTCATTTGATACTTTGTATTGGTGCCGTTTTTGCAAGAGTACGTTTAATGCATTATGAACTGGTTATTTCATTTTACTATCTCTATATTAGATGGTTGATTTGTGAACGCCTATGATGTTAAGTATAATATGTTTCTCATGAAATAAGAAAAAAAAGTTCAAATTTTCCGCTAAAAATTAACCTAGATGAAGTAAGTATGACATATGTAGGATTGTCTGCAACCTCTGAGAGGTCAATGACGCCGGTCTCATCTGGGGTCTAGATTCTGGTCTTGACAAAGTTGGTATCAGTGCACTAGGTTAAATTTCGAGAATAATGAGTTCACATAAAGAACATTAAGTAGTTTCTAAGTCATGGCAGTGTAGTGCACCACTATCCTCGATTAGAGACTACATGACGCATATGGAAAATTCTTCTTTTAATCTTATCGTGCCTTTCCCTAATGTTTGATTTCTTGATGTTATGAGCATTTCTAATATCAGTCCTTGTTGTTTTCAGAGATTGAATACTAGGATAACCATTGGTTAAAGGATTGGAGGACCAGTTGCTGGGGACAAACATGTTCTACCCCATGCTCCAGTTGAAGGAGTGACTATACCTCTTAACCCTGCTGGGTTGACTGCTGCGGAGGTGCGGTCTTCTCTGGCTCAGATGGCCTAGGCCATTACTATGCAGGCCCAGTCCATGACTGCCCAGGTCAATCGGTAGAATGTTGAAAGGGAGAACCCATCAGTTAGCATAGATGACAAGCTTCGAGACTTTACGAGGATGAATCCTCATATTTTCAGATGGTCCAAGACTTCAGGGGATCCCCTGGAGTTCTTGGATTAGGTACATAAGATTTTTGTGGCCACGGGGGCTACAAATACAAAGAGAGATGAAGTGGTTTCCTATCAGCTCAAGGATGTTGCATAGACGTGGTTCAAGATGTGGTAAGATAACTGAGCTTTAGGCGGAGTTTCGGTCACTTAGGAATTGTTCAAGACAACTTTCCTGGAGAGATTATTCCCAGGTAGACGAGGGATGTCAAGGTTGAGGAGTTTATCAACCTTAAGCAGGGATCAATGACAGTCAGTGAGTATTCCCTGATGTTAGTTAAACTATCCACATATGATACATGAAGAAGTTAGTGAAAATATCGGAAAAACATGCTAATAAAAAACGTTAGGGAAAAGGGAGGATTATTCTGTCGATTTGGTGTTGAAGTTGAGGGAATTTGGACGTGATTTTTAGAGAAGGTTTTGGGCAGAAAGTCAAGGTATGAACTACATAAAAGTATGGGTTTTGTAACTTTTGGTTCCTTTCCCAAGAGACCCTTAAGACTCAGATAACTCTATTTCGAAACTAGGATTGTTCCTCATTACATGATCCCTATAACAAGCTCACAATGATCTTAGGTTGGTATGTTTGCTGGTAGAGTTTAGGGATACTGTGTGTGTGGTGATGAGCTCGTTTTGAGTATGCATTCATAATTATGTGCTTATGTTTTTATGTTTTTTTTTAAAAAAATTATGAATGTAGACATGAATGTATGTGTGCAAGGTTGTGACCATGACTTTGAGCCTCTGTTTTAGCATGCTAATAACATAGAATCACTTGTAGTTTATGTGCAATTCGATGTTTCTAAGACGTGATATTCACATGGTTGAAATGCTATCAGTTCTAGTTAAAACTAATCACCAAATCAAACCACTAACTTCTCTTTAGAAACCTAACATATGACTAAAAAACAAATGCTAAAATGACCCATAAAATGATGTATAAAATCGTGTAATAAACTTCCAGAACCTGGAAAAAGGCTTAGATAGTGTCTGGGAATTTTAAAAGTAAAAAAAATAAAAAAATAGGTGATGTATGCAGGGATCGAACCCAAGACCTCACTGAGGCTTACCTTAATAAATAAATAGAAAAAAAAGAAAAAAAGCGTGCTAGGCGGGGCTCGAACTGGGGGCGGGGTTCGGTGAATTTTGCAAGGAAAAAAAAAGGGATTTACAAAATATTGTCGTGGGATTTTGATCCCACGACACGGAAGACACCAACTTAATAAAAAAAAATTAAAAAAATATATGGGGTCTCGGGAAATTGATCCCACGCCCCTCAGCGACTGCAGAAGAAAATGAATAACAAAAGTAATAGGGGTTGTGGGGGATAAATCCCACTAACCCTTGGTCAATAGAGAAATTGAGATCAAAGGAGAGGGTAGCAATTGAAAAAAATATAAGGTCTTGGGAATTGATCCCACGCCCTCAGCAAGTTTTCTAGACTAAAAGTAAAGCAAATAAAGAAAAAAAATCATATTATAGCATTGGGGATTGAACCTTAATCCCCAAGCCAAAGGACACAAATCGAAATGAAGGAAAATTGCTAAGGGTTATTCTAGTGATTCGAAATTGGATTCTTTTTCCGTAAATCCATATTGATACATAATTCATACGTAAATAAATGTTCAAAAATAATGTTTCCTACATATATCGAAATCAAGTTCTTGTCACACTTACAAGATGAATAGGTCTTGTACCACACAATCGTAGGAAAATATGAATCACTTAAACGAACTATGAATGAAGCATCATGGATTGTATGTGTAGAGCCATAAGTCTAGCATACATTTAAAGTAAGTGAACCTAAGATGTATGTAACAAAATGATGCTACCCTAGAAGGGTAAACTAAGAGTGTAAAACACACTAAATGGCCAAGTGCATTGACGTACGATGAAGTGAACATTTACGTAAAGGGGTGAATAATTATGAAAAGCAAATGTTCTAAAGTTAATTAATGAGGTGAAAATATGATAAGAGGATAATATTAAAGATGAGAGCAATCTCAAATAAGCCTAAGAAAATGTTACCAAAACATACTCACCTATGAGAGTGTAAAGTTAATAAAGAGACCAGTCTCTACGAACACTCTAATGAAAGTATTGAAGTTAATGCATACTTAGTACTAATGATGAGATGATAAATTATCTAATAACCTATGATGTCCTCATACTAGACGACAACTTCCATGATGTATGAGTTGAATGTAATGGAACTTTATACTGAGCACCGATAGGCTAGTTATGAGTTGTGATGCCTTCCTTCGGGAAGGGAAGAGGTTGACGTAACTCTCATGAGATGAGATTGTCTAGCATGCTGGGTATGGGTCTCCTTATATCTCCTCGTCTTTGAACCTATACTTCCAATATAAGGATCTAGTAGGGTTCAATCCCCTATATATGCTAGTATGTTTTGGTTCACTTTGGCCGGTGATTCTACCTCTTTTTAGTGTACGACAGACACTAGATTTCATGATGCTCACATGATCTATGTCGGTTAGTTAAAGTTCCCAATCAATGACTGAATCTAGCGTCAAATGATGTACATAATGAAATGAATGATACCAAAAGTTTTAGGATTGAATAATCAAGAGGTGAGCTATACTAAGTAATGACACTAGGTCATTCTTTATCATTGCACAGCAAACCCGATGAAAGTCTTAAACTACATCCTAGGTATAACTGGTGTTTACACTAGCTTATTAATGTATGAACTGAAGTACGTATGAATTAATGAAGCAACCTATGTGTTTGCTAAAGAACGCTCCCTAGTTGAGTTCCCAAATGTTGAGACACCTCATTATTGGGAAGTCTTGATGTCAAGTCCATCATTCCAAAGTTTCATGGCATATGATCGAATGATATGAAAGATGTTATGTTTTATAAGCAATATGATATGTGCTATGTGTAAAATGTTATGTGATGTGTGCAATATGATACATATGATGTTACATGTTCCTTTCATGGCATGACTTTTCTAATCCAATTTTGCCAGGCCACTCACTTGACCTTCCACAAATCATGTTGTTAGGAAAGAGATATTCTTACTCATGCATGTCCTTGGTGTGTGCTTTTGCATACCTATACTTAGTACAAGTGTGTACTAATCCCATAGAGTATCTACTTTTAGGTGCAGGCATATGAGGACGTTAGAGCTTATAGTACGACGTGGCAGCTACCCGGATGTGGATCTTACATCCGGACTTGGTAGTCCCTCATGCTTTTGAGGATGTCTACCGTTATTATCTACCTTAGATGTACGCTTTAGCTAGTGGACCATGTTCCAGTAGTGTTTCATTTCCCATTTCATTTCATACTTTGTATTGGTGCCATTTTGGTAAGAATTTATTTAATGCAATTATGAACTTCTTATTTCATTTGATTATCTGTATATAAGATGGTTGATTTGTGAACGCCTATTATGTTAAGTATAATACGTTTCGCATGAAATAAGAAAACAAAACGTTCAAATTTTTTGCTAAAATAAACCTAGATGAAGCAAGTATGATGTATGTTGTCTTGTCTGCGACCTTTGAGAGGTCAACGACACCGGTCTCATCTATGGTCTAGATTCAGGTCGTGACAAATTTAGCTTACCATCGAGTGAACTTTACATTGAGAGGTGTTATTTCACAAAGAAGGAAGGTTCACACTATGTTCTCTCATGAGGTGGAAACAACAATGCGAATTATAATGAAGATTGCTTCTAGTAACAACCTACTAGTTCATTAAGTATGTGCCCCTATAGGAACCTTAGCTAAGGTATCCAACTAGATTATTATGATTTATATGCCCTACCTTGGCAAGTAGGACATCCTCTTTTCGGTATGAGGGGTTGACACCCGATTCTATATTTAGCACACATGGTTTATGTCAGTTATGTCGAAGTTTCCAAATTTTAAAATGAACAAATGGAAGTATGAAGATGAACACTAACAAGGACTACCTAAGAGATATTACTTAGTGTGTGTAAGGAAATGAGACTGTACCTATACATTTCATAAGTATGTCTTGAAGGATATTCTAGGATGAGTTCTTTATAAATATGTTTATATATATTATGAATGGCATTATGATGATAACATACTTGTTATAATGATATGCACAAAATAGTCTCATTTGATATACGTGATGATAGTTTTGCTTAGTTCGTATGTTGTTGGCTATACTTGTCGTGATGATGTATGAGGTAAAGGGAAATGCTTGTGATCTTCTTGTTAGTTTACTTGGTATGTATTAGGTTATGGGGATTCACATCTACATTGCCCTAGTATACTTAGATTTGGGTAATGAGTAAGGTCGTGTGATGTATTGATGAAATAAACTCTAAATATGCAATGATAACTATGGTTTCATTATGGTGATATTTACTTTTATATTTTCATAAAGACTAAATGAGTTATGACTATGAAGTAATAGATGAATGAGTTTGTATATAAGGTCTATGAAGTATGTGGGTCTTATATCTAAGGTTAAATGTAAGTGTTGTATCTTATTGGATCTGATGTGCCTAGTCTAGGGTGAGTTCATGTGCCTAGTCTAGGGTGACTTCATAGGAACACTTTGTTTAAGTATTAATATGTGATGCTACTTATACATTGCACTAGTGTTACTTGGGGTTGTCTTAGGTGATGGTTCTTATGTGAAGGTTATGTTTCATGATATGTTGTGCCCTTATGAGTTTATATACTTGAATTGATAAAGGTTTTATGAATGGTCACCCTTGGTGACCTTAAGGTGATACTTTGGTATGAATGATGGAATGGGACATTATTCATGCATTGCATTTTGTATTACTTAAGGGTTGCTTTAGGTAATGGAGTTAAGGTAAAAAGGAATGGTAATGTATTGGAGATATTGAATGTGTCTTAAATGTGATAAATGGATTTATGTGTTCTTATTAATGGTATTCTATGCCTTATATAATGTGTGTATCATATGTTCATGAAGTTTCTCTAAAAAGACATGATACAGAGATTCTAACTAAATGTATTATTTAAAAGGATGATTTTTCATGCATATCATACTTAGTACATTCTTGTACTAATGCTGGTCTTATTCATCTTTTTACACCAAGAATAGGTGTTGATGGTTTAAGGATATTTCCTAGAATGAAGAGTTTGGATTACTATTCCCAAGTTCGAGTATGTCCTTAATGATTTAAGGACGTTCATGGCAAAAGTTTATTGAAGTTCATGTAATAGTACAAAATTTTTTTGGTATTATTAAGGCCCGTGTCCCTACTCTATGAATTCATGTCTAAAATGGGAAGATGAGACTTAGTGTCCTAACTATGTACTAATGGTTTTAAATGAAATGAATTTTTAGTATTGTGTTATACTATAAATGCGATGAATAAATGCTAAGGGCTTGTATAAGACCTCCGAGAGGTCAAGTACACTCTGTTGCTTCTAAGGGGTACTTCCCGGTGGTAACAATCTTTGTATCAAAGCATGAGTTTATTAAAAATAGTCTTAGGGTCCAAAGTCTCGTAATTTCATTTCTTTTGGAGTCTTATTCATCGGTGTGATTCACGACACATCTATGAGAGAGAGACTATAGGTCGATAGAAGTTTCACTTTCTTTATAAATCTTTTGTCGTGAAATAAAGTTTAACTTTATATGATCTCTCTCTTATTTCCCTTTTTCGGTGGTCTTCTAGATGTGATTTCTTGGAAGGGTTGATGTCTCATGGATTGACAGAGAAAAAAGTGAGTTTTGATGCTTATTATGATTCTGTGACTAGATAAGTATCTGTAAAAGTAGATTTTAAAGATATTGTTGTGATGAAAATTATGGCTATATGTGACCTATGAGATTGAAGATATTATATTGATAAGTGGTGTTTTGATGTAGTTCTAGCATGAATTGAGTTGTTACGGTTGAATGAAGTCCTTTTTGGGATGATAGGTTACATTATGGTTATGTGCAATGATAGTAGATACTTATGGCGTAGACTTGAGGAGTTCTAAAGGAATGTGATATATGGTGAGAGATTAATTTTTCTCTTTTTATATGAGTAATTCTTAATGGTTATCCTTGTGTGGATTAGAAGTCTTTGTATAAGTTTACTCTTAAGAAGGGAAGGTAGTGTGATTACCTTGTAAGGTAATTGTGAAATATGCTAGTTAATGGGAGAATCCTTATGACTTATTAATTAGTTCCCATATGAACCTATCCTAAGAGTGGGAAAAGGGAAGAAGGGGTTTTATTCCTTAATTTCGGATTATGTTTTTCTCTAAGGTTGAGTTGGAGGGTATCATGTACCCCTTAGTTCATAGATAGAACGAGAGAATTGATGTTGACCAACATTAAAGAGGTTAGTTGTCTTTTAAGATTGATCTTAAGTATGGTGATTTTAGAAGAGTGATTAGGTTGTACCTTGGCATGGTGATTTTAGAAGAGTGCTTAGGTTGTACCTCGGCAAGGTTGCTTGGAAGATTCCTCCAAAAGTGAAGTTTAGGGTTCAAATGGCTTAGAAGTTGTCTTCCTCTAATTCTGGAAAAAAAGAAAAGAGGTTTCTATGGCCAAATCTCTTGTAAGTTCCCCTAAGGATTTACCTTTACCTTGAGTGGATGGTTACCCTAAGTCTCTAGAAAAGTGGTAGTGGATCTGAAGAATTCCAACATGTGTTTTATGCTTTGATAGATACCGGCATTTCTATAGTCTTATGTTGGAGGGAGATTCAATAAAGTCTATAGATGAACTACCTAAAGTGACAAACCTTGTAATATTAAATCCGGAACTACTTACCTTTTTATGACTTGGTAATAGAATTAGATGAAATTATTGAGTTACCCTTGGTATTGATGGAGTAATTAAGGCCTCATGTGTTTGGATAATATCACCCAACTTGAATTCTTATGAGATTACGTCACGTAATGTACGTAGAAGAATAGTGGTGCTTGAGTGGTACCTATTGATGTTGAGTTAGTAAACTCCTTTTTTATGAGGGTAGGAGTGATACCCTTAATGGTGTAAAATCATATTATGTAAGGAGTATCGGGGTTTAGTCTTGACTTGCTTTGACCTTGACATTTAAGGGCATGATGTGATCAAGATTTGATTAATCTCACCCCAAGTGGGGGATAATGTGCCTTGATGGTAAGGTTTTGAGTGCCCTTAATGTTCCTACATTGAGCTACCTTAAACTTCTATATGTTGAGAATCACTTTGAGTGATGGATATGAAGTGTAGTTACTTAGATACTTATTTTGGATCTCTTTAAATTCTCACCTAATGGAGTGTAGTGAAAATTTAGTTAGAAATGATTCCTCCTTTAGACTGGAATAAGGTTAAGTTAAAAAGGGTTTGCATAATCTTGATCCCAAGAGGGGGATCTGGTGATTATTATAAGGGTTGATTAGTTGAAGTTCTCTTTGATGAGATGATTTGCTCTTTGATGGTTTACCCTAAGAGGATGATGATGAGTTGAGTAGGAGGGTTGTTGATATCCCTATCTTTTCATTCTATTCTTACTCAAGCTTGAAACCAATGATTTCCTAGTAGCTTGTTCATGTTTTGTAGTATTGCATATGAGTATAGTTGCATTTTGTCCATATGTTATGTATGTCCTAGATGACACTATGTTATGCATGTTTGAAGGATTCTTATTACATGAAAAGGGATTTTTTGATAAATTTCATGTTTCTCATGTTGTTATGCATCCTAATATGGTGAATGCAAATTTGACATCATGAGATGGTTTAATTAACATGCTTGATTTCACTTTTGGTGTGAGGTATTTCGGCCCCACATTGAGATGTTGAGCTTTCTTTAAATGAGAAAAGATAATTTTGCTATAAGAATATGTGATTTTATTGAATTTTGAAAGTGTTAATATACACTCACTCTTTAGAAGTGATGGTGTATCTAACAAATATTATTAACGTGTGCCTATGAATTGTAATAATTTCCTTAAGTAATGCATGTTCATGAAAACTAGTGTTACGCCTGAAACTGAAATTTTGTGAAATAACTTCCTAATGTTATGATGTATTTGGTGTGATCTAATGTTTTCATTTCAGAAGGAAGGGAGTATGAGCATGCTTTGGTAGGAAGTTAATAATTTCTCCTCAAATGAATTGACCTTTGGGGTATGATTGTATATGAACTTCATGATTACATGTTAGTATGTTAAGGAGAAGGTAATTCCTCCTTGAACATAACTAAACATGGTGATGTTATGTATGTTCTTAATCCTATTATGCCTAAATTATAGAGATTGTGGTTGATATACATTGCTCATGATTTATGTGCATTTACTATGAGTCACTTAATTGCCTCATGAGTTATAATATTTATCATGACTATGTGGGAATTGAAGATTATTGCATTTATGAGAATATTTTCTGAGATGAAGGATAAGTATCATTCCATTATTAGGAGAAGGAAATTCCTCCTATGAACATGAGAAATAGTTATGTGTTTGATGCATTAAGAGTGAGAGAATCAAGTTTCTACTTACTTGTGCTGCATTGAGTGCATAATGATATGAAGTTGGTATTCCTTGTACGTTTGGTGTATTGTCTATTATGTTGTATTAATGTTGAATATTGTGAGCTTATAATTGGGTCAATAACTCCTTGAAAGTGTTTAAATTTTCATAAGTTTCATTCAAGGACGAATGTTCCCAAATGGGGGATAATGTTATGATCCTCAAAAAGACTAGGATAAAACTAGAGCCTCACATGAGTTTCATGATTCAACAAATACTTAATAAGGTGAGAAACAACTTGTAACAGTTGGTTTCAAGAGGTTTGAGGTAAAACTTCAAACGACGACTAAGAAGTCCGCAAACTAGTGTTTTGTGTGCTAGTATGTCCTAGTATGTTTGCCATGTTTTAAAGTGTTGTTTGGAGTCTAAAATGATAGGAGTGGACCCTAGTATCTAGATGGTAATATTTAGAATCAAAACATCCGGGTAAGACTACTTAACGACCACCTTAAGGGTCCTTGAGGAGGAGTCAATTATTTGTCCAAGAAGCTTCCAAGACAGCTTGACCAACGACCCCTCTTGTGATGCCCCGTTAAAGGAGTGACGACCCGTAAATGGGGAGGGGGTTTGGCTAAAAAATTATTCATGAGACCTTTGACCTCACTTTGTGGAGCATTATTTAAGAACCACAGAGCTACAGGACGGTGGCGTCAAACCGCTTATGGTCTGTTAGTTGTGGTCAAGAGACACTGCCTGCTATCTGTCCAATGTTTCTGCCAACTAAGGGATGAAATTTTAAATTCACCCCACGTTTTAATTAAAGGGTGGACAATTAGTTTACCTATTTCAGGGTATTTTAAGTTAGTTAAAACATTGAAACCCCAAGTTAGAATTCATCCTTTAAATTAAACCTTTCCCTCAAAAATTAGATTCTCTCTAGAACTCCATTGGAGACCAAGCTCAAGATCAAGCTAGGAGATGGATTTCGAACTGATCTATTCTTCAATTTTCATGGGTCTTAAATGTATAAGGTATGACAAATCTTGATCCTTGGATAGCTTTTTATTCAAGGAGTTCTATAATGATACCAAAGTGTTTCTATGATCAACTTTCCCAATTTCCAATCTAAACATGGGTTCATTGTAAAATGGTTTTCAAAGTCATTGTAATGATAAATTGATGTTCCGACAGGGTTTTAAAGATAATTTTAAATGTAATTCCTTGAAGAACCCATGACATCCCTAATCTCCCAATTTAACCTATAAAGTGGGTTTTGTGATTTTGATTGGATGTTAATGGAATTATGTTTAGATTGTAATGTATTGTTGAACGATATTTCTATATATAGCTATTGATAATGAATTGTTGAGGATTCATATATGATTGATTATGGCTTTAAGAATTTGTAAATTGACCTAAATTCTAGTCTATAGTATTGAAATTGATGTTGTATGGTTTGGTCCACTTATGGTGGCAGTGTTTACTTCTTGTCTATCTATACATGTTGGGGTCATGATATTGAGGGAAATATATGTCAAGTGGATTGCTATTATGATGGTCATGAGTATGAAGGTTATGTATGTAGTCCTCAAATGTTAGTATCATGATTAAGGTGTGTTGATATGTGAAGTCTAATGTGAAAGATGATGATAAGGTAAGGTATGGTCTACATGCTTGATTGTGATAAGTATTGTAACACTCTTGAAGTCCATGAATTGGAATAGATCTAAGCCTATTGAATAATCTTTCAAGAACTTTATTAATGAAATAAGTTTATTTAGAAAAGGTAAGATCCAAAACGACAATAAAAGACCTTGAAGTCCCGAAACTAGCTAAATTATAATAGTTGACGTCTCTATGTTTGGTGAAGGTTTTGAAGTGTCAAATGAAGTCTAAAAATGGTAAAAAGATTTTGTATAGGTAGTACGTACTACAGAGGGTCCAAATGTCTGGTAACGACACACCAAGGACCACCCGAAGGGTCCTTGGGGAGGACCCCAACATGGGTAGATAGGCTGCCAAAGTAGCCTGCACGAGCAAGAACCAGGGGGCTGCTAGGCGACGTGCAGCCCACACGAAGTTCACTGCCTCAACATTTGGGAGGCATCCTCTTGACGTGAGTCTATCACGAGGCACACTGCCTCGACCCAAAATTCAAAAAAATTGGAATTGTCCCCTCGACACACAACAACTTCCTAGTTTTATTAAAGTCGTACTTTTTGCAATTTAACTTCACAAAAAGACCCATTTAAGTTAAGAGTCTTTTGGTTATTTTAAAGGAAGACTATTTATTGATTATAGGTTAGTTTTAGACCATTTTTTACACAGTTAAACCAAATCAAACGAAATTCTCTTATCTCTCTCAAGAACGCTCACTTTTCCAAACTCCATTGAATAACAAGAAGAGTTTAAGGAAGAAGATGAAGACTTCAATTTTTTCTTCCAAAATTCATGGATTGTTCGTCAATAAGGTATGGGTTTTTCACTTTTATGATTCCTTTCCCCAAGAGGTCCTTTATATTGTTTTTATGAAATTCAAATCCTAGGGTCTTTACTCTACAAAGCGGGTTTCTCCCTAACTCTAAATTTATGACTATCGATGCGAAATAATGGTTTTCTATGGTTGATTTAGTATATATTGTCAAATGTTTGACTTTAAATGCCTAAATTTTGTGTGAAGCATGTCAATATTAAATTGATGGTTGTGAACGGGGTACACCTACTACTTGATAACATGTAATTGTTTTAATTGGGTCTCTGACTTGAATGAACTCCTAAATGACCCTTTCCCTTATTCTATTATAAAAATTAGTCTTGTTTATGAGTTGAAAAGTTAGTATTGATTATGATGTTGAGTATTTTACTATGTTGTTGGATGGTTGTTGTATATTGAATATAAGTTCTTGAATAAGGATCTTGGAAGCAAGACGTAAGTCTTCTAAAGTCATGATCTATAATGTTTATGTTAGGTTATAAATGATGGTACAATGATAATGAAGTATGCATGATAAAACTATGCATATATGTTGACCTATGAATATGTTAATTTATGAGATCATGATACGAATATGATAATGCAAGTTTATGATATTTTCGTGTATGCTTTACAAAAGATGATCTATGATATGTTAATCTCAAAAACGAAGGGTTACAAAAAAGGAAATTCTCATGTAATCCTAAAGAGATTATGATCATGTTTATACAAGGAGTTAATCTTCTATGACTTCTGATAATATTTATGATAAATTGATGACTTAAATGTTAATAAAAAGGAGACTTTAGCTTATCACCAAGTGAACTAGATATGAGAGGTGTCCCTTCCCTAGTTGGAATATAGGTTCACAATGACTCTTATGAGATAGAGGCTGCTATGTAATGTGGAAATATGGATCTCTAATACTTCTCCTAGTTCTTGAACTATGTTTCCACCATATGATACTAGCTAGAAGATCCACCAAGAAAGCTATGACATGTTTGGTTCTACTTTGGCCGATAAACCACATTCTTTTGGTGTGGGTTTTTATTACAATGGGTTCCATGTTTAGTTAACATGGTATAATGCCGGTTAAAGGAATGTTCCCTCAAGTAAAACGAAATACAAGTAAATGGAAGCTTACTAGGGTTACTTGAAGAGTCTACTTAGTATAGGTAGGGGTATTAGACTATACGTAGACATTGCACACGTTGACTCTAAGGGAAGCCGTAGGAGATTGTTCATATGTAGTACGATAACATGAAATGTAAGATGGTTATGATACATGTTGTTACTCTTATATATGAAGTTGGTTACGTTAATGAACATGTTATTGGTCTATATTGTATTATGAGATGATGACTACATAAGTTACAAGTTATATGAAGCAAAGCTTTACTTATGGTCTCCAATCTTATCTACTTGGTTGTGTGGGGTTATGGAAATTTAAATGACCATTGCACTTGTATGTTTGGAATGGGATCACTGGTAAGTGCTTTGTATGTTATGTCTATATGATATATTGAAATGAAATATTGACACGACTTTATAATAATATGTCATTGATTATGATCATGCTTTATGTTGATAAAATCGGTAACTTGTATATGTTCTATTTTATGTGCATTGAAGACTTTCATATGACTTAACATGTTTTTTCTAAAAAATGATCCTTTTTCATGCATGTCCTTAAATGTTATGTGCATATATCCATACCTAGTGCATCTGGCATACTAAACCCATTACTTTATATTACTACAAATGTAGGTTCGGGCCATTGAAGATTAGGAAGGTCGATTGAGGAAGCTTGGAGCTTTTTCTCAAAGTATTTGTAGGTCCTCATGTTCAAGGATGCTATCTTTTCATAATTCTAGCTTATGAAAGCTAGTATTTTTAACAATATTATTTATTCTATTTTATCTCTTTGGATTCTAATGTATTAAGGCATATAGACGTTTTATTAACTAAGTTCAACTTATACTCTTTAGATGGTTTTTATGTGAGACAAGTTTTAGAATAATGTATGTATGTTGATATGTTGCTAAAAGTAAAGCCTATGTAAGCTTCTATGTGAGAGGTCTAGGTATACCTCAATATGTACATAAGTATGAAAATTTTTAATTCTTCAACAAATTTTAACTGATGACATGTTATAACAAACGCTAAGGGAATGTGTGAGTCCTCTAAGAGGCCACCGCCGCCAGTTGTATATGGGGTCTCTCCAGATGTGAAAAATATGGTATCAAATCATAAGGTTGAATATATTTAGGATCAATGTCTCACTAAGCTACATTACATAGTGTCGTGTTCATGATTGTGAAGTGTACCACAATTTTTGATGAGTGGCTACGTGATGATTTGGAAAATTCTCTTGCAGTAAGCATACAAACACAAGCATGCCACTGTCCCTTTTGTATTTTTTTTAGCACTTTCTTTAGACTATAGGTAAGAAAGAAAACATACTAAGGCAACGACGGTATACCATGAGATTTAACACAAATGTTCGAACAAATGGGTATATATTCAAGACCAAAACAATGTAAAATCGACCTTCGAATGCCGTAGACTTTTTGATATAAGACCTTACCATAATCTCTGCCTATATGATATCATCTTGGAACAACAAAATCGTTAGAAGAGTCAAGAACGCAAAACATGAACTTCAAACAATCACCAACCTCACAAATAAACTTCAAATTTGGATATCTTAATCCAGTCTTTCAACATGAGGTGAAAGAATGAATGATAAGACGCCGAATGTTGAACACCGATGTAGATTAGACTATAAATAAAAATGCTCAAGAAGGAAGAACAAAGAAATATTGCCTTAGATAATACCATATAGCCTTCTTCAACTCTAACCGGATACCATATCTACTTAAATGAATCAACAACTTATAAGTCATACCAATATCTCCATTGAATTAACATTAAATAGATGAACAAACAACAGCAAATTTCCAGCAACAAAGTGCTATTTCACAGAGAAAACGGAGGAGAAAAGGAGAGTATGTTATCGAGAAACGAGTGGTACCTTCTTCGTACGGCGAACCGGAGACAAGAATGAGCTTGGAGCGTCTTCAATATCTACCTTTAAGCTTCATAAATCCAACAAATTTGGCAGCCCGTAACAACAAAATAAAATTATCGTATGTTTGTTAAATATTATGACCTAGTAATTCCTTTTCTTATAAGTTCTTGCTAACAAAAATCGACTCAAAATCTTTCTACTTTTTGTAATATTTTTCAAGCTAAAGAATTTTTTTTCCCTTTTCTTTCACTGATATTTATAGGAGAGAAAAATAGGAAGAAAATTTTTGGGCGGAAAATGGATGGGATTTGATTTCAAAATTCAAATCCCTCTTAAGCATAAGCTGCCAAATCTATCCTTGTACGATCATCAACAGAAAATCAAGGGGAGACATCCGATTTAAGGGGAACGATAAGAGAGAAAGGGAGATTTCGACACCTGGGGCCTTGGAGTACAATTTTCGTATAATAGGATAAGGGAGAGGGGAAGGAACGCGCCAGGCTACTGGAAAGCTTTACTTTATGCGTGAAGAAGAAGATGACACAGTAGATGGGTCGGAAGTTCGGGGTGGGTATGCTGAGAATGGGTTACTGGATTAAGAGGTGGGATGATAGAGAGGTGGGTTAGGCCTTTTCTGTGAATTGAAATGGCATGGGCTAGGAATTACTAAAAGTCTGGGATAGGCTCCTGAAAAACAAAGGGTCCAAATTCATCTAAAAGCCCAACTAGCCAAATATTGGCTAAAGTGATTAAAGTTAAAGATAAATTAATATAATTAATTAACAAGCTTTTTAATTTTAACGAAATAAAATAATCGACGTAGTCATAAAATAATTGATTTGAACGTAAACCATTATATAACTAAATTAATAAATAAATATTTAAACAAAATAAAAACTTTAAAAAAGAATTTCGAATAAATATAACACATAAAAGCCATATATATTATTATGTAAATCGTAAGTAATATCTAAGAATTATGAAAACTATCAGATTTATTTGGAATAACTTGAAAAGCCTTTTAAGCCTTAAAGGAACCAATTATCTCAAAACATTTGGGATTAAGAAGCTCGTTAATCAATTAGTATCGGGGAAGTTCAAAATTGGGTTCAACAACTGTCCCTCATTTTACTTGGATTGATGGAAGAAATAAGAGGAAAATGAATTTGAACAAACAAATTTCGACCGACCACAAATTCATCTTTTCGACAAATCTTGTCATGCACTTTAGGAATTATGGCCGCACCCTGGTAATGGGTTTCCTATATATCTCAGGTTATATGAAAATTCAGGCCACTTGTAGCTCGAATACACTAGATTTAACGCTTGATTTTGAAACAAATCAAAAGCCATCTCGATACCGAATTATGAAGGTACCAAAATGCTCGAGAATTAAATTCAAGAGCGAATGTTGGAATACAGCCAAGTTTTAACATTGAGTCCGCCTACATATCCTTAAACTTCAGGCATTAGGTTGTTTGTAGTTCGACTCGATCGGTTTTAATGGGATCTATTATGCTAGATAACCTCTGGTTTTGGATAAGTGATGAATTAAATGAGTATGAAAAGGGGCCTTGTAACCTCTTAGCCATGAATGTGGTGCGCTCACATCCATAGGCAAGAACATTCACGGACATAATTTCCAAACTCTTGGCGCACTGTCACTTAGAATTAGTTTCCGGTAGATCAAAATATCAAGATGCGAGACCGAAACAGACAAAACTCAAAGGAAAACCCACATGCCTTCTGATAGGGGTATGTTTAGATTGTTTTGGAAGTCGCTCCTCTGCTAGCTCCCTAAGAGTTTAACATTCCTCTTTAGACTGTGTCCCAGTTCGCTGCTAAGAAAAAGTTCCACGTCGTGCTGTGTCCTTTTTGACGTCGTCCGCACCTGTGGTTTTTGGAGAATTCATCCTTTTGGATGCTCTGGACAAAGACTAAGATGAAACCTCGTCAGCTTAAAAATGCAATTAAGATGGGAGACAATGTCTTTTGACCATGTCGAAACTCCATTGTTCTCCTCGATATTCGATATCAACTCGATCGGTCTGACGTAAAGCAAATAAATCTTATGCCTGGGGTTTGCAATGTAATTTTCAATTCACTCTTCACTTGATGTCGAAATAAATAAATGCTGATGGGATGCTGATATTTCTTTTGATGTCAATGTACTCTTCATATTGATGTCAACATGAATGATAGATGATCTAGTGTTGACTCTTCTGTTGATGTTGGTGTACTCTTCGTTTGTTTACTTTAATCAAAATAAAAGAATGCAGTTGATGACAACAAATTAATATTTCTCTTTGGATGCACAATTCCTTCTCCGTGAGTGCATCATTTCTTACGGGACATGAATATCTTCCCGTGATGTGTAAATTTGTGAGGTCTGAAATCTTCTCGCGATGCATAATTTCTGTAAGGTATTAAATCTTCTCACGATGCATTATTTCTATGAGGTATGAAATCTTCTCGCGATGCATAATTTCTGCGAGGTATGATACTTTCTAGCGATGCCTAATTGTGTACAAGATATGAAATCTTCTCGCGACGCACAGTCTTCCGCAATGCATGAGTGTTTACTTGCGATGCACGATCTTCCGCGATGCATGAGTATTGACTCACTATGTATGATTTTCTGTGATGCATGTGTATTGACTCGCGATACAAGATTTTCAGTGATTCATGCGTATTGACTCATGATACATGATTTTCCGCGATGCATGAGTATTGACTCGTGATGCATGATAACGGCAAAACGCCTTCAGGTAATAAATTATCTAGATCGATAATAAACTTGCTAACACCCTCCGAGTAATGCATAGTATCATATCCGAAATTATGATGCAAATGATGTCCATTATCAATTTCATGTCGTTAAAAATTGATTAAAATAAAAAATTCATATTCCCAAGTCCCCGACATATGAGATATAAAATATCTCTTGCTTCTGGGAAAACTATTGAGTTTGGGATAGTTTTCTCCTCTTTTGACTTTGTCGTATTCATCCGCCGAAAGAAATTGTCGGTTTCATAGCAAGGCTATTAACCTACGTTCACAGAAAAATGTTAGTTTTAAAAACGAACTAATCTGTGTCGATTTCTTCAGCTGTCTGCTTCTTGCCCTGCTATTTCCGGTTGATTTCTCGATCTCCCGACTCTTGATAGATAAGACAAAATATTTTATGCCAAAACAAATGGAATATAAAAAGGAAAATAGAAAGGTAATTGAAGAGGAATGAATTTTGAGAAATATTATCTTAAAAAAAGTCTCTGCCAAGTCATGTTATATCAGGCTTAACAAACTTCTTTAAGTCTGATGCTTGGAGGTCTATCTGATTATTTGCTGTGGAGTTTTTCAGAGTCTCTCTAGACTTGCAAATAAATTCGTGCTGAAATTTTGAGGCCATCCTCAAAATTTCTTTCCCAGTTCCAAATCGCGAAAAAACTTTAGTCTTGACTTACTGAGGAGGAATCTTCTTCTCGAGAATTTTAGAGTCCTTCTAAAAAATTCTGTTCCAGTTTCTATTGTAAAGAGGAATAGAAATCTTATGGGAGATATGAACATACCTTTGTGGAGCCTACGTATCCCGTCGAGGCAGGAATCAGGTCAAACATAGTTCCCCCTCAAAGGTGACGAAATAAGAAAAACTACAAAGAAATCGACTGAGGCCGACATAGGCCGCCTACGTATCTCATTCTTGAGAATTCAGGTCAAACGTAGTTCGTTACAAGGAAATATTAAAGAGGTATATGGAGTGACCGAAGCCGACATAGGCCGCCTACGTATCTCATTCTTCAGAATTCAGGTCAGACGTAGTTCATTACAAGAGGGGTAAAATTTAAGCAAAACAAATACAAGCAAACAAAATCATTACAAGTAAACAACAAAAATGCAGACCGAAGCTTCACACTTAGTATCTCTTGATAACATCCGAGTTGATAGGTTTAGGCCATACGGTGCCACAAATCTCCGACAGGACCAAAGCACCTACAGATAATACTTTGCGAACCATGGAATGACCTTGCCAGTTTGGTGCGAACTTTCCTTTGTACTCGTCTTGATGTGGAAAAATACGCTTAAGAACCAATTGACCAACTTCGAAAACTCTCACTCTTACTCTCTTGTGAAAGGCACGAACCATTCTCTGCCTATACAACTAACCATGACAAACGACAAGCATTCTCTTCTCATCAATCAAAGTTAATTGATAAATCTAGTTGCTCACCCATGCGGCATTACTCAACTCAACTTCGTGGATGATTCTCAATGATGGTATCTCAACTTCAGCAGGTATGACTGCCTCTGTTCCATATACTAGTAAGTAAGGCGTAGCACCTGTCGATGTTTTGACTATCGTGCATTATCCCAGAAAAGCGTATGGTAACATCTCATGCCAACATGGATGCTTGTCAATCATTTACCTCAATTTTTTTTGATATTCTTATTGCCGGCCTCACAGCTCCGTTCATTTAGGGACGATAAGCAATTGAGTTTTGATGAGTAATCTTAAATTACTCACATAACTCTCTCATCAAGTGACTGTTCACATTTCCACCATTATCTGTAATGATGGATTCTTGCACCCCAAATCTACATATCAGATTGGTGCGAACAAAACCAGCCACCACTTTCTTGGTTACCGACTTGTAAGTAGCTACTTCCACCCACTTAGTGAAATAATAAATGGCGACCAAAGTGAATTTGTGTCGATTAGAAGAGCCTGGCTCTATTTGACCGATGACATCCATTCCGCAAGCTACAAATGGCAAAGGTGAACTCATAGCATTAAATTCGTGAGGTGGCACTCTGATCAATTTACCATGCACTTGACATTTATGGCACTTTTGCGAAAATTTGCAACGCTCATTCTCCATAGTCATCCAGAAATACCCGGCTCATAGGATTTTTCTTGCCAAAGTAATCCCGTTCATATGCGTACCACAAAATTCAGCATGTATCTGTTCAACAAGCTTCACAAATTCAACAGCATCAACACATCTTACAAGACCCAAATATGGAGTCCTCCTATAAAGTACTTCTCCACTTAAAAAAATTGAGAGCCACACGGCATATCGACTTCTTTTGGTTGGACGTAGCATCTTCAGGATAAGTTCTAGACTCCAAATACTTCTTTATATCAAAATACCAAGACAGACTTTCTGGTTCTGCTTCAACATAGGAACAATGGACTTGATGTTCTTTCAAATCCATATCCAGAGGAATAAGATAATATATATCCAGATGCTTAATCAACGAAGCGATGGTGGCGAGAGCATCGACCAATTCATTTTGTATTTTGGGACTATGTCTGAACTCGATCTTATGAAACCTTTTGCACAACTTCTGCACGTATTGTACGTAAGGTATAATCTTAGGGTTCTTTACAACCCAATCTCCTTGAACTTGATGAATCAAAAGATCTGATACTCCAATAACTAACAACTCATAGACATTCATATCGATGGCCATTTTCAAACCAAGAATACAAGCTTCGTATATAGCCATGTTGTTTGTGCAATTAAATCGGAGCTTAGCCGCAATGGGATAGTGTTGACAAGATTCTGGCACTAAGACTGATCCGATACCTTGACCTTGATGATTTGCCTCTCCATCATAGAATAATCTCCAACCTGGATATGCTTCATAAATATCCTCACCCACAAACGACACTTCTTCATCGTGAAAATAAGTCTTAATTAGTTCATACTCTTCATCAATGGGATTTTCTTCAAGATGATTAGCCAAAGCCTGTGCCTTTATTGCTTTCTGAGTCACATACACAATCTCAAATTCACTCAACAATATTTTCCACATAGCTAACTTTCTGGTCGACATCGCTTCCAGAAGATATACCTCAGTGGATCCATTCTAGAAAGGAGGTATGTAGTATAGGAAGACAAATAATGTCTCAGCTTCTTGGCGATCCACATAAATGCACAACACGTTCTCTCCAACAAAGAGTAACGAGACTCGTATGGAGTAAACTTCTTGCTTATACAATAGATAGCCCTTTCCTTCTTTCCTGTCTCATCACGTTGACCAAGTATGCACTAGAATGCACTATATGAGACCGACAAGTACAACAACAAAGGACTTCCTTCTCGCGGAGGAACCAATATCAGTGGGTTGGACAAATAGCTCTTGATAGCATCAAAAGCAGTCTGACACTCTTCAGTCCACTTTGTCGGGGCGTCTTTCTTCAACATCTTCAAAATAGGCTCACCCACCACGGTTGATTGAGCTATTAATCGACTGATGTAATTTAACGTCCCTAAGAAACTCATCACCTCTTTTTCTCGTCTTTGGCGGAGGTAACTCTTGAATTGCTTTAATCTTAGAGGGGTCAAGCTGAATACCCCTTCTGCTGACTATAAATCCCAACAGCTTCCTGGATGCAACTCCAAAAGTGCATTTGGCGAGACTTAACTTCAAGTTATAACGACGCAAACGATCAAAGAATTTCCTTAGATATGTCAAGTGGTCCAAAATCTCGCAGGATTTGGTTATGACGTCATCCACGTACACTTCAATCTCTTTATGAATCATGTCATGAAAAATGGTCATCATAACTCTAATGTAGGTGGAACCCGCATTCTTGAGACCGAACGGCATCACCCTATAGTGATATACACCCCAAGGTGTAATGAGATCCTTCTTTTCCGCGTCTTTCTCATCCATCAAAATTTGGTGATAGCCTACGTAACAATCCACAAATGACTGCATTTCATGCCTAACACAGTTTTCAATCCAAATATGAATATTCGGCAATGGAAAATTATCTTTCGGACTAGCTTTGTAAATATCACTATAGTCAACACAAATCTTGATCTTTCCCGTCTTCTTTGGTGACTGGAACAACATTGGCCAGCCAAGTTGTATATTGTGTCACTGCACTTCCACCAAACGGGCCTCTATCTGCTTGATGATCTCTCCCTTAATCTTCAAACTCAGTTCAGGCTTGAATTTTCTAGTTTTTTGCTTCACCGGATGGAACCCGGGTCAATCGGCAACTTATGAGATACGACAATGGTACTCAACCTTGCATGTCACCGACTTCCAAGATGAACACATCAATATATTAAGTAAGCAAAAACATTAGGCCCTTTTTCTAAGTTTCATTTAAGTGGATGCTAATGTTAATTTATTTGACACATTTTGGATCTCCCTAATTCACTGTTTCCGTTTCCTCTATATTTGGTTTAAGCTGATTCTAGAACTGCCAAAATTCCTCGGCATAATAATCTGGTTCCCCACTTTCTTCTTCATAATCGTCAACCTAGTCATCAATTTCCTCATTTTGTTCATTTAGCTCATGACATGAAATGACGGTTGCAGGTTTGTAACTTATGTTACTGAAATCATTAATAGATAAAATTAGGAAAGTAAGGTATAACAAACAACTATATAAATATAGTAAAAAATAAAGACGCTTTCATAATAATGATAATAATAATAAAAATCAAACTTTGGCCATGACATGGGGCCATGTTGCCTTTTTTGAACATCACAATGAAAATTCAAAAATTTGAATAGTTAAGAAAATGCAAAAATGGTGGGTCTTGGGCCTCTTCCGGACTACCACCAATTTTAATGTGCATGAAATGATGCCTTTCTACCAAAGTGTTCAGGGTATCAGAATCGGCGTGGAAGTCCAGTTTCACAGCACCTCACCTCGCTCAGCATCGCGGATACCAGCTAGCTCGACCTCTTCCTCGACAACAGCATCTATCTCTTCGAGGAGGTCACAGATTCCTTCCCTAAGGTTCTTATGCTCGGCATACTCCTAGATTTGAAAGGATTGATACAGATGTGGGATCTATCTAGTAAAGGCTTGATCATTTTTCTTCTTCACTTTCAAGTCATCATCTGTGGGGATGTACCCCAAACCATATCTGAATCCCTTAACTAGGATCAGAACAGGCTCATTAATTCCTTGAGAATCTCTTTCCAATCCAAACCCTGGCTCAAAACCATTCTGCAACATCACAATGGCTATCATCTTGTATACGGCAAGCATGGGGGTCTATGGGGCCAAGTCGTCACCAGTGGCATTCACCAGCTCCGCCGTGTAAAAGTATGTACCTCGCCAAAACTCATCAATGATGGACACCTGCCTACCAAGGTGACTCCCCTTTCCATGAAAAACCAACTCTTCATTCCCCCACACATGCTTCATCATCTGATGGAGAGTAGGGGGACGACTCCTGCCATATGGATGAACGACCTTCCCAGAAGAAGGTTGTAAGTGGTATCTATATCCAATACTTGAAATTGCACGCTGAACTCTCTGGGCCCCATTTGAATGGCAAAATTCACTGCTCCCAACGTGTCTCTTTGAACCCCATCAAAGGCTCTCACCTTGACCTGGTTTTGCTCCCTTTTCCCGAGGTCAAACCTTAGCTGCCTCAATGTCGACAAAGGGCAAATATTTGGACCATATCCCTCATTTACTAAGACACGGGTGACAACCTTTTCACGGCATATAACAATGATGTGCAGCGCCTTGTTATGTGATCTTCCTTCGATAGGCAGCTCATCGTCACAAAAGTTTATTCGGTGCCCTCGAATAACCTGATGAATCATGGCAGCCAATTTATCACTACTTCTACCTGCAGGTGCGTATGTATCGCCGAGAGCTGTCATTAAGGCCAGGTTGGTACTGAGAGCTCATCAGCAGGGACCATACGTAGATCTTAGTCGGAGTCTTCTCTAAATGTTTGACGATGGAATAATCCTTTGGTTGCATCCTTCTCCAGAATTCTTCCACTTCTCCATCTCTTATCGGCCTCTTAGCCTGGTCCTTCTTCTCTCCTTCGAGAGCAAGCTCGTCAGGATTGCAACACCTTCCAAACCTATTCATACCTTGAGCAACAGAAGATTCAATAACAAACTTAGGCTTGACGAGAGTTTCTGACGGCACCAAGGCAACAACCTTTGTAGGTGTCAAAATAACAAACTCTCTCATTTATTTGACGCTTAAAGAATCAATAGCCCTTTCCCAATCATTGTGAACAATGGGGTAATCATTTTCGTTCCACACCAGTCTTCATCTGTCTCGATCATATTAACATTGTCGCCTCCATGATTTGGCAACGGGTTTGTGTTGACATTTGCTGCCGCCAGTTTGAAAGACACTACCTCCTAATCAATCAAATCCTGAATTTTGTGCTTGAGGTTTATACAATCTTCAGTATAATGTCCAACACTATTGGAATGCTAAGAAGATCTCTGATCGGGTTTGTAGAACTTTGAATTGACATCCACGAGTTTGGACCCCACATGGTGGATGTATCCAGCCGCAACAATCCCTCATACAGTTTGGTCTGGCTTTCAGCGAGTCCTGTAAAGTTCCTTGAAGGCCTCTCCTCAAATCTAGGTCGGGGAGGGTCATAAACTCCTTGTTGAGGAGGAGGCACCTGTTGATAATTTCTGGTATTTAGACGGGGAGATTGGCTTCTAGGATATGGATTTGTTTGGTAGTTTGGAGATGGAGCTTTGTAATTTGGAGGGGGATTTTTGTATAGTGGAGCTTGGAGTTGATAAATAAGAGGGGGTGATCGGTAGCTCGATTGTACGTTAGCGCAGTGTGGAGCAACACCCTGGTAGGGAGATGGAATTTGGTAGGGTGGAGGATAATTTGGGTAAATGGGAGATGGACTTTGGTAATTGAGGGGTGGACTTCGGTATGCGGGAGCTTGGACATTCAGATGAACGGAGGTAGCATTCTGATTATTCGGATGACTAGATGCGTATAAAAAGATTGGTAGGACTTTGGGGAAGGCTGGGAACGACCTTTAGAATATGATGAGCTTTTGGGGGTTTTTCTTCCCTCATATGAGATATCAGCAACTTCTTCTCTTTTCTTTCTCAGCAAACCTGAAGACCAAGGTGATGCGGCTACACGGGATATCTTTCCTGATTTCAAACCGTCTTCGATAGTCTCACCAATATTGACTGTCTCGGCGAATTTTGCTCCAACGAGCAACATGATTTTCTCATAATATTCAAGCACTTGCACACACACGAACACTTCAACGATTTATTTCTCAGTCATGGGTGGCCTCACCCTTGCCTTTTCTTTCCTCCACCTATAGGCGAACTCCCTATAACTTTGGATTGATTTTTGATTTATTTTCTACAAAGAGTATCGATCGGGAACAATTTCTATGTTGTAAGCAAATCGATCGATAAAGTCTTTGGCCAATGCATTCCAGCTAGTCCATTGTCTATTTTTATGTGAGGTAAACCATTCGAGAGCCTCTCCACAAAGGCTTCGACTGAAAAGCCGCATCAACAAAGCTTCATCCATTCCAACTCCAACGAGCTGGTCACAATAGGCTCTCAAATGAGCCATAGGGTTTCCCACTCATCCGAAGATGTCAAACTTTGGAATCTTGAACCCTTCTGGAAGGTCCAAATATGGGTGGATACACAAGTCCTCGTAACTAAGTACAATGATGTCAGGGATGCATTGTAGCTCCTTTATGGCCTTCTAAATATCCTCTTTTATATTGACCCTTACATCTTCCTTTGCCCTCCATTCCTTTTCTTGTTCCTCGTAATGGTCCAACTAAGAACCGTGCACATTGTGCTCAGCAGGGACGTGAACTTGGAAAGTGGCTCTCATTGGTAGAGGTGGGGCTATAGAGGGTCTTATAGCAGTTTGGGCGGTTTGGTAATTCTGCGGGTAGGTCTGAGGATTGGTATTCTGATATAAGTGGCGGTGGGGTGTTTGGGAATTGAAAGCATTCTAGTTTTTATTTTGGTTTTGATTTTGTGGCGGTGGAGAGGCTGATGGTGAGTATTTTGAGGATGGGGTGGCACTTGAGGATGGTTATTTTGAACAGGAGATGCAGTTTGTTAGGATGTAGAAGTATATTGGGGATTTTGGGTGGTTAGATCCCTAACCGATGAATTCTGAATAGGTGTGGATGGCTGGTTTTGAGTTCGATCCATATTTGAGGAAGGGAAGTTGATTGGAAGGCTCCCGTCAGCAGCATTAGCGGCAAATCCTTGTGAAGGCAGATCCTGTCTCCATTACATTTCCATTCTCATCTCTTCAATCTCTGCATCAGCTGTATAATCAACTCATTCTATTCTTCTACGGTAGATTGAGCCACCACAACATCAGTAAGACTCACTTCTTCATTATTATCCTCCATAACTGCCTTTACACTGTCTGAGCTTTATCTAGGGAAGGAATATGCGGGACTTTTTGATCTGATGAAATGAGGATGATTTGCCATCATTTTGATTGACACAAATTAGTTTCTAAGTATATGAGAAGGAAAACAACTCAAATGCAGATTTGTTAGTGCAGATTCAGAGTACAAAATACATAATATCACAAAGACAGCAAATAAACACACAAGTTCCTTTGTTTGAGGATATCTTCAACCCAGGAGTGAGGACAGAAACACATTTTTTAACAAGTAGGAGTTTGCTTGTTTCAGTTTTGGACGCTGTCTCAGAAAGTCTAAATTATGTTGAGCTACGGTCTTCTTGAAGCTGTCCTTTGACGTGTGTTGATCCGGTCTTCGTATCTTCTAGTAAAATGGAGGGGGGAATGAAAATTTTTAAAGATAGGGGCCGGGCCATGAAAGACTGCCTATGTATCTCACAAGGAGAATTCAGGTACGACGTAATTTGAGTACAAAAGCAAATATTTTCATTCATTCATTCATTACGATTACAAGGAACTTGGAAGGAAACACTAGAGTATCCTTTTACAAGATGAAATGATGATGACACGTCAGTCATTTCCCTTCTTGTTGCAGCATTAGTCTCCTCCTTTCTTACGACCTAGGAATGGAGGTTTGTAGATGATTTCCTCACCGTCGTCCTCCTCATTCACTTCTGGGTGTGTGTTGTCGGGACCACTATTGGCTGCTCCTTGCTCCTAAGCGAGGTATTTTTCGCCCATCAAGTTACTATGAAAGGCTTTGTTCTTCTTCTTAAGTGCAGCCATCCCTTCTCTCATGGAGGAAACTTCTTCCATTTCCTCTATCAGTTCCTTGTTAAGTGAAAAACTTTTAGCTAATATGGCGGCGGTCTCCGAATCTATTCTCGCCTTTCTCGCTTCTCTTTCTTGCACTTTCAACCGAAGCATGTACAACTTCTCCCTAAAGACCTCTTTATCCATCTCAACATCTTTATTTCTTTTCATCTGTGATGTCAGATCCTCATCGAACGTCACAGCTGCAGCTTTGTAAATTGCGGTGGCCTTGTCGACTCTGAGCCCTTCTTCCTTGGCTTCTTAAATTTCGCGAGTGATCCGTTTGATCTTTCTATGTAGTTCTTCTTCAGTGAGTTCCATCCAGATGTTCTTACCATTGTCCATAGCAATAATATTCATTTCCTGAGATGGTAGAACAATGTTTTAGGATTTGTGGTATAGGAGGTGTCTTTTGAGTGAGAAACTTGAGACTCAAAAATTTTGGTCGGACATTTTGTAACGGTTGCTTCTGTATATTCTTTTGGAAATTTTGGACAGGAGTGGATTTACGGTATCCTCATTCAAATCAAAGCAACACATAAGCAGTTAAACACACATATCGCTTCCTAAACATGATTCTGACCCTCTGATGTCAAGGGTGGGCCTAACAAATTGAAGGATCTATTGCCTTTTAAACCTGATTTATCATCCCCAAAATACTTCATTAATAGCATCTCAAATGTCTGATAAACATAAAAGGGAAATAGTTTTGAAAATAAATTACAAAACAAAGTACAAATAAAGCATTCCCACGCAGGGGATGGTAAATAAAACTCAAGCCTCCTCTGATACTTCACCAAGTATGGTCCTCTTGGCGATGTTGACCTCTTACCACATAGCATATATGTTCTCCCAGATATGATCTCTCGCCAATCGAGCTCCTTCTTGATGTCTGAATCCCTCTATCGATTGAATTTGTTTTTCCATGCTATCATCTAACGCTGCCATGCACTGTCTAGCTCTTCGTAGTTCTTGTTTTAATCGAGCTATGACTATGGCATCTTCTGAGTGACGACGTTGATGCTCTAATTCATTCCTACAAAACTTATCTTGAAGGTGGTGAAGGCGGACTTGATGTTTGGCTCCAACGTCGGCACTAAAGTGAGGAACGTTTGACCAGGATCAATAGTTCTAGCGAGACTCTTTTTCAACAATTCTTTGTACTCCCTCGAACATTCTGGACGACACCTGTTTGAACGGGTCACCCAACACTCTTCCAGAACTCCACATCCTACGCATATCTTCAGCAAATGCAACTTATCCATTCTCGTGGTCAGATGCAAATTTTCTCATATCTGCGATCTGGGGCAACTCTTGTTTCCCTCATTGTTTTCTCAAAACTCGAACGAGAGCATATGGTCTAGTCCCTCTTAATCCAGAAAATACCAAATAAGGGACCTGTTTTTTGTTCGAACCACCACATTCTTAGTTACCGCCAAACTATCTATTGACCATTGTACGTCTTCTTTTCTCATCCCTCGAAGTATCGAATACCAAAAACTCTTTACTCAAGTCTTGTTGCAACAATTGTGATACAACCACCAATCATGACCATGTATCTCGTCTGACTGTCTTAGGGGATCTGGTTCTTTTGGATTATGAGTCTTGATTAAATGTCGTATCACCCACCACTGTAGTATCAGATTACACCCTTAAAAAATGTGTTCTCCGCTCTGACATTTGTCTAAAGCCCTGTAGATGTCGGCCAGAATCATAGGCGCTAAAGTGTAGTACTGCGTTGATATTTTGTACTCCGCTCCATAGAAAATGACATGAGTGACCATAAATACACTAGTATGAATAACGTATTTTTCCCTTGAGGGAAAATCAATCGTTCCGAGCAAACATATCGCAAATGCGAGGGGACGCGTCTCTTTTTATTATTCTTTTGAAATGAACACGCCTTTATATTTCTCATAAGCCCTTGCATGCCTAAATTGATAATATAGTTTTCTGACGGGTATATTTGGTCCAAGGATCTTGTCCATCCACTTGGCTTTAACCAATGACAATTTTTCTATAATTATAGCGAAATCCCATATTATGAGATTTAGGAGATCTATATCTGGATGTCTTTTCCTTTTGTTGCATATAGCGACACATTCATAGCTGATAAGAATTTCTTCTATAGATTACATCAACTCCACTTCCCCAAACCGAAAGACCATATTATCACTATCCTAGAATTTCACCATCATCCCAATTAGGCAAGGCCAAGCATTCATCTCTAGCAGTGACGGAAGGTAACCTATGTGTTTCTGAATGACCATTTTGTCGTCGTTGTTCATGAACTTCCACCATACTTTGAGGAAAGGATCGGGGATAGTAACAATTCTTGTTTCAAAGGCTTATGTGTCGGATTCATCCTTCAAAAATAGCAAACAAGAAATTAGTCAACCCCCACCGCGTAGACAATAAATTGTTTTTAATACGCATATACATCCTTCAATCAACACGTAAGCATGATTGTTTTTTTTTGGAAATTTGTGCCAAGTAGATGCAAGGTGGGCTTCTAATGGGCCCAACACGCCTTAGACGTTGGGTCATCTTAGTTCAAATGCTCCTAAATTTGGGATTTTGGCTCAGCTCTACACTAGTTTACTAGGAGTGACTTTTGAAAGGACCGGGAACCCAAACGGATAACTTAGGCTAAAATTTGCGACAACCATTGACACCTAACGAACCAATAAATTGTCGCTAATTTCGAAAGAGGGTGAGTATAAAAAAGTCCGGCTGCGGTTCCGCAAACTTTCCTTTAAAATACTATACATATACATCGGAAATATGTCATGATATGCAATGCCTGTTTATTATTTAATCACATATAAACAATTTAATAATAAAATTTAGTTCAAATAGTCAAATCATCTTTGTTAGAACTTAATTAATCCCCAGCGGAATCTCCATTTCTGTTGTACTTAAAAATATATGATAGTAAAAAATGACTAAATTTTGAAAAAAATCAATTAATCTTATGATTTAAGAGAAATTAATTTTTCGAATTGATAGAGTCGCCACTTGCTTTTTTAGTAAAACCAAGAAAACATTATTTTTCAAAAGATTTAAAACAGATAAAAATCATTTGAAAAGGGTTCGAAGTTCAAATGTACATTCAGAGAAGGGGTTAGGCCCTCGGAATGCCCGCTAAATTGTCGTTGAGGCGATTTGACTAAATTAACTTTCAAACAACTTTTCAAATTTTTAAACTAAAGTAAAAGAAAAATTATTTATTCATTTGCTTAATTTAATTATTATGTTATATTGAGGGAAAATTGAAATAGAGAATTTGCAAAAAAAAAAATGAAAATAATTAAGATGTGGCAACAAGACCAATATATTAAAATAAAATCTAAAAAGTAATAAACATATACAAAATAGATAAAAAAATTGAATATAAGGAAAATTACTCTTTTGGGAATATAATTAAATTAACCAAAATTAATCAAATAATGTTAGTCAATATATAATAATAAATAGGGAGGAAAAAAGGAGATGTCAAATTTTGGACCTTTGGCCCAAATTCCTTCTAATGGACCTGCAGGAAATTTCTTTGGGTCCTTGGCCTATTTTATGTGTAACAGCCAGCGTATACACTGATTGTATACTATCGTATATGGTATATATCCGATCAGTTCTTGACTTTTGGAACCTGTATTTTTATTTTGATTACGTATTCCTGCACTTCCACCAGTATTTTCCGTGATTTTACACCGGTATGCAGTATATCCCGGCTTTATATCGGCATATACAATCAGTATATCAATGTATCACAGTGTATATTCACATGCATAGAGTCCATTTTGGACTATTCCAAGGCACATAAATAAGTCATTGCCCCTGTAATTTCTCCCCTTTCACTTTAAAAAAATGAGGATGACTCAAAAAGATTGACTCGGAGGAATGCAAGGATAGAGTCCAAAATCGGCTCGAGTTGATGTTACATATGGAAAAATGAAAGGGATAAGGAATTAGCATCCCAAAAATAACAAAGGAAAGATACTTCAAATATTAAAACAAAGACCAGAGCAGCCGCCAGACTAATATACGAAAATATTTTTTGTAAGCCAAATCATGCGACAATATGAACTACGAAATGTCAAAGCCTAAGTCTTGCCAACGACACAGTAACGAATACTTAAGCTACTGCTTTAGCATTTACAAGAAATGTCAAAATACATTGTCTCTAATAACAAAGAGAACACCTAAACAAGTTCTACCGGTTAAGAATGAATAATCAAAACTCCTTCATATCATACGGAACAACAAAGTTGACGGAGATCAACTTTTAAAACAAAAAAACATGCTATAATGGGATGTGTTATCCGCACACAAACAAAGAAACGAGCATCCAGCAAGAAAACTTCTTCCCGAAATCAAGAGCTTGAATAACAACCACGAAATGAACAACTTGAAAGCTAACCGAAACACGACTAATGAGCTTTGAAAATAAACAAGAACAAAAAAAACACAGACCTGTTCAAGAAAAAAAATCAATGTCATTAGGCAACCATATGTGCATGGCAGAAAACATACACACACAAGCATTCCACTGTCCCTTTTGCTATTTTTTTAGCACTTTCTCCAGACTGAGTAAGAAAGAAAACATAGTAAGGCAACGAGTATACCATGAGATTTAACACAAATGTTTGAATAAATGGGTATATATTCAAGACCAAAACGATATAAAATCGACCTTCGAATGCCGTAAACTTTTTGATATAAGACCTTACCATAATCTCTGCCTATATCAATGATGTACTTCCTCTAGAAACCGGTTTTGATATCATGTTGGAACAACAAAATCGTTAGACGAGTCAAGAACACAACACATGAACTTTAAACAATCACCAACCTCACAAATAAACTTCAAATTTGGATATCTTAATCCTTTCTTTCTACGTGTGGTGAAAGAATGAATGATAACACGCCGAATGCTGAACACCAATGTATATTCGACTATAAGAAAAAAATGCTCAAGAAGGAAGAAAAACAAAATATCGCCTTAGATAATACCACAGAGCCTTCTCCAACTCTAACCGGATACCATAACATATAAGTCATACCAATATCTCTATTGAATTAACATTAAATAGATGAACAAACAGTAGCAAATTTCCAGCAACAAAGTGTTATTTCACAAAGAAAACGGAGGAGAAAAGGAAAGTACGTTATCGAGAAAAGAGTGGTACCTTCTTTAAACAGTGAACCGGAGACGGGAATGAGCTTGGAGCGACTTCAATATCTACCTTCATGCTTCATACATCCAACCAATTTGGTCGCCCATAACAACAAAAAAAATTTATCGTATGTTTCTTATATGAATATTATAACATAGTAATTCCTTTTATCTTAAGTTCTTGCTAACAACAATTGACTCAAAAACTTTCTACTTTTTGTAATATTTTTTCAAGCTAAAGAAAAAAAATTCCCCTTTTCTCTCACTGATATTTATAGGAAAGAAAAATGGGCAGAAAATTTTTGGGCGGAAAACGGATGGGATTTGATTTCGAAATTCAAATCCCTCTTGAGGATAAGCTGCCAGCTCTATCCTTGTAAGATCCTCAACGGAAAATCGAGGGGAGACGTCCTATTTGAGGGGAAGGACGAGAGGGAAAGGGAGATTTCGACACCTGGGGCCTTCGAATACAATTTTCGTACGATAGGGTAAGGGAGAGGGGAAGGAATGTGCCACGCTGCTGGAAAGCTTCACTATACGCTTGAAAGAGAATATGACACAGTAGACGGGTCAGATGTTTGGGTCGGGTATGCTGAGAATGGGTTACTGGATTCAGAGGTGGGCTAATAGAGAGGTGGGTTGGGCCTTTACTGTAAATTGAAATGGCATGGGCTAGGAATTACTGAAAGTCTGGGATGGGCTCCTGAAAAACAAAGGGTCCAAATTCATCTAAAAGCCCATCTAGCCAAATATTGGCTAAAGTGATTAAAGTTAAAGATAAATTAATATAATTAATTAACAAGCTTTTTAATTTTAACAAAATAAAATAACCGACGTAGTCATATTTGAACGTAAGCCATTGTATAACTAAATTAATTAATAAATATTTAAACAAAATTAAAGACGAATTTTGAATAAACATAACACACAATAGCCATATATATAATTATGTAAATCGTACGTAATATTTAAGAATTATGAAAATGATCAAATTTATTTGGAATAACTTGAAAAGCCTTTAAGCCTTAATGGAACCAATTATCTCAAAACGTTTGGGATTAAGAAGCTCGTTAATCAATTAGTATCGAGAAAGGTCGAAATTGCGTGTCAACACCAAAGACATAAGAAGTTTCTTGGGTACAGCCGGGTATTATAGAAAGTTTGTTGATAGATTTTCGTCCTTTCATTCTCCTTTAACAGCCTTGACACAAAATAAGGTGATGTTTTAGTGGTTGGAATATTGTGAAAAAGGTTTTCAATATTTGAAAGATAAGCTAACCTATGCCCCATTGTTGACCTTACCGGAAGGTAATGAAGGATTTCTAATGTATTTTGATGCTTCCCGTGTGGGATTTGGATGTGTGATCATACAATATGTCTAGGTGATAGCTTATGCCTCTAGGCAACTCAAGTTTCATAAGAAGAATCATCCCACTCATAATCTTGAGTTAGAGTGTATACTTTTTGCCCTAAAAATATGGAGACACTACTTGTATTGTGTGCATGTTGATGTGTTTACTTGACAATAAAAGTCTTCAATATGTGTTTGCACAAAAGGAGTTTAATCTCCGACAGAGAAGATGGCTAGAATTGTTGAAGAATTACAACATGAGTGTCCTTTACCACCCTGGCAAGGTCAATGTATTTGCGGATTCTTTGAGTCGTATGACTATGCGTAGTGTGTATCATGTGGAAAATTAGAAGAAAGAACTTGTGAAAGATGTTCATAGGTTGGCTCATGTAGGTGTGCAATTAGAAGATTCTCCAAATGGTGATTTTATGGTCCCATCATAACTCTAACTCATTATTAATGGTTGAGGTGAAGTCTAAGCAACACCTTGATCCTCTATTTATGAAGTTGAAGGAAAATTGGTACTTAATACGCTCAATGAGTCATTCTCCCAAGGGGAGGATGGTGTTCTTAGCTACCAAGGGAGATTATGTGTAACGAATGTTGAGGATTTGAAAAATCAAATTCTAGAAGAAGCCCATGGTTCTCGTTATTCTATACATTCAAGTACCACCAAAATGTATCATGGCCTTAGATAGGTCTATTGGTTGGATTGTTTAAACATGTGACATAGCAGAGTTTGTTCCTAAGTGTCCCAATTAACAACAAGTTAAAAATGAGCATCTAAAACCGCGTGGTTTAATCCATAACATGTATGTTCCTACATAGAAGTGGGAAGCCATCAATATGGACTTTGTTGTTAGTTTGCTCCGAACCTGGAGGCAAAATGATTCAATATGGGTTATTGTGGATAGGTTCACCAAATCTGCCAAATTTATTCCCATTAATCTACTTATACCACCGAGGATTATGCAAGAGTATACATTAATGAGATTGTGAGCCTTCATGGGATTCTTTTGACCATTAATTCAGTTGGAGGTGCCCAATTAACTTCTCATTTTGGGAAAGATTTTCAAAAGTGTTTTGGTAGTCAAGTGAAACTTAACACCGCTGTTCATCCTCAGACGGATGGAAAAGAAGAACGTACCATTTAGACCCTTGAGGATATTTTAAGAGCCTGTTTTATTAATTTCAAAGAGAGATGTAATGATCATGTACCTTTGATTGACTTCTCCTACATCAATAGCTAGAATTCTAGTATCATCATAGCACCTTTTTAAGCTCTTTATGATAGAAGATGTAGGTCTCCATTTGGATGGTTTTAGGTTGGTGAGTCCTTAGTCCTTCGTCCCGAGCTTATCTATGTGTCTATCAAAAAAGTTTTAATCATAAGAGATAGACTGAAGATAGGCTATAGTCGGCAAATGTCTTATGCCGACAATAGAAAAAAAGACTTTGAGTTTTAAATAGGTGATCATGTCTATAAAAAGATTTCACGTATGAAAGGGATGATGAGATTCGTTAGAAATGGGAAGTTAAGTCCCTGTTATGTTGGTCATTATGAGTTTTTACAACATGTTGGAAAAGTGGCCTATGAGCTGAAACTACCTAAAGAACTAGCTTCAATTCATCCGGTATTTCATGTTTCTATGCTCAAGAAATTCATAGGCGACCAGGTGTCTATTCTGCCTATGGAAGGTTTAGGGGTGGATGATAACCTATCCTATGAAGAGTTTTTGGTTGAGATCTTAGATTTCCAAGTCAACAAGTTGAGAACCAAGCAGTTGCTTCTGTAAAGGTTCTATGGAGAAACCATCTTGTCAAGGGTGCAGCATGGGAGGCTGAAGCCGACATGAATTCCCGCTACCCTCAAATTTTTACTCCTTTATTATAGACATTCCTATTAGTAAAGAAAAAATTCAATAATATGAAACTGACTTGTTTTCCTAAATAGGCACATATCTTTTACACCAATTTGAGTTTAAGAAAATTCTTTCATACTCTATTCTTGCACTTATATGAAATATGCATGCATGTTGTCTTCTTGATATTTTGTTGTCTTATTTTTGTATTGAGAAGAATGATAATATGGTAATTCCTTGATGTATTTTGAGCTCGTGATAATATTGAGAAGGAAGTTCCTCACTATGTGTTATGAATATTAAGCTCTTATATATTGTGCATCATGAATTGAGTGCAATGTGTAATGTTGTGATATGTGTGGAAAGAAGCTGTGAAGTACTCCTATTAGTTGTGACTCATTACGATTTTATGTTGTTGTTGGTTGGGCTGCTAGTATTGAGTCTATCCTTACCCTCCAAAAGATTTTAGTGTCATTCGGGGATGAATGTTCCTAAGGGGGGGATAATGTAACACTCCAGAAGAAGTTCATGACTGGACTAAACCTTAGCCTATTGACTTATGTTTAAAATAAAATTTACAGACATATATTAATCTAATAAGTTCATTCAGAAAAGGTTAGAGCCAAAAAAAAAAAAACAACGTTGACGTTAGGAAACTAGCTAAATTGAACTAGTTGACGTCTATATGCTTAGTGAAGGGTTTGAAGTGTCAAATGAAGTCTAAAACTATTGAAAATATTTTGGATAGGTAGTATGTAGTAAAAAGGGCCCAAACATCTGGTAACGACACCCCAAGGACCACAAGAAGGGTCCTTGGGGAGGACTCAACATGGGTAGGCAGGCTGCCAAAGCAGCGTGCGCAAGCAAGAACCAAGGGGCTTCTGCGCAACGTGCAGCCCACATGAGGTTCACTGCCTCAAGAATTTGGAGGCAGCCTCATGATGCGAGGCTTTCATGAGGCAGACTACCTCGACCCAAAATTCAGAAAAAGGGGAATTGGACCCATTTTTTAGAGTCGTATTTTGGTAATTTAACTTCACAAAAAGACCAATTTAAGTGAAGGGTCTTTTATGTATTTTGTTATAGGACGACTATATATTGATTATAGGTCAGTTTTAGAAAACTTTTCACACACTTAAACAAAATCAAACGAATTTTCTTATCTCTCTCAAGAACGCTCTCTTTTCTAATCTCCATTGAAGAACAAGAAGAGCGTTAGGAAGAAGACGAAGACTTCAAGGTTTTCTTCCAAAAATCGTGGATTGTTCGTCAATTAGGTATGTGTTGTTAACTCATCGTAATACTATCCATAAGAGGTCTTTTCAAGTATAGTTTTTTAGAAATTCAAATCCTAGGGTTTTTACTCTATAAAATGGGTTTTCTTCCTAACTCTAAATTTATGACTATCAATGAAAAATAATGGTTTTCTATGGTTGATTTAGTATATTTTGTCGAATGTTTGACTTGTAATTCTTGAATTTAGTGTGAATCATGTCCCCTATAAAATTGATGGTTTCAAATGGGGTATACCTCCTACTTAATAACATGTAATTTTTTTGATTGGGACTATAACTTGAATGAACTCCTAAATGACCCTTTCCCTTATTCTAGTTTACGAATTAGACATGATTATGAGTTGAAGAGTTATTAATGATTATAATATCCAGTAATTTACTAGGTTGTTCGATGGTTGTTTATATTGAATATAACTTATTCAATAAGGATCTTAGAAGTAAGAGGTAAGTCTTCTAAAGTCATGATTATTCTATGATGTTTATATTAGTCTATAAATGATATTACAATGCTAATGAAGTATGTTTGATGATGCTATGCATATATTTTAGGCTATGAATATGTTAATTTGCGAGATAATGATAAAAATAGGATAATTCAAGTTTATGATATTCTCTTGTATTCTTTACACAAGATGATTTACGATATGTTAATATCACAAATGAACGGCTATGATGAAAGGAAATTCTCATCTAATCCTAAAGATATTATGATCATATTTATGCAAGGATTTAAACTCCTATGACTTATGATAATATTTATAAATAAATGATGACTTAAAGGTTAATAAAAAAGGGACTTTAGCTCACCACTGAGTGAACTAGATATGAGAGGTCTTTCTTCCATAGTTGGAAGGTAAGTTGACAATGAATCTCATGATATAGAGTCTGCCATGTAATGTAGACCTATGTGTCTCTAATACTTCTCCTAGTTCTTGAACTATGTTGCAACCATAGGATACTAGCTAGTGGATCAACCTAGAAAGCTATGTCATGTTTAGTTCTACTATAGCCGGTAGACCACGTTCTTTCGATGTGGGGTTTTATGACATCGGATTCCATGTTTAGCTCACATGGTCTAATGTCGATTAAGGGGAATTTTACCTCAAGTAAAATGAAATACAAGTAAATGCACGTTGAGTAGGGTGAATTGAAGAGTCTACTTAGTATAGGTAGGGGTATGGGACTCTACCTGGACATTGCACAAGTTTACTCTAAGGGAAGTCCTAGGAGATTGTTCTTATGTAATATGATAACATGAAAGGTATGGTGCTTGCGATACATATTTTTACTCTTATATATGAAGTTTGTTACGTTAATGAACGTGTTATTTGTCTATATTGTTTTATGAGGTGATGACTAATTATGTTACAAGTTATATTAAGCAAACCTTTACTTATGGTCTCCTATCTTATGTACTTGGTTGTGTTAGGTCAAGGGGCTTCACATAGCAATTGCACGTGTAGGTTTGTAATGGGATCATTCGTAAGTGTTTTGTGTTTTATGTCTATATTATCTATTGAATATGAAAGGTTAACATGACACTGTGAAAATATGTCATTGATTATGATCATGCTTTATGTTGATGAAATCCTTAACTTGTATACGTTCAATGGTGTGTGCATTGAAGACTTTCATATGACTTAGCATGTTTTTCTAAGAAATAATCCTTTATTATGCTTGTCCTTAAATGTTATGTGCATATACCCATACATAGTACATGAGGCGTACTAACCCCATTAATTTATATAACTACAAATGTAGTGTCAGGCCATTGAAGATTAAGAAGGTTGATTGATGAATCTTGGAACTCTTTGTCCAAGTATTGGTAGGTGGTCATGTTCGGGGATGCTATATTTTCATAATTATAGCTTATTAATACTTAAGTATTTTTATGAATACTATTTAATTCATTTTACCCCTTTAGATTCTATAGTATTAAGGCATATATGGCATATCAACATTTTATTAACTACGTTCAACTTATACTCTTTAGATGGTTTTTATGTGAGACAAGTTTTAGAATAACGTATACATGTTAATATGTTGCTACAAGTAAATCCTAAGTAAGGTTCTATGTGACAGGTCTAGGTATACCTCAATATGTACATAAATATAAAAGATTTTAATTTTTCCGCAAATTTTCACTGATGACATGTTATGACGAACGCTAAAGGCTTGTCTGAATCCTAAGACAGGACACCGCTGTTGATCGCATCTGGGGGTGCTCTGTAGATGTGACAAACTTCGTATCAGATCATGAGGTTGATTGTCTTTAGATCAATGTCTAACTAAACCACATTTCCTAGTGTCTTGTTCATGATTATGCAGTGCACCACAATTGTGGATGAGAGGCTATGTGATGATTAGGAAAATTCCCTTTCTTGGTAATCCTATGTCGTGCCTCTAGAGTTTTGACACTATGTGTCTTTTGTAATCTAATTCCTTTCTTGTGTTTATTGGCGACGAACAAAAGAAGGACAGCCGCGAGAAGAGTAGGAGAGGAAGTTGCAAATGGGAGCAACTCCACAAGGCAATAAAGTTCCTCCTCAAGTGCAAGCTATTGCGAATGATGAAGTATTGGTCTACCTCCAGCCATGACGAATTGTGAGGTTAGGGCAACCCTATTCCAAATGTCTCAAGCTGTCACGACCCGCAAGTACACCCTAGAAGTTAGAGCATCCTTGTGTCATCACACAACAAATGTTACTTTGAGAAGTCTCATCTAAGCCTCTCGTGTCATTCATTACATAATAAACATACTAAAATAGGTAAGAATTTAAAACTTTTTTTACGCACGAAGAAATCTTTCATAAACATTACACAAGCGGAAGATTTTCATTTAAAACATTAAATCTTTACAACATATACTTGAAACATCTAAAGTTTAGAGTATACAACACTTGGGACTAGTCCCATACAAGACAATAAAATAAAGACTATCACATAAGGGACATGTGGATATTATCCTCTAATTGATGAGGACTCACCAATATTTCATCTTCAAAGCCTTAGAAACCTATCCATCCTCCATGTAACATCAAGACTTCCGATTCCCTACAAATAAGTCAAAAAGGGAAAATAAGGGTTAGAACATTAGATGTACTAAGTATGAAAGCCATGCAAAAACAATGAAAAAGGGACATTTCGTAAATAACATGTTTTTCATGAATGTCGATTAAGACATCATACTATAAGCATAAGGACAACATTTAACAACTTAGAAACACATAAGAAATCATTTAAGCAAGAATCTACCCTAACTAGAGTCATTCTTAAGACTTATATAGGTAACATAAGAAGTGACCATTCCTATGCCCCCTTCATGACTTAACAAGACAACCCTTAACTACTCTAGAAAAGTACTCAATCATTTTAACATAGTTTCTTCACTTAAGTCATTACATTCATTTGTTCATTAAAGACTCATTCATCACATAAAGTACATTCAAATATTGTTCTTGGACAATACCTAGGGACTCTAACTAACATCTTCAAAGCCTAGTATGCAATGTCTACATAGCATCACATACCACCACCTAAACTCATATAACTTCTCTAATGCTAGTAAGTATCCCACGTGATGAAAATATGCAATAACCGAAATAGACCATGGTAGAAAAGCATGGAATCCGAAGTTCTAACCCACTCTGATGAGGGTGTTCTACTTGCCAATGGTAGAACTTGGACATCTCATGTAGGCACATGGTTAAGGAATATGAAGGGAATGCTTTGTAATCTAGTCTCATTCTTAAGTAGAACTAATTCCCTTACCATACTCACTCGGTGATGGCCTTCGTTCTCATAGATTAATTCACATTAAAGGTCCATACAATTGGGTTCCATATCTAGTTCATAACCCAATCAAACTTACCTTACCAAAGAGGTCCTCTAGGGCACCATCCAATGGCGACAACAAGCTCATGATTATTTTCATAAGGATTAATATGATGTTGTTCTATCTAATTAACCTTAAGTCAATCATTCCTTTACTTGAAGGATACCATTACGACTTTTGACTTCAATATTCATAACCTTACCACTAGGTTCAAGGTTTCACATTAAAGACTGTCTTAATGTCATTTAATTTCATTCATACATTCAAGCTTAAGAGTCTTTAGCATCCGAAGTCAATACATCAGATATTCACTTTAATACATGCATCAAGCAAGGGACATAAGTCAATCAAGACAAGACACCATATACTTCACTTTATAACATATTACATGTCATTATTAAGTAACATAGGAATAACCATTATCAGCTTCAAGTAATCCTAAATACTACCATATCATCAATATAACCATTATAGACTCATATAGTCAAGTAGAAACAACCATGCATCAACGCTAAGACTACACATACAAGCACATAGTCATGGTTTACATGATTTCCTCACATACATAGTAAACACACATACTTTCACATTACTTAACATATAGATAGATATGCTCATAATTCACATAAATCAACTACAGAGATCATCATAATACTTCAAGTAGTGCCACATCAAATTACATAGCACCGCCACCATAAGTGGACCATACCAATAACAAGAATAATTGAAGTCTAATTAACATGAAATAAATGGAATTAGGGCAACATACCCTAGTCCATCTTACCACTTTGATTTTCAAGGCTAAACCATCCAATTCGACATCACAAGGACCTTACCCATGGCCATAACCAACAATTAAACATAATTATAAAAATTTTCATAAAACTAGGTCAATTTACTTCACATTCATCAATCTAATAAAACCTAGATATCTATTTACTATAATCATTACATCAATCAAAAGCCTATATGAAACTACATTAGAAATAATAAGCCTCTGTTAATATCAATTCAATAAGCCTAATATTCATTAGATCTATGAATTTACAATATTCAATTAATCAAATTGAAACATCCTATAAACCAATTAAGCATAATCTATACATGAATAAAAATCCCATCACAATCTACGCATGAATTCATCAATATCAAATCACGATCAAATAACCCATATTTTAGTCAAATTGAGATATTTTTGAAGGTCAATGGTGGATGGACATTTTTATTGGAAAACATCAATAACATGATATTTTAGTGTTTGAAAACGTTCCATGCCAGAACCAAAGACTTAGAGTAGAAATTAGAATTTTCCTCTTTTTGAAAACTTTGAAAATCATCTTCGCAATTGGCTCTAAGGTGATAACAAGTCTTAGATGAATAACTCCCACACCTTATTTGAATAACCCAATTAAAATTGAACAAGAAACTCCATTGAAGAACCATCTTCACCTTGAACTCTTTAGATGTCTTTGAAGAATTTTTGGGAGCGAATGAGTATTAATTGAGGTGTTTGGGTTATAATGAAAGTTTAATAACTTATATACTCTTAAAATACCCATAAAAACTCAAAATACCCTTCCTCACACTTAATAAGAGTTGGGGTAAATTTAGAACTTCACCCCTCAACGTAACAGAAAGCTGACAGGAAACAGGCAGCACCATCGACGCCCACATCGACGGTTTGTGGTCTCACACACGCCCCGTCGATGGGGTCTTGTGGGTTGCACCTGAAACTCCTCAACCTTCAGTCCAAGTATCTCCATCAATAAGAAACGTCGATGTCCAATAATAACAATGATAGAGGTTATAATCTTAAACCTGAAAAGCGGAGAAATGTTGATCCACCAAAATAAAGAACAACTTGTGGTGAGTGTGGTAAGAGCCATCTGGGTGAATGCCTTGTTGAGACTAATAGTTGCTATCATTGTTTCAATGGGGGCCATATGGTGAAAGATTGTCCTTATGTGAGAAGTCTGGGTAAGGCAAATGGACACACTCAACCAAGCGGTCCTAGTTTTGAAGGTACGAAAAGGAACTATTTCTACGCACTTCAGGCTATGGGTGAACAAGAGATCTCTCCCGACGTGGTGACGAGTATTTTACAAGCTTTCTTTTAATGTTTATGCTTTTCTTAATCCAGGTGCTACCCTTTCTTTAGTTACACCTTTGATAGCTAGGAATTTTGATGTACGTCCTTGTGTTTTGATTGAACCCTTTTCAATTTGTACCCCCATGAGTGAATGTGTGGTTGCTTAAAGAGTCTATCGCAATTTTCCTATAATGCTGCCCAATAGAGTTACTCTTGTTGATTCGGTAGAAACTAGCATGTTTGATTTTGATATCATCTTGAATATGGATTAGCTTCATGCATGCTTTGATTCATAGATTGTAGAACAAGGCAGTGAAGTTTAAATTATCAAATAAGCCAATTTAAGAATGGAAGGGGGGAAATTATATGCCAAGGGGTCAAATCATTTCTTGTTTGAAGGTTTGTAAGATAATAGCCAAGGGTTGTCTATATCATGTAATGAAGGTTAAGGACATAGAATGTGAAAATCCTTCTATTGATTCAGTCCCTGCAGTGAGGATTACCTATTGGTTTTTCCTAATGACCTTCCAGGCGTTCCTCCAAAACAGGAAATTGACTCTGGCATTGACTTGTTACCGGATAGGAATCCCATTTCAATTTATCCATAAAGGATGGCTCCAACTAAATTGAAAGAGTTGAAGCTCCAACTCAAAGATTTACTAGACAAGAGTTTCATTCAACCTAGTATAATCCATGGGGTGCTACGGTCTTGTTTTTTTATTAAGAAGAATGGGTCCCTTAAAATGTGCATTTATTATCGCCAAATCAATAAGGTCACCATAAAGAACAACATCCTCTCTTTTGGATCGATGATCTCTTTGATCAAATCCAAGGTGCTAGCTAGTTTTCCAAGATTGACTTAAGGTTGGGATATTACCACATTAGGGTGACAGGTGAAGATGTTCCCAAAAAGCTTTACGAATTAAATATGGTCACTATGAATTTCTAGATATGTCTTTTGGGTTAACAAATGCCCTGGCGGCATTTATGGATCTAATAAATGAAGTTCAACGAGATAACCTCTACCCATTTGTGATTGTGTTCATTGATGATATTTTGATATACTCCAAGAATGAAAATGAGCATGAGAGTCACTTGAGGTTAGTCTTAAAAGTCCTCAAGGAACACCAACTTTATACCAAATTTATCAAATGTGAATTTTGGTTGAGGTCAGTCCTTTTTCTTGGCCATATTATCTACGGTGAGGGTGTAGAGGTTGATCCGAAGAAGACTGATACGGTCAAAAATTGGCCTAGGACTTTGACTCCCACAGACATAAGATGTTTCATGGATCTAGTCTGTTATTATAGAAGTTTTCTTTATGGATTTTCGTCCATTGCTTGTTCTTTGACAGCCTTGACCCAAAAAAAGGTAAAGTTTCAGTGGTCGGAAGCTTGTGAAAAAAGTTTTCAAGAGTTGAAAGATAAGCTTACCTCTGCGCCACTGTTGACTATACCAAAAGGTAATGAAGTTTTTGTAGTGTATTGTTATGCTTCCAGAGTCGGATTGGGATGTGTCTTATGCAACTTGTCCGGGTGATAGCTCATGCCTCTAGGCAACTCAAGGTTCATGAGAAGAATTATCCCGCTCATGATCTTTACTTAGCTGTTGTAGTTTTTGCCCTGAAAATATGGAGACACTACTTGTATGGTGTGCATGTTGATGTGTGTACTTACCATAAAAGTCTTCAATATGTTTTTACAAAAAAGAAGTTAAATCTCCGACAGAGAAGATGGTTAGAATTGTTGAAGGATTATGACATGAGTGTCCTTTACAACCCTGGCAAGGGTAATATGGTTGTGGATGCTTTGAGTCGTATGACTATGTTTAGTGTGTCTTATATGGACGAAGAGAAGAAAGAACTTGTAAAAGATGTTCAAAGGCTGGCTAGTTTAAGTGTGCGGTTAGAGTATTCTCCAAATGGGTGTTTCATGGCCCATCATAATTCTGCATTATCATTAGTGGATGAGGTAATGTCTAAGAAACACCTTGATCCTATGTTGATGGAGTTGAAATAAATCGCTACTTAGTAAGCTAAATGAGTCATTCTCCCAAGGGGGGATGGTGTTCTTAGGTACCAAGGGAGATTATGTGTGCCGAAAGTTGAGGATTTAAAAAATCAAATTATAGAAGAAGCCCATGGTTCTCATTATTTTATACATCCGGGTGCCATCAAAATGTATCATGACCTTAAAGAGGTCTATTGGTGGAATGGTTTAAAAAAGGACATAGCAGAGTTTGTTGCTAAGTGTCCCAAATGCCAACAAGTTAAAGCTGAGCATCTAAATCCAGGTGGTTTAACCCAAAACATTGATGTTCCTACTTGGAAGTAGGAAGCCGTCAATATGGACTTAGTTGTTGGGTTGTCTCAAATCCGAAGGCAAAATGATTCAACATGGGTTATTGTGGATAGGTTGACCAAATCTGCCCATTTTATTCCCATTAAGTCTACTTACACCACCGAAGATTATACAAGAGTATACATTAATGAGATTGTGAGTCTTTATGGGATTCATTTGTCCATCGTTTCATATAGAGGTTCCCAATTCACTTCTCATTTTTGGAAAGCTTTTCAAAAGGGTTTAGGCACTCAAGTAAAACTTAGCACTGCTTTTCATCCTCAAAAGGATGGCCAAGCGGGATGTACAATTCAGACCCTTGAGGATATGTTAAGATCCTTTGTTATTTCAAAGGAAGTTTGGATAATCATGAACCTTTGATTGACTTCTCCTACAATAATAGTTACCATACGAGTATCTCCATGGAAACTTCTAAAGCTCTTTATGGTAGTAGATGTAGGCCTCTGGTTGAATGGTTTGATCTTGGTGAGTTCTAACTCCTTGGTCCCGATCTTATTTATGATGCTATAGACAAAGTTCGAATCATAAGTGATAGATTAAAGACAACCTAGAGTTGGCAAAAGTCTTATACCGACAATAGAAGAAGAGGCCTTGAGTTTTAAATAAGTGATCATGTCTATCTGAAGATTTCACCTATGAAAGGAGTGATGAGATTCGGTAGAAAGGGGAAGTTAAGTCCTCGGTATGTTGATCCTTATGAAGTTCAACAATGGGTTTGAAAAGTTGCCTATGAGCTGAAACTACCTAATGAACTAGCTTCAGTTCATCCGGTATTTCATGTTTCTATGCTCAAGAAATACATAGGCGACCCGATGTCTAATCTTATTATGAAAGGTTTAAGGGTGGATGAGAACCTCTCCTATGAAGAGGTTCCGATTGAGATCCTAGATTGCCAAGTCAAGAATTTGAAAAACAAGGAGGTTTCCTATATAAAGGTTCTATGGAGGAACCATCTTTTCGAGGGTTCAACATGGGAGGATGAAGCCTACATGAAGTCTTACTACCACCATATTTTTACTCCTTGAGGTTAGACATTCCTCTTAGTAACTAAAGTAATGAATAATATAAATTTCATTTATTTTACTAAATAGGTGCATGTCTTGGTAAATTTACACCAATTTGAGTTTAGGAAAATGTTTTCATACTCTATTCTTGATTTTATATGAAGTATGTATGCATGTTGTCTTCTTGAGATTTTGATATTTTGTAGTTGTCTTGAGAAGATTGAGTAACATGGTAACTCTTTGATGTATTTTGAGCTCATGATAATGTCGAGAAGGAAGTTCCTCGCTATGTGTTAAGAATATAGAGCTCTTATATGTGGTGCATCATGAATTAAGTGTTATGTGTAATGCTGTGATATGTGTTCAAAAGGTGTTGTAAAGTACTCCTATGATCTATGACTCATTATTATTTTATGTTGTTGTTGTTGTTTGGGCTTCTAGTATTAAGTCTATCCTTACCCTCCAAAAGATTTTAGTGTCATTCGAGGACGAATGTTCCTAACGGGGGGATAATGTGACACTCTTCCAGTCCATGACATGTACTAGAGCTTAACCTATTAAATAATGTTTAAAATGAGGTTTCCAGACCTATATTAATGTAATAAATTCATTTAAAAAAGGTTAGGCAGAAAACGACAAAGAAAGACCTTGACGTCCAGAAACAAGCTAAATTGAACATGTTGCGTCCCTATGTTTGGTGAAGGTTTTGAAGTGTCAAATGAAATCTAAAACTAGTAAAAATATTTTTGATAGATATTATGTAGTACAATGGGTCCAAACATCCGGTAACGACACCCTGAGGACCACCCGAAGGTTCTTTGGGGAGGACCCCAAAATGGGTAGGCAGGCTGCCAAAGAATCCCGCGCGAGCAAGAACCAAGGGATTGTTGTGCGACGCCCAACCCACGGAAGGTTCACTGCCTAAATAATTGGGAGGAAGCCTCACAAAGAAAGGCTATCACGATGCATGCTGCCTCGATCCAAAAAATCAGAAAGAAAAAAAAAGAAATTGGCTCTGCGACGTGCATCCACTTCCCAGATTCGTTAAAGTCGTATTTTTGGTAATTAAACTTTACAAAAAGATCCATTTATGTGAAGGGTATTTTGGGTATTTTATAGTACGATTATATATTTATTATATGTCAGTTTAGACAACTTTTTACACGCTAAAACCAAATAAAATAAATGTCTATTATCTTACTCAGGAACACTCTCTTTTTCAAGGTCCATTGAAGAACAAGAAGAGCTTAAGGAAAAAGTCGAAGACTTCAAGGTTTTCTTCCAAAATTTGTGGATTGTTCATCAATAAAGTATGAGTTTTTCACTCTTAGGATTCATTTCCCAAAAGGTCCTTTCAAGGATAGCTTTCAAGAAGTTTAAATTCAAGGGTTTTTACTCTACAAAATGGGTTTTCTCCAAAAGTCTAAATTTATGACTATCAATGAAAAATAATGATTTTTTATGATTGAATTAATATATATTGTAGAATGTTTGACTTGTAATGCTTGAATTTCGTGTGAATCATGTCCCATATCAAATTGATGGTTTCAAATGGGGTATACCTAATACTTGATAACATGTAATTTTTGGGATTGGGAGTATGACTTGAATGAAATCCTGAATGACCCTTTCCCTTATTCTTCTTTATGAATTAGTCTTGTTTATGAGTTCAAGAGTTCGTATTGATTATGCTATTGAGTATTTCACTATTTTTATGGATAGTTGTTGTATATTGAATATGAGTATTTGAATAAGGATCTTGGAAGCAAGAGGTAAGTCTTATAAAGTCGTGATTACTCAATGATGTTTATGTTAGCTATAAATGATGTTACAATGCTAATGAAGTATGTATGATAATGCTATGCATATATTTTGGGCTATGAATATGTAAATTTGCGAGATTGTGATAAGAATACGATAATGCCAATTTATGATATTCTCTTGTATGATTTACACAAGATTATTTATGACATGTTAATCTCACAAATGAAGGGTTACAATGAAACGAAATTCTCATATAATCCTAAACAGCTTATGATCATTTTTATACAAAGAGTTAATATCCTATGACTTATGATAAGATTTATGAGTAAATGATGACTTAAAGGTTAATCAAAAAGGGACTTTAGCGTAGCACCGATTGAACTAGATATGAGAGGTCTCCTTTCCCTAGTTGAAAGGTAGGTTCACAATGACTCTCATGAGATAGAGAATGTCGTGTAATGTGGAACTATGGGTCTCTAATACATATCCTAGTAATTGAACTATGTTGACACCATAGGATACTAGCTAGTGGATCCACCTAAAAATCTATGTCATGTTTGGTTCTACCTTGGCCGATAAACCATGTTTTGGTGTGGGGTTTTATGAATCTGAATTCCATGTTTAGCTCACATGGTCTAATGTAGATTAAGACGAATGTTCCCTCAAGTAAATATGGAAGACAAGTATATGGACGGTGACTGGGGTGACTTGAAGAGTCTACTTAGTATAGGTAGGGGTATGGGACGCTACCTGGACATTGCACAAGTTGACTCTGAAAGCTATGATGCTTATGATACATATTGTTACTCTGAAATATGAAGTTTGTTACGTTAATGAACATGTTATTGATCTTTGTTTAATGAGGTGATGAATACTTATGTTACAAGTTATATGAAGCAAAGCTTTAATTATGGTCTCCTATCTATCTACTTGGTTGTGTAGGGTAATGGGGAATTACATGACCATTGCACTTGTTGGTTTGGAATGAGATCATTGGTAAGTGTTTTGTATGTTATGTCTATATGATCTATTGAATATCAAAAGTTAATATGACTCTATGATAATATGTCCTTGATTATGATCATGCTTTATTTTGATGAAATCCTTAACTTGTATATTTTTTTTGGTATGTGCATTGAAGACTTTCATATGGTTTAACATGTTTTTCTAAGAAATGATCCTTTTTCATGCATGTCATTAAATAATATGTGCATATACCCATAATTAGTACATTTGGCGTACTAACCCCATTACTTTATGTTACTATAAATTTAGGGTCCAACCATTGAAGATTAAGAAGGTGGATTGAAGCATCTTGGAACTCTTTCTCCAAGTATTTTTTAGGTCCTTATGTTCGGGGGTGATATCTTTTCACAATTCTAGCTTATGAAGACTTTAGTAGTTTTAAGAATACTTTTTATTCCGTTTTATCTCTTTGGATTCCATTGTATTAAGGTCTATATGGCATATCGATGTTTTATTAACTAAGTTCAACTTATACTCTTTAGATAATATTAATGTGATACAATTTTTAGAATAACGTATGTATGTTAATATGTGACTACAAGTAAATCCTAAGTAAGCTTCTATTTGAGAGGTTTAGGTATACCTCAATATGTACATATTATGAAAGTTTTTAATTTTTCTGCAAATTTTAACTGATGACTTGTTATGACGAACGTTAAGGGCTTTTATGAGTCCTCTGAATGGATGACGATGCCAGTCCTACCTGGGGGTGCTCTTCATATGTCGAAAGTACTATTGTAGAATGACCCCTACCTATGTGACCCTATAGGAATGTTGATCCTCTACATGTTAGGAGTTGTCTATTCAATGTTGAATGTGCTCTTGTCTACTATGATGGAATATGAGTGTGTGATCTATAATCCCTAAGTGCTCAATGTGTGAGTTGTTCATGACTTGAGGGATATTGTAAATGTGTTTTAATCCATTGAAGGGTGGTTTGATCGACAAAAAATGTTGTTGCTAATATGTGATCATGAGGATCAATATGTACGCACACGGCCCCTGCATAACTATGAGTACGATATGTTTATGGTGTAAATCAAAAGGATAATTCTCATATGCACCTTTATATCTCATTATGCATGAAATGAATATGACTAATGAAGTATAAATATGTGTTGTTAAAGATGTCTATGTGAAGGTATTTCTCACATATGTATACACACATGAATGTATGAATGAAGGATGTTAATTATAATCTAGTGAATGAGAGTCTCTTGAAATGTTTCCTAAACTATACTCTAAACTAAATTATGTTATGGATGTTGTGATTATGTGAAAATAAATTTTCACATGATGTTAGTTTTGATGAAAATACATTCTTATCATATAACCTATGAGCTATGTTCATGTTATATATGGGGTTAAGACCCCAAGGCGTATCTTATGAACTAATATTTAAGAAAGACATAAAGGTTCTTTGAAAAGGAAATTTAGCTTAGCACCAAGCGAACTTGACATTGAGAGGTGTTCCTTCACAAAGGAATGGAGGTTCACATTATTTTCTCTCATGAGGTGGAAATTACAATGTGAATTAGAACTTCTAGTAACAACCTCCTAGTTCTTTAACTATGTTCCCCCATAGGAATGTTAGCTAGTGGATCAACCTAGATGTTATTATGATGTATATTCCCTACTTTGGAAAGTAGGACATCCTTCCTTTTGGTGTGAAGGGTTGGAACTGGACCATCTTTAACTTACACGGTCTATGTCAGTTATGGAAAATTTTCCCGAATGTTAAAATGAACAAATGCAAAATTAGAAGATGAACACTAACAAGGACTACATAAGAGATGTTAGTTATTATGGGTAAAGGAATGCGACTTTACATATACATTGAACAAGTAAGTCTTGAAGGGAATTCTAGGATGAGTACTTATTTAGTATGTATGTTATTGGCTATACTTGTCATGACGATGTATGAGGTAAAGGGAAATGCTTAAGATCTCCTTATTAGTTTACTTGGTATGTGTGCGGTTATGGGGCTTCGTATTTATATTGCACTTGTAGACTTAGATTGGGGTTATGAGTAAGGTGTTGTGATGTATTGATAAATGAACTCTAAATATGCAATGTTGACTATGGTGTCATTATAGTGTTATTTATAGTATTGACTTATATGTTGCCTTAAGATGTACATAAAGTCTAAATAGGTTATGACTATGAAGTAATAGATGAATGAGTTCTTATATGAGGTATTTGAAGTATGTGGGTCTTATGTCTAAGGTTGAATGTATATATCTTATTGAATGTGATGTGCCTAATCTAGGGTACTTCATAGGAGCAGTTGGCGTTGGTAGTATTACGGGATGCTGCTTGTACATTGCACTAGTGTGACTTGGGGTTGTTTTAAGTGATGGTTATTATGTGACGGTTATGTTTAATGATATGTTGTTCCCTTATGACTGTATATTCTTGAATTGATGAAGGTTTTATGAATACTCACCCTTGGTGACCTTAAGGTGATACTTTCGTATGAATGGTGGAATGAGACATTATTTATGCATTGTACTAAGTATTACTTAAGGGTTGATTTAGGTAAAGGAGTTAAGAAAAAAATGAAAGTAATGTATTGGAGACCTTAAATGTGTCTTAAATGTGATAAATGACTTTATGTGTTGCTATGAATGGTATTACATGCCTAATATCATGTATGTGAACTATGTTGTGCTTATTGTATCAAATGTTCATGAAGTTTCTCTAAAAGACATGATGCATAGTTTCTAACTAAATGATTTTTTTACAAGTATGTTTTTGCATGGTTATAAAATGTAGTTCATTACAGTACTAATACCATTCTTCTTCATCTTTTTACACCATGTTTATGTGGTGATGGATAAATGATTTTTCCTAGAATGAAGAGCTTCGATTACTATTCCCAAGTTCGAGCGTTCCTTAAGGATTCAAGGAACTTTATTTCAAGAGTTTATTTAAGTTCATGTAATAGTATAGAAATGTTCTTTTGTATTATTATGGGTCGTGTCCCTATCATATTGAAGTCGTTTCTAGGATGGCAAGACGAGACTTGGCGTTTTAACTATGTACTAATTGTTTTAAACGAAATGACTTTTCTATTATTGTGTTGTATTATGAAAAAGTTTTAATTGTGCACTAACTTTATGACTGTAACGCACCAAATGAACTAAGGTAAACTAGAGCCTTATGAGTGTTTCTTGAATTAATTTGGAGTTCAAAATAAATACTTTAGTGTTCTTACTCAGTGTGTGAAGTTTGGTTACATTTGGACGTCAAACGCCCAAGAACGTCCATGACGTTTGGAAGGTGTGCCTTAGAAAGTGTTCTTGCATCTTTTCGTGTTTGAGTGAGTTTTAGATTTTCGTTTTCCTTGAAACTAATGTTGGATGTTCCTAAGACCTAGGCGACTTATTTTAGTGGGTTTAACTTCCGGGATCGACCCCACCTAGGATCTACAATGGGCCTTAGATGAAGGGCAAAAGTTTTGGACAAAGCTGCCAAGAACACTGCCCAATCGACGGAGCTTTCTACTGGGCGTATGTCCTTCGATTCCCCGTCGACTAGGTTTGTCGTTACATACTTGGTGGGAGGTCAATACCTCACATGTATCATCCTCTGAAGTCATCAATGCCCAGCAGGACGGGCCGTCGACCAGGCGATGCCCCGTAGCTTGGGTCGTCGATTGACTCCCTCCAGAAGCTGCGAAAGCTTCTGCCTTTGCTTGGCGTGTTTGGTAAATTCACCCCAAGTATTTTATGACCCTAGGACGTTGGTTTTATTTTTTATTAGGTACATTAAAGTGTTTTAAACCCTAAAACATCTTTTTAGACCCCTTTTCCTAAAACCCAAAACCCATGTCACTTAGAATTCTCTCTGAAGTCTCCATGGAAGCTAGAAGTCAAGATATGCTAGGAGGGGTTTTGGTGGTTGTTTGTACATAATCTTTGGTATTTCTTCAATGTGAGGTATGGTATCCATCCCTGAACTCTCTTTCATTCAAGGAGCCCCTTCAAACTAATTTTCAAAATGGATTTTCAACCCTAGTTTCTACTATCTTCAAATCTAAATATGGGTTTTTCATGAAAATGTTTATAAAGAATATGTAATGGTATTTCTAATGTTAGTTGATGAATTTATAGTTAAAACTTCAATGAAAACATTTTAAAGCTTTTCATTTATTGTTGGCCTAAGAAATGAGTTATATTAGCATTAATTGGTGGTCTTTAAACTTTGATTTGTTGTGGTTGGTATTGTTGTTTAGCAACTGCCCAAAGGACTAATTTATGATGAATTATTGAATAAAATTTTATTGGTGATGAAAGAATGGATTAAAGGGGTAGTTTATTATGTTGTTAAGTTTCAATTTCGAAATGCTCTTGAGTGGTATGGTAAACCTTCTTGGTGGTGGTGTTTACTTGAATTGTATGAATGTAAAGTTACTAATTCAATTTGAATGAGGCTATGAAGGATTTCTATGTCAAATAAGATTAAAACTAATATATTCTCGTTAAAGGTGCCTTATGATGATATTATGTGAAATAGGCTAGAGAGTATGCTTAAATTAAGATATTCTTGTTAAGTGTTTTATGAAGATTTTTATGAGAAGTATATTAAGGATTATGTATAAAGGAATTATATGATTATGTGAATTATGTAAGATGTGTGATGTGATCAATGAAGGTCTAAGCCTATATAGAAGTTAAATATGAATGAAGTGAAGCTTATTTGGAAGGTGTGCTCACATGTGCACACACACTCATAGTTGAATGAATGAATGAACCTAAGTTAGGTCCAAAAGTGGAGTTTTGGGGTGAGCACTCTTCTGAGTTGAGATGAAGTGTTAAGTAGCAACCCCACTACATCCCATGACCTTTCTAATATAGGTTGGAGGATGAATGTCCTTCGTGAGTTGAGATGTGGTGTTCAATAGTTATCCTTAACATATAGTCTATAATGTTGATAATTTGTGGGATGTTATGCCTAGAACCAAGAGGATATGAAGGAGAGGTGGATTACACTATGTGATTTGAGATGTTTTATTCCAATGTACCTCTTGAGATAAGTACTAGAAAGTAAAGAATGAGTTACTTAGTAGCAATCTCCTTATCCCTTAACTATGCGCCCGCAAAGGTGTAGCTATTGGAAAAACCATGTAAATTCTAACAGAATAAACTCATTCTAGGCCAATGGGGATCCCTCATCCGATAGGGGTTAATATCGGGATTCCATGTCTAGCTATCATGGTCTATGTCGGTTATGATAACTCCCACAAAAGAAATGAACGTGCTAAGTCTTCTAAAGAAGTTTTCTACTTAGAGTAGGTAGTGTAATGGGACACTATTTATCCATTACACTAGGTAGGCAAATCCGAAAGAGGAGTCTTGGTGAGACTTATTTGAATATAATGAACCAAGTCTTCTACAAAAATGTACTACTTAGGGTAGTTGGTGGTATGGGACTCTATCTATCCATTGCACTAAATAGGACCTTCTAAAAAGGAATACTTGGTGCCAAACCTTCTAAGGGAATGTACTACTTATGGTAGGTGGTGGTATGGGACACCATCTACTCATTGCACTAAGTAGGCATTCCTAAAGGGAAGACTTTTGTGGTTTGTTGGGTATCTTTTAATATCTTGTCATTGATTGTGTGGCTTGTTTCTCTAGAGTTGAGTATGCCAAAAGGGATAGTCTTCAGGATTGCTTTGGTGTGTATTGGAGGATTCATATGCATACTTCCTTCATATCTTACCTTAGTTAGTCTTAGGATAATTCCTAGGTAGGGAAACTCTTAAGGAAAATGAGTTCACTTTCTCTTTCGCTTCGCATTTGAAGTTAATTCGTTTAGTGTAGGATAGTTCATTGTAACTTCTCAAGTTGAATTTATTGTAAATGCTTTAAGTGATTCATTGTCAATGTTAAGATGTATTTATTGTAAATGCATAAGGAGTTCACTGTGAAGGTCAAGTTCTTTTACTGTAATGTTTCTTGTTGGCTTAAAATAATGGGAATTCTTATCTAAGTTGTACATGATGGTTAGTATGATGTTTTGCATTTGTATTCATGAATGTTTTAGTCAAACTACATGAAAAGTTATTTTACTAAAATGTCCCTTTTTACATGTTTTTGCATATGCCATACTTAGTACATTGTTTTGTACTAACCCCATACTTTTCTATACTATCTAAGTAAAACTTAGAAGCAAGGTTGAAGTCTATAAGGCAAAACTTGGGAAATTTCCTCTCAAGACAAAGTGTCCTCATATATTTGAGGGCATAATTTCTATCTTCCTAGTTTACTTACGTTAAGACTTATTATGTATTTCATTTCAATGTAAGGGTCGTGTACCTAAGTTATTTATATAGTGTCTTTAAGTTTGTCTTGTGACGATGAGATTTCTTAGTATTTATGAAAGATTTCCTTTTCCCTAAATAATTTGTGAAAAGTTTTAATTCCACACTTCTTTTCATATCTTATGTAATGAATGATAGTTGAAGGGCTTGTACAAGACACAAAGGGTCAAGTATGCCCCGCCACGAAATGAGTGTTCCTCCTAAATTCTAGGGGGTACTTTCGGGTCAAGACAGACTTGGTATCAGAGCATAAGGTTTTGGGAAATAGTTTAAGTTCTAAACATCTCACAAGCTACGTCTTGTAGTATCTTGGTCATTGGTTTGAGTTGCAACACATCCATGGAAAAGAGGTTATAGGACGATAGAGTTTCACTTTATTTTATTACTCTTGAATCGTGCCATAGAACTTTACTCCATAAGGTCTCTTTATCTTATGTTCCCTTGTCCAGTGGTCATCTAGGTGTGAATGATTGGATGAGCATATGTTTCTAAGATTTAAGGATAGAAAAGGGTGAGTTTTGATGTTATGATGGTTTTGTGGCTAAAAGAGTAGATGTGAAGGTAAGTTTTGAAATTTGGGATTTGATGTCATATATGGCAAGGTGTGAATTATGATGTTGGGAGTGTTGTGATGAGAACTTGGTTGTGATTTAGTTCTAAGCATAGTAAGAGCTATAAGGATGAGTAAAGTGCTTTTGAGAATAAATAAGTTATCTTGTGATTATGTTTAATTATGGTAGATATGCTTTAAGGTGTGAATTTGAGGAAATGATGAGGGAATTTGGAGATTTTGTAGGATTTGAGGGCAACCCTCTTGTGTGGTTAATGTTTAAATAGTCGTTCTTGTGATTGGTGGATGTTGTGGTGTAGGCTTATTCAACTCATATGTGTAGGATTGTCTTATGAGCATTGACTTTACCGAGGTCCGAAAAAATCTACAAAATTTAAGGCAAAAAGTATAAGATAAAGTAATAATGAACATTTATTAAAGAATGGTTATAACAGAATTTCACATTTTAATTTATTTATTATCATTATCCACTATGTTATAAAAATTTTCAAAATTTCGCATTTTTAAAGTAAAAAAATTTGTTAATATATATGACCATCCATTAATGTATTCGACTCTTTTTTAATTTACCAACGCGTGTATCTGATCCTCTTTACAATGTATCAGCGCTTTGATTTTTGGCCATTAATGTATCTGACATATCCAAACCTCCATTATTATATCCGGCCCTCTTTTTAATCTATCAATGCATTTATTCGACCCTATTTTTACTGTATCAAGTCATGTATCCCACCCTCTTTTTAATGTATCAGAGTTTTGATTTTCTGGCCATTAATGTATTGTATCCTCTTTTTAATGTATCAAAACATATATTATTGTATCCGTTTGAAGGATTTCTGTCAATGTAAACTTTTAGGAGATAGATTGTAATTTTATTTAAAATTATGTTATTTTTGTAATTATAAACTTTCAAGGGATAAAAAGAAATTTTTCCTCCAAAGTATTAAGATAACTGTAATTATAAACTTTTATGGAATAAATTATAATTTTACCTTAAAAATATTGTGATTTCTGTAATTAAAAGATATTTAATTAAACATCTGAGTTGTGACCTTATATTAGTAGAAATTTTAATGGTTAAACGTGAAATTAGGTGAAAAATGATAAACATGATTTGTTGTGAATGTTAATTTTGATGCATGCCAAAACAAATAGTAAAACAAATACTAAGAGAGTAAGAGGCGGTGGCACTGCACTTTTGTCTAAATTATTTTTAATACGTTTGTTAAATGGCATAAATAAAAATATATATCATTATATGTTAAATTCTGTTTGGGGCAAACTAGAATTTATACCGCTATTTCGTCGAATATTTGCTATTTTCAACTCATATAGGTATATCTTGGGGTAGTAATTGGCTCATCAAGTTTTACATATATGAAAAAAATAAATATTAATGTTTTAAAGAAGGGAAAATGTCTCAAATATATCTGAACTTTGACAGAAATTGTTCTTATAGTACCAAACTTCAGAAAAGACCTTTTACTCCTGCAGTATTTAATAGTATATTTTAAATGTATATATGTGCCCACATGGTCATAAGAGAATTGATTTATAAAAGGAAATGTGTCCACATGGGCGCATATATCATTAAATATACTATTAAATAGTTCAGGGGGTGAATGGTTCTCCATAATGCTTGTTCTCGCTACAACAATTTAGGCCAAAGTTATAATATTTTTCTGACCCTTTTCCCTCTAAAGAACTTTTAAACTCTAATTTTCAATAGTATTTAGGTGTTCGAGTACATTTGAATTATCATTAAAGCTGTTCAAAAAATAATGTAATAATTGAGAGTAAATTTTAAACTTCTTAAATCATTAACCGAAGTTCTAATCACATACAGAGAAGGTTCAAAATTTATGCATAACATTAATTTGAAAATGATATTAAAAAACCTTTTATAAATTATTTATTGTTTATCAAAAGAATTCGCTTTAAATGTGTCGTTATTGTAACATCTCGTATATCGAATTAGCTAGGATTAAACAAAGAAACTAAAACTAGTTTTGTTTGGAAATAATAGGAGAAGTATTGAAATTTGCTAAGTGTAAAATTAGGTTTTTGGTCATTTTCAAACGGCCATAACTTCTATCTTACAATGTGTTACGACCAGTTCTTCAAGGTTGGAAAGCCCTCCATGAGATATTTTCAATTCCGGCAATTTTGCAAATTTTTGATATCGTATGAGGGAGATATTCCTTATGGAAGTTAGGTTGTAGCACTGAGAAAGTCCAATCCGAATTTTAGTATGGGTAAAGTGGTCTTTTCACCCTACTATTTCCTAACTCATTTTAAGGGTTTATTAGGGATAAAACTAAGCCTTAATTAAGTTTTACAAAAGTTGAACATGCTTAGGGCTTGGGAGAAGAGATAAGAGAAAAACGAGAAAAAGAGAAAAGACCAAGATTTCGCCAAGATCGTTGAGTGAGTTTCATCGAGGATAATCCTTTCACATCCATAGAGCACCCCCCAGATGTAACCTGTGTCGTCGTCCTTGAAAAGGACTCAGACAATCCCCTAGCCTTTTTCATAACATATCATTGGTTAAAATCGCGGAAAATTAAAAACTTTTACATAAATTAAGTGAAGTATACTCAGACTTCTCTCTTATCATATATTAAAGCTTACTTAGGCTTCTCTTTTAGCAACATGATCAACATACATACGATAGCCTAAATATTGTCTCACATAAAAACCATTTAAAGAGTACGAATCTTGGACTTAGCCAATACAACGTCAATATGCCATATACGCCTTCCTAAAATAGAATTCAATAATAAAAAGGAGTAAAAGAGTACCTCTTAAAGTACTACAATTTTCATGGTTACAATAATGAAAAGATAGTATCCCCCAACACGAGGACCTACAAACACTTGGAGAAAGAGTTTCAAGTTTCTTCAATAGACTTTCTTAATTTTCAATGGCCGGACCCTACATTTGTAGTTATATAAAATATATGGGTTAGTACGCCACATGTACTGAGTATGGGTATATGCACATAAAACACTTAAAGACGTGCATCATAACAACATAAAGCATGATCATAACCAGAGACATATCATCATAAGGTCATGTTAACATTTCATTTTCAGTAGTTAATATCAACATAACATACAAAACACATACAAATAATCCCATCCCAATCCCAGAAGTGCAATGATAATGTGAATCCCCTTACCCCACATAATCAAGTAAACAACATAGGAGACCATAAGTTATGCTTTGCTTCATAGAACTTATATCATAAATAGTCATCACCATAGATAGAAACATAGATCAATAACATGTTCATCAACATAGCCAACATCATATAAGAATAACATCATATTTCCTAAGCATTATAGATTTCATGTTATCATGCTACATGAGAACAATGTCCTAGGACTTTCGTTAGAGTCAACTTGTGCAATGTCTAGGTAGAGTCCCATACCCCTACCTATACTAAGTAGACTCCTCAAGTAACCCTAGTCAATGCCCATATACTTTATTCATTAATTTTACTTAAGGGAACAATCTCCTTAAACGACCTTAGACCGTGTGAGCTAAACATGGAATCCGGTGTCGTGAAACCCCACATCGAAAGAAGGTTGTCGACTTGCCAAGGTAGAACCAAAACATGAACATAGCATTTTATCTTTATTCAATGGCTAGTATTCCTATGGAGGAATCATAGTTTACGAACAAGGAGATATATTCAAGACCCATAGTTCCACATTACATGGAAGCTTCTATCTCATGAGAGTCATTGTGAACGTACCTTCCATCTTGGGAAGAGACACCTCTCATATATAGTTCACTCAGTGCTAAGATAAAATCTCCTTTTGAATTTCCTTTACATTTTCATTAATCATCAATCTTATGATAGGACATAGGAGAGTAACTACTTGTATAAACATGATCGTAGCTCATTAGGTTGAAGATGAGAATTTTGTTTCATCACAACCCTTTATTAGTGAGATTAACATATCATAGTCATATTATGTAAGAAACACAAGAGAAGCATCATCAACCTTGCATTATCATTTCCTTACCATGATCTCACATTCAACATATTCATAGGCCATTATGTATGCATAAAAACATCATACTCATTTCAACTGGATAACAACATAAATAATAGGCCAAAATCAACATAATAAAGAAATCATGACTTTACAAGACTTACATATTGCTTCCAAGACTCTTTATCAAGATCTTACACTCAATTCATAACAATCATCCAATAATATAGTGAAATACTCAACCACATAACCAATCCTAACCACTCTAGTCATACACAAGATCAATTCATAGTTAGGGTTAAGGGGAAGGGTTCATTTATGAGTTCGTTTAAGCAACAGTTCCAATTCCAACATTACATGACATTAAGTGAATTATATAACATAATTGAATTTCATTATTTAGGAAAAGAACATTTTCCACATGAAAACAAAAAATACCATATTAATTATTCAACAATGCATATTTAATTATTCATGAAGAATCATAATTCAACATCATCAGTCATAATTTTGAGTTTGGAAGAAAACCTACTTCTAGAGTACTAGGAATTTGAATTGTTAGAAATCATCTTTCAAATGACCTCTTGGGGAAAGGAATCCAAAGAGTGAATAGCTTATACCTCATTGATACATTAATCCACAAATATTTGATGAAAACCTTGAAGACTTTGTATTATTCCATAAGCTTTCTTATTCATCAATAGTGGTTGAATAGAGAGAGTGTTTTGAGAGAGATGTGAATGATTTGGTAAATCTGATCTGGAGTGAGTGAAAATGGATAAAAACTCTTTCCTTAAATTACCCAAAATACTCCTCACTTATTGGGTAAAATTTCCATGCCCTCCTCTCCTTACAGTCAAGTGGCTTTCAGCTCCTCTTTTTGTGAAGTTAAATTGACTTAATAATGACGCGGAAAAATCAGTTAACAAAAGGCGTCGCAGGGAAAATTCCAATTATTTATCAAAAAAAGATAGGTCGAGGCAATGAGCCTCGGGAAAGCTCTGCATAGAGAGGAAAAATTTGCTTGCAAGCGTTTGCTGCACGACGCGCAAGGGGCTCCACATCTTGGTTGTCACAAGCTGCTTTAGCAGCTTGTTATAATACTTTGAAAATCTAAGACATGTTCAAGATAATAACGTAAGTGTCAAAATGTTTAGGCACTAATTTAAGGTCTATTTTAATGAATATAAGTCATTTAGGAGGTCTAGAAACCAAAACGTCAAATTACGTCCATGACGTTCAGAAACTAGTTCAATGAGGTGCTAGTGTGCCTTAGCCTATTTGACTAGCTTTTAAGAGTCGAAAAATTATGAAAATTGGTGGAAGAGTGTCTAATATGTATCAGATTTAATTCATAGTCGAAACTTCTAGGCATGACTCTCTAAGGACCAACCAAGGGCCCTTGAGGAGGACCGTTGCATTTTGGGGTAAAAGGACTGCCCAAGGTAGTGTGCACAAACGAGGGCCATCAACGAAGAGTGTGTCAATGGAAGGGGCTTCGATGGTAAGTTAGCAAAAATCTTGGAACGGTAATTTTGTACAGTCTCTGAACTCATTGACGGATGTGCAGCGCGGAGGTGCATAGTGGCATCGATTGGCCCATGATTCGTCGATCGTGGTGTCGTTTGTGGTGACTGGTTTTGCTGCATGTTTTCAATTAAGCAAATTAATTAGTTGGATTATTAAAGAGGTTAATAAATAGTAAAGAAAGGTATAATTAACTTAGTTAAAAACATATATAAATCCCTAATCTAATTAAAGTAACCAAAACTCATAATTCACAAACCCAAAACTCTCTTCCTTCTCTCAACCTTCTCTCTCTTTGAAGAAATCCATTGAAGACCAAGCTATGGGTGGGTTCAAGGGATGCACAACGTTGAATTTCTCTGTCAATCTTAATCAATTAGTAAGTTATGAAATTTTTTTCATCTTTTAGACCTGTTTCCTCAAAGGGTTCCATCAAATTGATTTTAAGTTGACTTTTCATGTGGATCTTTTTCAATCTCGAAATTGATCGTAAAATGATGTTTTTATGATTTGTTTTCGAGATTATGAATATATTAACATGTATTTTAACAAAATTATGTTATATCATTATGAATTGGTTTAGTTTGTGGTGGATGACCTATTGCCCTCAACCTTATGTTATTATCTTAATATGAATTGTGTTATATTTGTTCGATTTAATTTGTTATTGGTTGAATTACTATTAGATGTTGTTGTATCAATCATGAATAGATTAGGATGAATTATAAACCTATTATGCTAGTTCTTTAGAAGTTCATCTAGGTTATGAAGTATGTTGTGAATTTGACCTAATTATCATATCTTATGCTATGAACTAGTGATCAATGGTGATATAGTGATTCAATTAGCCTTGTTATCATGTATGGTATTATTTTATGTGATATTACACCCTTATTGAGTTTAATTAAAGGGTTGATGGTAAGACTTTGATGATGAATTATTAAGGAGACTTAGTAAGTCTTGTGATCAGTATTCCTTTATTTCAATTATGGTTAATTGTGATTAAGTCATGATGTTGTATAAGAGTATGCCTTGTCTTAGGATTGATAGGGTTGGTGTGATGTTGAATTGAAATGTCTTTACTATGGTCTGTAAGGTGTTGGCTAAGATGTAAATGTTATAAGGATTGTGATGATTTACCAATGTGCCTTAGTATGAAATAATATGTAAATGTTCTAACCTCACTTATATGAATTGTAATGAAAGGACTATACTCATGAATACTCTTATTGAGCTATGATTATTATGATTTTTATACAAGGGTTAGGCCCTATGACCTACATTAAGTTATGAGGATTAATAAATACATTAAATACATTTCATAAGGGACTCTAGCTTAGCACCAATTGAACTAGAGTGAGGAATGTCCCTTCCTACATAGGGAATAGTAGGATCACTAATGTACTCTTGAGATTGGAGACTATAATACATGTAGCATAAAGAGAATCCCAACTATATTTCATAGTTCTTAAATTATGATACCTCTTTAGGAATACTAGCTAGGGGATCCATGTATATTCTATGTTCATATTTTGTTACTACCTTGGCAAGTAGTAGGGCTACATGACACCTGATTTCACATTAGCATATATGCTATATGTCGGTTAGGGCAAGATTTTCCCAAAAGGTAAAATGAACTAAAGGAATAAACTCTAATTAACATAACCTAAGCGGTTTAGCTTAGTCTAGGTAGGGGTATGAGACTCTACCTAAACATTGCACTAGTTACCCTTGAACGAAGTCTTAGGAAGATGTTCTTATGTATGAATATGCTTATAATGGTACATGATATGTAGACGATGAACTTGCACATTGTTGATACTATATGTTGATTGGTTTCACTTATGAATATGTGTTGGTCTACATTGTTAAAGTATGATGATATGTACTCTTAAATACCATCTTATATGAAGTGGGATGTTGGTCATGATTCTTGTTGGGTTACTTGATTGAGTAAGGTTATAGGGTTTTGCTTGGTCATTCTACTTGTTCATCCAATAGGGGTTCATGGTTAAGTATGTTGCTTTGGTTGTGTTGAAATTTACTCTTATTCATGCTCATTGTTATTATAACTTGATGATAGGGTTGCTTTGACTATAAATCTATTCTGTGATATGCATGTTGACTTGACTAGACTTAGTATTGTTGGTCTTGTAATATACATGCTTTGGACTTTTAATGAATTTTACTTATTAATTGGTATGGTCTTATTGAATGTGCACAATGCTTTTCTAAGTAAATTGCATACTTTAATGAAACTTCCCTTTTTAGCATAATTTGATTATATGTGTGCATATGGTATCATACTTAGTACAGATGGTGTACTAACCCCATTTATTCCTTTTCCCCTATATTTTAGGTTCCGGTCATTGAAGGGCTTTTACAGACAACTTTGAAGAAGACTTGGAATTCTTCATCAACCCAATTTAGGTAGGTCATCCCTTTTTTAGGGCAATGCCACTATCAAGTTTATGAAGATGTTTTAGTATTAAGACTTGTGTTTCTTTCCTTTTCATTTGGATACTACACATTGTATGACCTATATGTGGTCTTATTGTATTGATGTATGTGATTGGCTCAATTGATATACTGTTGTTGGATGGTTAGGAGATGTGACATGATTTTTAGAGTACGTTATATTTTATATATATCTATGTGCAATAAAAGTAGAATACTAAGTAATTTTCCTATACAAAGGGTCTATATATACTCCATATATACCTATTATTCATATGTAGAGGTTAATGTAAACCTCAATGTAGAAGTAATGAAAAGTTTTTAAATTTTCCGTAATTTTCACCTATGAATGTAATTATGCAAGCTCATAGGCTAGTCTTACTGCTCAAAAGGACGCCGACGCTGACTAAGTCTAGGGGGTGCTCCCCAAATGTGACAATCTTGGTATCAGAGAATGAGGTTAAATATTTTTGAATCGATGTCTTTCTCAACCACGTCTATGTAGGTTCGTATTCATAATTTTGAAACGTGCTACACTCATGAATAGGAATCTATATGATACTTAGGAAACTCTGACTTTCTAGGAAGTCCAATATCGTGTCTCTAGTGTGTTATCTCTATGTGCTTTTGCATCTAATCCTCTTATTGTGATTATAGGTAATGAATACTCGAGGGAATGCGGCACGATGACTTGAGTTCCTACCCTTGGTGGTCAAGTTCCTTCTCATGAAGAAGATGCTAATGATGACCAATCTCATGCAATCCATGATGGCCCAAACTAATCAGGAGGTTGTACCCTGAGTAAACCCATAAGTTTCTACCATAGCCTCCCGTCTAAGGGATTTCACAAGAATAAATCCCCCTACTTTATAAAAGTCAAAGGTTGAAGAAGACCCCCATGAGTTTGTGGATGAAATCTACAAGATCCTTTATGGTATGGGGTTGACTATTAGGGAGAAGGATGAGTTATCCATTTACTAACTCAAAGGTGTGGCCCAAACTTGGTATGTCCAACGGGGAGAGAATTGGACGTTAAGGGGTTGACCGGTGAGTTGGGAGGTGTTCAAGAAGTATTTTCATGATAGATTCTTTCCTATGGAGAAGTGGGAAACGAAGGTGGTGGAGTTAATCAACCTTCGTCAAGGAGGTATGAGTGTGCTTGAATACTCTTTAAAATTTACTCAATTGTAAAAATATGTGCCTTCTTTTGTTTCCGACCCTAGGGATGAAATGAACCACTTTATGATGGGAGTGTTGGATGACTTACAAGAGGAATGTCATTAGGCTATGCTACATGAAAATATGAACATTTCCCATCTAATGGTTCATGCTCAACAAGAGGAAGAGACAAGGGCTAAGAGGAAGATTATATATAATAAGAGGGAAATATCTTTTGATGGTGGTTCTTCAAATGGTAGGCTTGAGATTTATGACAAGCCTAGGTTTAAGAAGTGTGTTTCTATAAAGTTCCTTCCAAGTTCCCTAAGGCTAGGTATGATATGGTGTCCAACCCTACTCCTAAAAAGGGAAGGGATACTAGTTCACCAACTAGGAATCCAACTTGTGGAAAGTGTGGCAAGAAGCACTATGGTGATTGTCTTAAAGGAACGAATAATTGTGTTGGTTTTGGTAAAAGTGTGCACAAGGTTTGAGATTTCCCAATGATAAGATGAAAGACAAGAAGAGTGGACAAGAAAGTGGTTCTAATGATGCTCCGAAGAAGAATCACTTTTATGCTCTCCGTTCTAGGGGTGAGCAAGAGACTTCCTTCGAAGTGGTAACCGGTATGTTGAAAGTCTTTTCCATTGATTTATATGCTTTACTTGATCTGGGAACTACATTATATTTTGTTACTCCCTTAATAGCTATGAAGTTTGATATCTTACCCAACATTATAAATGAACATTTTATGGTGTCTACCCCAGTGAGTGAGTCTGTTGTTGCAAAAAGGGTGCATAGAAATTGTCTTATAATGTTGCCCAATAGAGTTACATATGTTAAACTAGTAGAAGTTCATATGTTTGATTTTGATGTCATATTGGGTATGGATTGGTTCCATGCTTGCTTTGCCTTTATAGATTGTAGAACAAGGGTGGTGAAGTTTAACTTTCCAAATGAATTCATTTTAGAGTAGAAGGGGGGAGATTCTATTTTTAGAGGTTGTATCATGTCTTGTCTTAAGTCTTGTAAAATGATCTCTAAACGGATTTTATACCATATAGTAAGAATCCAAAATTAAAATACCAAAATTCCTCCCATAGAGTCGACCCCGGTAGTAAGGGAATTTTTGGAGGTCTTTTCTAATGATCTTCCCGGTATTCCTCCCGAACGGGAAATTTATTTTGGTATTAACTTGTTACCAGATTCAAATCGTAATTCAATTCCTCCCTATCGAATTTCTCCAGCCGAATTGAAAGAGCTGAAAGATCAAATCAAATATTTACTATAAAAAGACTTCATTATGCCAAGTATTTCTCCATGAGATGCTCCGGTTTTATTTGTGAAGAAGAAGGATGGGTCCCTTGGAATATGCATCGATTATCTCCAACTCAATAAGGTCCCTATTAAGAACAAGTAACCTCTCTCTTGGATTGAAGACTTGTTTGATCAACTCCATGGGGCAAGCTACTTTTCTAAGATTAACTTGAGATCAGGATATCACCAACTTAGGGTGAGAGGTGAGGATAGAAAACATACAACATTTCATAATAATATGGTCACTATGAGTTCTTAGTAATGTCCTTTAATCTCACGAATGCCCCGGTGGCTTTTATGGATCTTATGAATAGGTTGTTTCGAAGTTACCTAGATTCATTTGTCATTATCTTCATTGACGACATCTTGTTTTTTTGAAAAATGAGGATGATCACATGGACCATTTGAGGGTGGTGTTACAATTTCTTAAGGAGAACCAATTATTTGCCAAGTATAGCAAATGTCAGTTTTTGTTGAGGTTGGTGGAATTTCTTAGTCATATCATCTCTAGTGTTGGTGTTGAGATTAATACAAGGAAAACTGAGGTGGTCAAGAATTTTCCTAGACCATTGACTCCAACCGATATTTGGAGTTTCTTGGGTGTAGCGGGTTATTATCAGAGGTTTGTGGATGGCTTTGCATCCATTGCATTTCCCTTGACTACTTTGACCCAAAAGAGTATGAAATTTGAGTGGTTAGAGCATGTGTGAGAAGCTTCCAAATCTTCAAAAGGTAGGCTTAGTTTCGCTCTGGTGTTTACTTTATCGGAGGGTACAAAGTTCTTCGTTGTATATTGTGACGCATCCCGAGTGGGTTTAGGGTGTGTTCTTATGAAAAATTGAAAGTGGTAGGATATGCTTCTATACAACTTAAGGTGCATGAAAAAAACTATCCAACTCATGATCTTGAGTTAGCGACCGTGGTATTTTCCTTGAAAATATGGAGGCATTACTTGTATGGTGTTCATGTTGATGTATATACCGACCACAAGAGTCTCCAATATGTGTTTACTCAAAAGCAGTTGAATCTCCGATAATGAAGCTGGTTGAGTTGTTGAAAGATTACTACATAATTGTTCTCTATCACCCCAGAAAGGCCAATGTCTTCGCAGATGCTCTAAGTTGTATGACCATGGATAGTGTGTTTCATGCAGAGGAAACCATGAAATACCTAGTGAAAGATGTTCATAGGTTGGGTAGATTGGGTGTGAGGTTGGAAGATTCTCTTAATGGTGGTTTTATGATCTATCATATCGACTCATATTTGGTAGTGGAGGTAAAGTCCAAACAACACCTTGATCAACCATTAATGGAATTGAATATATCGGTTCTTGGTAAGCTTAGTGAGTCATTCCCTTGGGGGGAGGGGTAATGGTGTCTTGAGGTATCATGAAAGGTTGTGTGTTCCCAATGTAGATAGTTTGAGGAAGTGGATACTTGAGGAAGCTCATGGGTCCTATTACTCCATCCATTCGGGTTCGACAAAGATGTACCATAACCTTAGGGAAGTCTTTTGATGGGAAGGTTTGAAGAAGGACATAGCGGAGTTTATTGCTAAGTGTTCGAATTGCCAACAAGTGAAAGCCTAAGACAAAAAGCCGGGTGATATACTACAAGAAATCTAAGTTCCTACTTGAAAGTGGGAAGACATCAATATGGATTTTGTGGTAGGTTTGCCTTGGACAAAAAAACAACATCACTCTATATGGGTGGTTGATCATAAGTTGACCAAGTCCACTCATTTTATTCTCGTCAAGTCTACTTATTTTGCGGAAGATTATGCAAGGATCTTCATATATGAAATTGTGTGTCGCCATGGTATTCCGTTATCCATCAATCGGATAGGGGTGCATAATTCACATCTAGGTTTTAGAGGTGATTTCAACAGCTTTTCATCCCAAACAGATGGTCAAGCGGAGCAAACTATTCAAAACCTTGAGGATATACTCAAAGCTTGTATCATTGATTTCAAGGGAAATTAGAATAAGCATTTTCCTTTGGTGGATTTTTCTTACAATAATATTTTTCTTTCATCCATATTCCTGGCTCCTTATGAAGCCTTGTATGGTAGAAGAAGTAGGTATCCTATTGGATGATTTGAAACGGGCGAGTCTTCACTTCTGGTTCCCGATTTTGTTTGTAAGACTTTGGAGAAAGCTCATATCATTAGGAATCTCTTGCAAACGGCCTATAGTCGGAAAAATCTTATGCCGATCAAACGAGAAGTGATTTAGAGTTTGAATAAGGTGATAAAGTGTACTTGAAAATTTCACCTACAAAAGGGGTGGTTAGATTTGGAAAGAAAGGGAAGTAAAGTCATCGTTATGTGGGTCCTTATGAAATCTTGCAAAGGGTTTGTAAGGTTGCCTATGAGTTGAAACTCCCTAGTGTATTTGCTTTGGTTCATCTGGTTTTCCATGTTTCTATGCTTATGGGTGATCCCGAGTCTATTCTTCCTATTGAGGGTCTTTGTGTAAAGGATAACCTCTCTTATGAGGAGGTTCCGGTTCGAATCCTTGATAGGCAAGTAAAAAAATTGAGGAATAAAGAGGTGACCTCCGTAAAGGTGTTATGGAAGAATCACCTAGTTTAGGTGCAACCTGGGAGGTGGAGGTCGGCATGAAGTCTCGTTACCCTCATATATTTGATAACTAAGGTTATCCATTCCTCTTAATAATGAAAATAATTACTAATAATTGAGATTTCTTAATTTTTGGTGAAGTTTTGCAAATATATGTGTTTTTGATATCATCACAGTGAATATTACAGTGAAATGTGCATTTTGACTTTAAAAGTTGCAATTTGCTTGTTTTTAGTTATGTAGTGCATTTTGATATGGTGAGTATTTATGAAATGTTATGTAGAATTTTGAAAAGATAAGATTTGGCATAATTGACTCATGTAAGGCATGTTAATCTCTTGTTGTTGTGAGAAGGATATTCCTCATAATGTAATGTTGAGCCTTTTGTGTAGTAATTGGTGCTTTTTGATCACCTTGTGTAAATAATAGGATTTATATTTTAAATGATATTATAATGTATTGTTGTTTGTTGGGGTGCTAGTATTGAGTTTATTCCTTCCGTTCTAAGATTTAAGTGTCATTCGGGGACGAATGTTCCTAGAAGGGATAATGTAGAACTTCGAAAATCTAAAACATGTTCAAGAGCCTAACATCAGTGTAAAAAGGTTAAGACATTGTTTTAGGTCTATTTCAATGAATATAATTCATTTAGGGAGACTAGAAATCAAAATGTCAAAGAACGTCCATGACGTCCGGAAACTAGTTCAATGGGGTGATAGCGTATCTTAGCCTATTTGACTAGCTTTTAGGAGTTGGAAAATGATGAAAATTAGTGGACGGGTGTCAAACATGTATCTGAGTTAATTCATAGTAGGCGTCCGAGAACGAATCTCAAAGGACCAACCAAGGGCCCTTAAGGAGGACCCTTGCATTTTGGGGGTCAAAGGACTGCCCAAGGCAGTGTGCACAGACGAGTGCCGTCGGTGGGGCGTGTGTTAATCGATGGGGCGTCGATAGCCACCGTTGGTGGTCTGTGAGACAAAATCTTCGAAGGGTCATTTTCACACTCTCTAAACCCATCGATGGATGTGCAGCACGGAGGTGCGCAGTGGCCATCGATTGACCCAAGATCCATGGATCGTGGTGTTGTTTGTGGTGATTGGTTTTACTGCACGTTTTAATTTAAGTAATTTGATTTGTTGTCTTAGTTAAGTAATTTTAATCAGGCTATATGAGAATTCAGGCCACTTGTAGTTCAATAAGATTGATTTATCGCACGATTTTGAAAGAATCAAGAGCCACCTCGATACCGAATTATGAAGGTATCGAAATGCTCGAGAATAGGATTCGAGAGCGAATGTTGGAATACAGCCGAGTTTTCAACATTGAATCCGCCTACATACCCTTAAACCTTCGGAATCAGGCTGTGTGTAGTTTGACTCGATCGGTGGAAAAGGAAATCTATTACGCTAGATAACCTTTGGTTTTGGACAAGTGACAAATTAACGAGTATGAAAAGGAGGCTCTCAACCTCTTTAGCCATGAAAGTGGCGCGCTTCACACCCGTAATTAAGAACTTACACGGATGTAATTTCCAAAGCTCTTGGCGTATTTGTCACTCAGATTGGAAACTTGCTTCCAATAAATCGAAACCTTCAGACGCGAGACTGAAACTGACGGAACTAAAGAAAAACCTACATGCCTCGAGAGGGTGGTTCGATTGTGGTGTAAGTCGCTCCTCTTCTCGCGTCCTAAGAGTTTGACACTCCTCTTTGGACTGTGTCCCAGTTCGCTGCTAAGAAAAAGTTCCGCGTTGTGCTGCATCCTTTTTGATGTCGTCCGCACCTGTGGTTTTTTGGAGAATTCATCCTTTTGGATGCTCTCGACAAAGACTGAGATAAAACTCGTCAGCTTAAAAATGCAATTAGGATGGGAGACAGTGTCTTTTTACCGGGTCGACATTTCATTGTTCTCCTCAAATCGACGTCGACTCGATCGGTCTGGCGTCCACCAAATAAAGCTTATGCCTTATGTTTTGAAATATAGTCTTCAATGTACTCTATACTTGATGTCGAAATAAATAAATAAATGCTGATACGATATTGGTGTCTCTTTTGTCGTCATCTTCGATGCTCTTCTTGATGTTTATTTCTTATCAAAATAAAATATGCAGTTGAGGCCGATGGATAAATGTTGTTCTTGGGATACACAATTTCCCTTTCTTTATCCATGTATGTCCTCTTGGGGCATGAATACCTTCCCGCGATACATAAATTCCCGTGAGGTATGAATCTTATCGCGATGCATAACTTTCAGCGAGGCATGAAATCTTCTCGCGATGTGCAAAATTTCAACGACGCATGGATTCTTCTCGTGACGCACAAATTTCAGCGAGTTATAAATTCTTCTCGCGATGTATAAATTCCAACGAGGTATAAAGCCTTCTCGCGATATATAAATTTTACGAGGCATGAAGTCTTCTCGTCGTGCATAAATTCCAGCGAGGTATAAAGCCTTCTCGCGATATATAAATTTGATGAGGCATGAAATCTTCTCGTCGTGCATAATTTCCAGCGAGGTATAAAGCCTTCTCGCGACATATAAATTTGACGAGGCATGAAATCTTCCAGTCGTGCATAAATGCCAAACTCGCAATGCATGATTTTTTGCAATGCATGATTTCCGCAATGCATGATTCTCCGCGATGCATGGAAATTTATATCATCTGTGTTGATGATAACGGCAAGACGACCTCCAGATAATATATCGAGTTGATCGATAACAATAAAATAACTATCTCTTCTGGGGTCATGCGTTGTCTTGATTGACAATAATTATCTTGCCTTGATAATGTAATGCAAATAGTGTCCTTTACGGAAATCATGAAATCTTTGTTGAGATTCCTGTTTGATTCACCTTTGAATCTGGCTAGACATCCTTCGTGAATTTCATATTGTTAGGAATTGCTTGAAATAAACAAACCACACTCCCAAGTCTTTGACATAAGTGATATAAATACCTCCTGCTTCTAGGAAAACTCTTGATTTTGATATAGTTTTATCCTCTTTGGAGTTCTTTGTAATGAGCTAGTAGCTCAATAATTATCCAACTATAACGAGGTGGATGGCTCGATAAAATTCCAACTGTAACGAGGTGGATGGCTCGATAATATTCCAACTGTAACGAGGTGGATGGCTCGATAATATTCCAACTGTAACGAGGTGGATGGCTCTATAATATTCCAACTGTAACGAGGTGGATGCTCGATAATATTCCAACTGTAACGAGGTGGATGCTCGATACTATTCCAACAGTAACGAGGTGGATGCTCGATAATATTTCAACTGTAACGAGGTGGATGGCTCGATAATATTCCAACTGTAACGAGGTGGATGGCTCGATAATATTCCAATGGTAACGAGGTGGATGGATCGATAATATTCCAACTGTAACGAGGTGGATGCTCGATAATATTCCATCTGATTCAAAAATAGAAATCTGAAATGGAAAAGCATATATACGAACCACTTATGTGGTGGATCGCCCAACAAACTATATGCTAAAGTCTTTGATTGGCCAATCAAAACACATAATCCAATTATGGGGTGGATACCCAACAAATAAGAATTATGACTCTGACATATTCAAGAAACAAAATACGCCGAAATTACTACGCGACAAAAATACTAAAAACTAAATTGACGTTTAAGCACGTCGGGACTATGATTCCGTTCTTTGAAAGAGAGAATTATCGAGGTGAATGACTTAATTCATTCACATGAGAAATAAAGACACTTTTCTTTCTTGACAAACTCAGCAGAATTTTAGTTCGTTGCTGTCATTTTTAATCATTTATCGAAAACTTGTAACAATTCGATAATTTTGACTGTCAAGGAGATATTGTGGTCACCATCATCTTTCTGATGTGATGGACTCGGTAAATTCCCTTGCAACACTTCTAAATTAGTGTCACTCTGATCATCTTCAAATTTGACGCCGCTTTAATATACGACTTTGACTTTATCAATACTATCACCTGCAAAGTTCGACACCAAACATTAGTATCGATGATGAAGTAAAGAATAAAAGTGAAATTGAGGAACTAGATTGAGTCATTTGGCTTATCCAGATTAGGCTATGATGAGTCCAACGGTAACTTTGATCATGACTCATAACTAGCAATCCTCCTGCACTTTGTTTCTTGCAACTTTGAAAGAATCTATCAGTGTTCGGCCTTAATATTCCTGCGAGATAAAAAGAAACTTGTTTATCACTTGAGGCAATATAAAGAAATAGAGATAAAATGAGATTGAAGATTTTCTAGGTTTCGTTGATGAGTCCACGATGGTTGCAAGTGACGCCCTTTGTCATTCTTGACAGCTTTATATAGCCATTTTTGTGACTTCAATGTTCCTACATCCAAAGAAAAATTCTTAGTTTGAAAGACTGATTTGTGTTTGTCTTGTCCCCATGCTCCTTCTGGCAGTTGGCTTATACGCTCGCCCGTTCTTTATATGACATATTTGATGGAATTTTTGAGAGCCCTCCTCGAAAATTTGCCTCGGTCTACAATATATAAGAACTCTCATAACTTTATCGGTTAACTCTGAGGTTGCTCATTCTAGAATTTTGAGGCCCCTCCTCGAAATTTTGTCCCAATTTACCTCAATAAGTAACAAATGACATTTATGGAATTTTTGATATCATCTCAAAAATTCTGTCCCAGTTGCAAACTAGATTGTCGTAATTTTGAGATCCACCCAAAGCTAACTCCGTAGAATTTTGGTCTTCTGTTTCGACTTGTTAAAGAAGTCCAACTTCAAATGAATTTTTGAGATCCTCTCAAAAATTCTGTCCCAGTTTCCATTATGAAGAGAAATGGAAATCTTACTGGGTATATGACGGAGCCGTTGTGGCGCCTACGTATACCATTGGAGCAGGAATCAGGTCAAACGTAGTTCCCCCCTCAAGGATCAACCAAATAGGAAGTTTTGATAAAGAAATGACCGAGGCTGACATAGGCCGCCTACGTATCTCATTCTTGAGAATTCAGGTCGAACGTAGTTCAAACAAGAAATGTGCGATACATTTTCAAAAGAAAGGTAACAAACTTCATATGCAAAATTTGGCCAATGTTGGGCATTCTTCTTCTCGACCTTTGATGATGAATATCTTCAAATGACTCAGTTCAGAAATGTCTTGTACTCACTCTTGAGCATCCAATATGTCATCCATTCAGGTGGTTTCCTCAAGATTGATCAAGTTGTTGTTGATCATGTTTTGTATCTTGTGCTTCAGAGTTAAACAATTCTCTGTGTCGTGTTCAACGGCTCCTGAATGATAAGCACATCTGTGGTCAGCTCTATAAAATTTCACCAAAGGATTGGCTGGTCTTCCTTCATTGCTTTCAACCTTTCATAAAGTTGAGTTTGAGATTCCCTTAATTGTGTAAATTCTTTAGGAGCCTTTCTGAATTTCGGGCGAGGAAATTTTTCCTGATTGACATTATGGTTTTGATATTTCCTTTGAGAAGCTGACCTCATATGAATAGCCGTGATCATACTTGCCTCCTCCACTTTTCCTTTTGATTTATCCATATCAGTAATTCTGGCAGATTTTCCATTAGATCGCAATGCGGTAAATTTGGTGAGCTTTCCAGTCTTGAAACCATCTTCCAAAGCTTCTCCCACTTTGACAATCTCGACAAACTTTTGTCCCATCATACACAACATCTTTCATAGTACTCAGGCTCTTGAGTACGAATGAACATTTCAGTGATCTCACGTTCTGACATGGGAGGTTGAACTCTTGCAGCCTCTTTTCTCCAGCGAAAAGCGTACTCTCGATAATTTTCTGTAGACTTCTGTTTGATCTTCTCCAAGTAGTAGCGATCTGGAGCATCTTCTACGTTATGTCCAAATCTTTCCGTGAAATCCTTTGCGAGTGCATTCCAACTTTTCCATTGTTTCAGCTCCCTTGATGTAAGCCACTCCAGAGCTTTTCCACTTAGACTTTGACCGAAGAGACGCATCAATAATGCTTCGTCTTTGCCAACTCCCACGAGTTGATCACAATAAACTTTCAGATGCGCTAGAGGATCTCCCGTTCCATTAAAAGTGACAAACTTTGGCACTTTGAACCCTTCTGGGAGGTCGAGATACGGATGGATGCATAAATCCTTATAGCTCAATCCATCGACTTCGGAAATATAGTGCAACTCCTTCATGGCTTTCCTGATCTCCTCTTTCATATTCACCTTGACTACCTCTTCTTTTGACCTCCACTCTCTCTCCTGTTCCTTATAGCGATCAAGCTCGGAACAGTCGGCATAAGGTTCATTTGAAGTAGGGATTTGGAAAGTAGTCTTTTGAGGTATGGGTGGAACAATGGAGGGCTTCTGGGTATTTTGAGTGGCTTGATAATTTTGGGGGAAAGTTTGAGGATTAGTATTTTGGTTTTGAAGATGGGTGAAGGTTTGAGCATTGTTCTTATTTTGGTTTTGAGGGAGATGGAGGATTTGAAGGTTAGTATTTTGAGGACGTTGTGGTGCTTGACACGACGTGGTGGCGTGACGGGTATTGGGGGTAGTTAAGTCAATGGCGGGAGGATTTTGAGTGGGATTAGAGAGAGTGTTCTGAACTTGTTCCGCATTTGAGGGAGGAAAGTGGAAAGGAGGTCTTCCATCTCTTAGAGGGTTGAAGGATGAAACTGGATTAGACCCATCTTGCATTCTTTGCATTTCGACCCTCATTTCGGCAATCTGTTGCATCAACTGCATAATCAATTCATTTTTATCAGCGGCGGTGGGTTGAGCCACGACAACATCATTCATGTCAACCTCATCATTGTTATCCCCAATTATTGTCCTTTCTTTTGCAAATTTTGATCGGGGAATGAATCTTTAGTGGGCCTTAGACCTTGTGAAATACGGATGATCAACCAACACAGATCAATTTTAAATACCTGACAAATGAAAAAACTCAAAAGACCAATATGTTAGTGCCTGGAGGTGGTAAATAATACAAAATATCACATATAGGTGTAAACACATAAGAGTTGCTTTATTCGGAAGTAAACTTGCTCACCAATATAAAGAAATGGTTAAATAGACATGAATTTGTCTACTTGACTTTGGGATTAGTAAATGAAAATGTCGACTTGAGTCGAGACAAAGTTGACGGTATCTTTCATTACCGTACTTTGATTTTTGATTGAGATGTAACTCTAATTTCCTTGTAAGAGTCGAAAAAGATAAAATTTCTCAAAATTCTTTTGATCTGAAAGAAAAAGTGAAGTTCAATATTATTATTTTTTTAGGAAACTAAAGACTCGAAGAATATTTAGACGCACTTTGGATAGTAACTTGATATTTGTGCTTATGGGTCCTAAAAGTATTTGAAGAAGAGTGAGATAGAATATCTTCGGATAAAACAACATATTCACATAAGGAGTTATAACACATAGACAAATATTGCGCGTTCTAAACAGATATGTGACCCTTTTCTGCCAAGGGTTGGCCTAGCGATTTGAGGGATGTATACGTCCTTCAAGTTTAAACACATAAGTATGGACGTCCGTTTAGGCCGTGGGCCGTTTTGGACTCAAGGTGGTCTTTTCTAATGGGCCCAACACTCCTTGGGTGTTGGGTCGTCTTAGGCCAATGCGCTACTTTTCGGGATTGGGTTTCGCTCTATCTTAGTTTGACTAAGAGTGGGTTGTATTTAGAGTGGAACGGGTAACCCAAGCGGACTACTTGGGCTGGGATAATTAACGATCGTTGACTATCAAGTAGTCAACTACACTCATCAGGGTGCCCCGAGAAGATTTTTGGTTAATGAACGACTGCGAACCTGCATAATCGTCATTTAAGTGTAAATGTAATAAGTGTCATTTGACAGAAGTATGTATGTTATGCATGCAACAGTTTAAAAGATAAAGAAATTAAACACTTAAACAATTAATCAAATATGTTAATCCTAGTGTCAGAATCCTCCAAACTCCCGAGCGGAGTCGCCATTTCTGTTTTATCAAAAAAATTGATTTCGAAAAGAGTGTTTTTTTTTTAGAGTTATTTTCGACTTTTAGGAGTCGCCACTTAATATTTTAGGGGGTTCGGAATTCTTATTATTGTCTTAGGAAGGTGTAAGGCACCTAAGACACTCCGCTAACTTACGGTTTTCCGGCGATTAACTTATTTGACTATTTTTGTTTTTAAATTTGCGAATTTTTGTTTAACTTATTAAAATTTTATCTAGACAAACTTTACGAATTTTTTACAATATCTATTGTTTTAAAATTCCGTCAAAGTTAAACCTTTTAAACCTTAATTCTAAGCAAAATCATGAGTTTGAAACTTTATCAATTTAAGATTCAATTTTACACTTAAAATTCGATAAAATAAAAGGCGTCGGTGGGGGTTTAGAGTTTCTAATCCTAGACTAACGATAGTCCACGCAAACATATAAAACAAGTAAGGGGGAGGGGAGAGAGAGAGAGAGAGAGAGAGAGATTTGGGTCCAAACTTGGGTTCTGTTCGCCTTGACCGAGTTTTGGACCCATCTGTTTTGGGTTCTCGACCCATTTTTTCACCTGTCCTAATCTAAACATACGAAAATGAATACAAGAGAAGAAAATAATAAAACAACAAGGGCTTATGCCTGTTACAAATAAAAATGCAAAAAATAGAGGAAAAGAAAGTCTTCTAATCCCATGCTTCTCCGGATCTTCAATCTTCACGGAATTGGGATTGGAGTATCTGTCTTGATGGTTTGACTCGGAATAAGAATTTTGAGCCTTATCAGCTCTTCCGAAATGTAAGGGCAAGATGGAATCCCATAATGGACTCGAAAGGAAATTTCCCATGCAACAAAGTAGAAATGGGTTAGCATACTAAATGGCATAATAAACAAGATATGTATCTTATATGCTATAAAAAAAATATATAAAACAAAAGCTAAAGCTCACAAAATAGATATCCATGTATGAAGCTTAGGTGGTGACATATATTTCAAGTATGTTCCACTATGCAGCACATTAATTCATGGAACTATGTAACCATTCATCAACGATTAGACTAGAATGTAGTGGGAGCATGCTGCAGACGGACATGGTTTCAGCAACTTGATGAAAGACAAACAAACAGTATGAGGGGGACATGACACAATGCAGACCAAAGTTTGACCAAAACAATTAGATAACACATTAACCGCCAAGTATTAAAGTTGTGCAATAGATCGACACCAAGTAAAATAAGATCTACCAGTGATAATCAATAAGCAAACGATACTTGTGAGCAAGCTTTTGAATATAGAATCGATGTCATTGAACTCCTATCAAAACAGATTCAAGTAAAAGAGACCAATATTGAGAACAAAGGCAAAATAAACAACCATCAGTTTGACATAACGAAAGGTTGACATACGGGACAAATCTTCTCTTCCTAGCCAACAACAAACTCCTAATGATAAGGAGAGATGCATATTATATGAATTATATGATTAAGAAGATAGAAAATAGACAAGCTGACACTAACAAGGTATTTACAGGCATATAAAATCGACATGCTATTTTAATGGAAACGAAGATTGGACAGCCAAACCAAGACATATTGTAAAGCTACACAAGCAATACTCAGGCGGTGAATGCTATATCTCACTCGAGACTGCCTCAGGACTCTACATCGCAAAGACTTGCAGAGGGAGAGAGAACAGAAACTACTCGAAGAACAACATGTAGGTGCAGCGAGACCAAACGAGAAACCACCATATACATCAAATTCAGGGGAGACCAAATAACCAAAAGCATTCAGGACAAGACATGATCGAAGAGGAAAGAGGATTACCTTTTAGGATGCAGCGATACCGAGATGGGAACAAGCAGCAACGAGCGACCTCACACTCAAACCTAGCGACGGAATGCGCCTTCTTATTCCTCACTAAAGGAATACCCACTAGTTTCCAAGGAAATGGGAATGTTCTCTTTCTGGAAAAAAATCCGCTCGAGAAGGAACTTATAGCCCCAGCGACCTCTCTTCTTTGCAACAGAGAGAAGGGAGAATAGCTTTTCGGAAAGTCTTTATAATCACTGCCTAAAATTTCAATCTCCTAAGCTCAAAAACACAGTGAAGCCAAGGATTTCTATCTCAAATTTAGACCTAAGATTTTCCAACAAGAGTTCCAACCTCAAACAAGTTTCCGACCAAATTTTCCGACCTAAACTTCCAATGAAAAAATTCCAAAATGTCCCCACCCTTAACATGAAGAATGACGGGGTTTAAATAGAGAGAGAATTAGGATTTTGGATCAAAACGCGGGAAAAACGAATTTAAAATTTGAAATCCCCCCACAGAAACGAATATGACCTTATTGATGTCGGATTCACAACAGAAGGTGTTGGAATGGACGCTCTGGATCTATCCCTAGTCCTTGGCAATCGATGTGGCTTGATACTACGACACCAAGGACGAGTCCGCGTCGTTTTGTGCTGCAGGTCGTACAACCTTGCAGTGCTGCAGGAGTCTTTCTGCTTTGCCTCGTCCATACGCGCCTGAGAGAGACGAGGGAAGAGAGATGAGAAACGCATGGGGGAAGGGGTCGCTTGGGGAGAGACGGGTAGGCCTGGCGTGAGGGAGATGCAAGTTTCGCGTCTGGGGGAGGTGTTTTTGTTGGTGTTCTTTCTGTTCCTGGGAATCTGTCGCGTGAGGGGGATTTTCTGGGTTTGTTTTGTAGGGGGAATCGTGTGGGGGAGTTGGGGAAGAATAAAGAAGGGGCTGGGTCAGGTTGTAGGCGCCGGGTCGGGTAAGGAATGGAATTGGGTTGGGTCGGCGGAATGGGCTGCTTGAATATTGGGTTTTGAGTAAAGTGGGCCTACGAATTGGACTTAAGGAATTGGGTTGGTAAGGGAATTAATTGGGTTGAGGATTTAAGTGGACCTGGGGTAAATTGGGTTGGATTAGAAGGTGTTAGGCTGAAAAATTAAGAGGGGTTGGGCCTGTGTGTTAAGTGTTGGGTTGGAAAGGTAGTGGGCTGTTAATTTGGGAGAAGGCCCAAATTCGGCTCTTTAAATTGAAAGGGAAAATGGGTTCAATTTAACAAATAGCCAATTCATTTAAAATAAAACGAACTTGGTATAAATTTATTAACGAGCTTATTTATTTAGTAACATAATTATTTAAATTGTAAAACAATGATTCAAAATATAATCATGATTTAAAATAGACTAGTTTAATAGAATACCTTCTAAATTTAAGATATATATATATATACATATATATATATATATATACATATATTTATATATATATATATATATATATATTTTTGAATAATCATAAAATATACTAATTATATACATAATTAAAGAATATATACCTCATCTAAAGTTATGCTAAAAGTACCCGAAATAAAATAAAATCCATGTATTATATACATTTTTTATTATTTTTTTTATTTCGCGAGATTTATAAAACTAATTAACTTAAATAATTTGGAAAACTCACGAAGCTCGATAATTAATTTATACCGACGTAGGTCAAAAATTGGGTTTCAACAGTTGTTAGCTGAATCTTTACTCTTGGAAGTGTTCGGAGAGTGGGAAGTATCATTCAAGGACGAATGTTGTCCAACTAGGGGAGAATGTGACACCTTTAAAATGGCTTAGGTGAAGCTAGAGCCTAACATGGTTGTCATGAGTGTATAAGGTCCTAAAATGTTTTATACTGTGGAAAAAAGGCAGTGTCAAAATATTTAGGTTCATTGGAAGTAGAACGTCAAGGGACGATCAAGATGTTCGAAGACTAGTCACCTTTGTGCCTCATGTGTTGTTATGTGCCTATATGTGTGTATCATTATCTTATGAGGATCTTATATGAGTTATAATAGTGTTTATAGTAAGTGTGTCATGTTTTATGAAGTTTGGATACCAAACGTCCAAGAACGTTCATGATGTTCGAAAGGTTTGCCTTGAAATGATCTTTTGTGTCTTGGCATGTTTCATAAATTTTACGTGTTTGATTAGGATAAAATTGATGTGGGAGGTACTAAACTGTATACGATCATATTTGGGTTGGAAACGTCTGGGTGAAAGTCCCCAAGGACCAACCAAGGGTCCTTGAGGAAGGTCCCTTCATGTGAGCAAAACTTGTCAAGGCCAGCCCCAATCGACTTAGGCAATCGACATCCAGTAGGATGGTCGAATCCCCGTCATTGGTGGATGGTTGTCAATATATAGCCTAGGGATATTAATCTCCCAATGTCCTATCTCTAAAAAAAACGACGGCCAGCCAGGATGGTCCATTTGTGGACAAACACTCCGTCGATGGCAGGCGTCGATGGTGCATGCAACTCGCCTGCTTCACTGTTAAGTGAAGGGGTTAATTGGTAAATTCACATCACATCAAAATAATGGTTTGGGAGGTTACTTAGGGGTATTTTTTGTATTTTAAGTAGATGTGTATGTCCTAAACCCCGAGATGAATTTGTTTATCCAAATCAAAACCCCAAATTCTCTAAGAAATTCTCTAGAACTCCATTGGAGTTCAAAACTCAAGAAAGAGCTTGGATTGGAGATTGGATTGGTGATTCTTCATAAATTTTGTGGATTAACATAATTGAGGTATGGTTTTCATCCTTGAAACTCTATTAATCAAGGAGCTCAATATTCAAAGAGATTTCTAAAGTCTTCTAAAGATGAACTTGTCCAATTTCATGATCTAGCCATGGGTTATTGCATAAAACGTTTTCAATCATTGATTATTGATTTAATTGATTCTATTATGATGATTCTATCTAAAATCTTCCATGCAAAACATAATCGCTTCAAATTAGCTATATTTTGGATGTGATGATCTTGTCTTAATGCTTATGAAATTCTAGTGTAGTTTTCTATGGGCTATTGAATGATATAAGAGTTGTATTGGATTGATGTTTAGGTTGTCTTATATATATAAATCTATGAATATACCTAGATTCATTGAGTATTATATGTATTGAATTTATTATCATAGTCATGGGTAAGGGCCTATTGGTATTATATTGGATGATTTAGCTATGGATTGAAGTGGTGAGAATGGATTGGTGGTACGCTACCCTAGTTCTCTTTATTTTAAGAAAGATAGATCTTGAATTATATTGTGATTAGTATGCTCCACTTATTGTGGCATTGATATGTGTTATAATTGTAGATGATGTGGCCTTGTGGGCGTTACTTTATGTATTATAATAATCATGGCCTTGTCGGCAACTACTTGATATATTATAATGATTGGTATAGTTAAATTATGTGAAGTATGATTAAATTTATACTTGTGATAAGATTAAAGTTTTTGTTCTTCTATTGATGTTGCTAGGTGATCATGTTAGACTATGATTATGTCCTTATGTGTGTGTAATCTTAGTGTTGATGTATAATTCTTCCTACTTGACTATATGTGTCTATGATGGTTATATTGATGATGTTATATTAGTGTATAGGGTGACCTAAATATGATGAAGGTTGTGTCTATTTGCTTCTAGAATTTTATGCTTATGTGGTAAATTGAAGTATGTGTGTCTCTTGTTTGGTAGACTTGTGTCCCTTGCTTGATACCTATGGAATGTATGTATGAGATGTCTTTACTTAGGATGGTAAAGCATCTTAGTTTTGTATGTATATATGATACGTCGTCTTGAACATAGTGGGAAGGTCAAATTATGTGCAACCTTTGAGAAAGAAGGTTATGATATCCACGTGATTAACTGTACTATATTCTTTTCACATCCGGTTTTACCCCCTAGACGTAACCTGCATCACCTTCCTTTTTAAGGAGTAAGACTAGCCTCTTAGTCTCATGTCATTACATTCATAAGTTGAAAATGCGGAAAAATTTAAAACTTTCATTATCACTATTTGGAGGTTTACATATACCTATACATACATATAATATATATTCATATTGAGTGTACATATACCCTTAATATAGGAAGGCTACATAGCCTTATACTTTTATTACACATACATATACGTAAAATATAGAAATAGTGTGAATGATTGTCCCATCTCATACCATCTAACGAATATCACAATATGGGCATAGCCCTTACATCAATCCAAGAAGACCATGTATACGTCATACAAAAGTAAAATACTCAATTAAAAATGAAAGGAATAAAAGAGTCAATAAGCTCATAAATAATCCGTCAGCTAGAGGATGGCATTGCCCTCGAAAGTTAAGGACCTACGCTAATTGGATGAAAGGAAGAATCCAAGCCTTCAACAATGTTGTCTTCCAAACTCTTCAATGACCGAAACTTAAAATGTTTGAGAAAAGGGAAGAAAATGGGGTTTGTATTCCACATGTACTAAGTATGGGATCCTATGCACATACACAATAAAAACATGCTAAAAAATACTTGTCGCGCTCCATTTTTCGTAAAAATGGGTTTTGTGCAAGACCTAACAACTCTTTTGAGATTTTGTTTTTGGAGTCGCCACCTAACGAATTAAGGCGCGTTAGGGCACCTATCTAACGTAACAAAGTCTAGCTAAGGTCAACGAGTCAGAGATCAGGGTAACAGTTTAAATTACCTCGAGGGAAAGCTATTAGGCATCCCTCGAGGTCCACAAATGTGGGTCCCAGCCGTATCTCATGCAAATTATGTGGGGTTACAAGTAACAAATAAGGTCACTTCACTTATTAATTTATTTAAGTAGTATGTTTGCTAGGTGATAAGAAATATGAAACAAATGAGACCATTTTATCATTTTGATCAATTAATTAATAAAGTCTAGGTGATAGCAAATATTAACGATTAAAATTATTTTTATTAAATCTAACATGTGAGGCTAGGTGATAACAATAAAATAGATATACTAAACAATTGAAAGAGACAAGCGAGAGGATAGAAAAGAGACAAACAAATAAGCAAACAATTTTATTATTTTTTATTTTAATCTACCCCAAATAAATATAATTGTAAAAGATTAACAAGTAAAGGATAAAAGGGAAGGGAGACTCTTAAAGAATTTTTGGATCAGCACTGGACTTTTCTTTTTTCGATAGGTTGTTGTATAGGGACAAACAAAACCAAAGTTTGTCTTTCAAGCCTGAGTCAATGTCATCATCTCCGTAGGGCCAACTACCCCTACCCAACCACCAAATGCATTCCGTACCTAATAGGTGTCTAATCATTCTAGCTTGATTGTCCAAGAGGCATTGGACTCTTAAAGGGTAGGTTTAGACAAAATAGAATATAAGGCCCTCCTAGACACCAAGTCAAACAAACAAGACAAACAAAATGGTCATTTAAGCACGGTGGACTTAAAATAGTCCTCTAAATTCTAATTAGACATACTTGCAAACAACTCAAAATTGTGAAAGGTTTCATGCTAAATGTGAGCATACAAAGTTATAATAACAAAATTAATTACGAGAAGACAAATATAATAACATGGATGTAAATTTTAGTATTGAATTGACTTTAGGGTAAGATATGATTAATGAAATAATAGATTTTATTTTGTTTCCAAGTGTAGATAAGGGATGTGATCCACACACACTTATATTTAAAACAATAGAGAATTTAATTATTAATGCAAAATATAACTTAAGACAACAAATTTTATTTATTTAGGCAGAAATTTTATTTTAAGAACAACAATAGATTTAATGCATAAAATTATTTTAAAAAGAAGCAGTAGAAAAATATTATGAGTACAGGAAATTATTTTAAATAATGTTTAACATGCAAAAATTAGTTAATTGAGAGAACTTAATTATAGCAAAGTTTTTTATTAATCCTGAAATTATGTTTAAGAGATAATAAACTTATTAGATGCAATAAATAAATAGAAATTGTTTTATTTTTTAAAAAATTGTAAAAAATATGCACAACTAATTTTAATTTTGTTATTGATATGCTGAAAATTTACAAACCTATTGTCATAATCTCTAGGTGTTTAACATACTAAAATGAAAAAGTAAAGAAACAAATCAATTATGAACATGCTAAAATAAGTTAAACATGATTTCTAAGTGATTTAATAATCAACACCTGCTAGAATAAATAAGGTAACACGCATACAATGGAAGAATGATTGTAATGTAAATATTCATAGTAACTAATTACTCTCATATATACATATATAAACAACACACATAAAATATAAAAAGGACAAAACATAGGCAAAGACATATCAACACACATAGGGGATCAAGATAAGGAGTGCTTCCACACATCAATGATAATAAATGCAAAACAAAAAAATTAAAAATAATAGAGGGTTGACTAATAGTAAAATGCTAATTAAGAATACTAACTGCTTAATCAGAAAAGAAATAGTAGCAATAAAAACAAGTTGATCCAACTTTTATTCGAACAAAAGCAAAGTAGAAAAGTAGCAAATAAGAGCACTTGAATATTTTACCGAAATCTTAATTTATTTTTTAAGAGTAGCAAGAGATCAATGAGAGAGGGAGGAGTCTATGTCTTGTGTTGAGAGAGAATTAATGAGTTTTGTGTGAGTTGGGAGAATGTGAGTTCTTCTCCAAGGTGTGTATGTATCCAAAGAATGAAAAGGGGGTCTCTTTGTATAGTAGAAGAGGGAGGAACAAATATGGAAATATTTAAAAGAAATCAATTAATTATCATATTTTCCTTATTATAAAGAAGATTCAAATAAGCCAAATTATTTAAATATTTTTTACCAACTATAAGCAAGTAATAAAATAAGAAAAGAGGGAGTAATAATATTTTTTCTTAAATAAATAAGAATCAAAATAATAAAATTAAAAAAAAAAAAACATTACCAAAAATAGATAAGCAAGAATAAAAATTAGTAAAAAAAATAATATTTTCCCTAAAAAAAAGAAGATCCAAAATAATATTAAAATATAAACAAATAAGAATAAATAAGGAAGAGTAATATATTCCTTTAATAAGGAAGGGTCAAATAAAATTTATTTTTTTAAAATTATTTTTACCATATAAAAACAAGTAAGGAAATGACAAAATAGGGAGAAATATTATCTTCTTTTTTATATGAAATAAAGAAGGGTTAAAATCAGCAAAATCAGTTTTTTGAATTATTGCTATTATTTTAGCAAATATATGAGCAACTAAATTTAACAAAAAAATAACTTAAGGTCAAACATTTACATAATAATAAATTACCATAAATATATATGTAAGAATCAATCTAGGCAGACATTAAAGGAAAAGGAGATCAATTATATTTTTAATTCATTTTAAGAGAGAGCTAAATTAGAAAATTAATATTTTCATAATATATAAATATCTTCCCCAAAAAATAAAGTAAGAAACTTATTTTTTTAATCACATGAGCAATGATTTAATCTATAATTTTAGCAAATTAATTTAAACATATTTTATCACATATTAGCATGTCACAAAAGTCAATCAAGGATAACCATAAATAATAGTATACTAACAATATTATTTATATTTAACACAGAATCAAATACGAAAATATATTTTGTAATCATATCGATCAGTTATCAAGTAATCTACAGTATACTTAAACAAGCTAGATTCAAAATGAGCGCAAAGATTAAAAAAAGTCATGGACCGATTTTAAATCATCATGATAAGATAATGCTAATCAGTAACACAGATGCAACATCACACGATCATCCACACAAAAATCATTTAAGACTTATTTAGAGACAAAACTAACTAGCATATAATATACACATGCTTCGAGAATTTTTAGAAAATCAACAACAACATTCCATAAGATCAACCAACTCACAATTTATTTTCGCTCATCGATAAAACATGCATAACATTAGGCAAAATTAACATTTATAATGGAAAATTAAAAGAGAAACTAACTCGGACGGATCTGTTGAGATCCGTCTTAAAACCAACCGAAATATTGAGAGTCTACGCCATTTATTTGCTAGGATTGCTGACCGGAAAATAAGGAAAAGAAAGGGAGCAGGGCTCGCCGGAGTTCCGTCCTTCTAGCTGTTTCTCGCTGGCCGGAGCTTCTATTGTACCTGCAAAGAGAGAAAAGAAAAGGGAGGGAAGATAGGAGAAGGAAGGAGAGGGGTTCACGCGGGGAGAGAGAAGGGAGGAGGAGCGATGGGATAAGGGGAGAGGGACGGCTTAGCGCATCTCGTCGGCGTCGCTGTTTCTTTTCTCGCCGTCTGGCGTTATTGCCGCCTGGGCTGCTGCTGTTCGCTGGCCGTTGCTGATTCTACCGGAGTTCTGCTGCTGCTGCTCCTGGTTCTTAAAAAAGAAGATAAACGAGAGGCGGAGGGAAATGAGAAGAGGGGTGAGAGGGAGAAGAGAAGATGAAGGCGGAGAGAGGGGGTTCAGGCGGGGAGAGAGAAGGGTGGAGAAGCGGAGGGATAAAGGGAGGAAGCGGGGGGAGAGGGGTGATGACAGAGGGGCGTCGCCACCTCTAGCTGATGGCCTCGCCGGCAGAAAAAGGGAAGAGGGACGGTCGGTTGGAGAGAGGGAAAAGGGGAGGAAGAGAATGTTTTTTTGGTATTTTAGGGTATTTGAATTTAGGAAAAATAGGAGGTTAAATCTTGACCGTAGAATTTAATAAGAGATAAAGGGCTAGGATTTGATCTAGGATTTATTTTAAAGATGGAGAGATGAGATTAAAAGATGAAGAATTAAAATCATATTGGTTGGAGGATTGGAATGGCTAAAATTGCAATTAAATGGGGTAGAATTGAAATGAAAGAGTGGCTATGATTGGAATAAAATTTGAAGTGGAGTGGCTAGAAATAAAATGGGTTAAGATTTAAATGATTTTGAGGAAAATTTAGGAATTACTATTTAATTAAAATACTACATATCTAAAAAAAATTATATAATTGAACATCACTTAAATTTTAAAACATTTTAAATTCATTAATGATTTTAAAATATTTTATAATATTTATTATAATTTATTAAGTGAACATACTAAAATATATAATTTTCAAGCAAAATCGAATAAAATTCTAAACTTTAAATATATTTTAGAATCTGTATTTAATCGAATAATAATCCTAAAAATCGTTAAAGGTCAGTCGAAATTGGGTGTCAACAATACTTTTTATCAAAACATGCCAAATTACCTCTTTAGGGACTTAATGCAAAGTCAAGTAAGTCAAATCAACCAACCAAACATGCTTACTATCTCAACAAGCTATCCTTATCCAAATATACTTGAAACCATGATTTACTACAACCCTAACATAAAGGAATAATACCTCAAGAATTAATAAGAGCTAAGCATATCATAATAAGCAAGACAACTACTCACAAGTCCTTATCAAGTCAACAAGTGCAATGACCAAGCAAAGCCCCATAACCTTACTCAATCAAGTATCCTCAACAAGAAAACATGAACAGTGTCCTACTTTACATATCATGGCATTTAGGTTCACATTTCATCATAATATTAACATTACAACCATAGGCATATTCATAAATTAACTAATCAACATAGAGTAAATCATAAACATATATAAGAATCTCCTCCTTAGACTCCCCTCAAGGCTAACTAGTGCAATGTTTAGGTAGAGTCTCATACCCCTACCTAGACTAAGCTAGACACCTGAGGTTATCCAAGTTAGAGTTCAAGTCCTTTTATTCGTTTTACATTTTGGGAACATCTTACCCTAACCTACATAGACCACATGAGCTAGTGTAGAATCCTGTGTCATAAAACCCTACACTGAAAGAAGGCGGACTATTGTCCAAGGTAGTACCAAAACATGAAACATAGCAACTACGCGGATCCACTAGCTAGTATTCCTATAGGGGCAACATAATTCAAGAGATATAAGTAATAGTTGGGACCCTCTTTATGCACCATGCATTATAGTCTCCAATCTCAAGAGTAACATAGTGTTCCTACCATTCCCTATGTGGGAAGGGAGACTCCTCAATCTAGTTCAGTCAGTGCTAAGCTAGAGTCCCTTTTTGAAATTTCTTTAAGCCTTTAATTAGCAATCATAGCTTAATTTAGGTCATAGGGTCTACCCCTTTTATAATCATCATCATCAATATTTCAATAATAATTTCATGAGTATAAGTCTTTTCATCACAATTCATATAAGTGAGGTTAATACATCAGCATTTCATAGAGTATCAAGGAACATTGATATTTTTCACCATCCTTATATCAAATACATCTTAATCAATATCACAACATAGTCAAGACTTTCAATTCATCATCATACAACCCTATAATCCTTATATAATTCATGCTCCAATGTAATATCATGACTTAACAACAATTATTCACAATTGGAATTAAAGATAAAGATTCTAAGACTTACCAAGTCTTACTCATAGTCTACCATCAAGGTCTTATAATCAACCCATAACTCAAACCAATTAGGGGAGTAACATCATCACACAATGATAACCAATAAATAACAAGGCCAATTGTATCTCTATAACACAATTCAACTCTAGATCACAACTTGAGACAAGATACATATGCTAATCTCACCTTTACAATCCATAACCTAAACCACATCTCAAGAACTAGAATAATATGCCTATATTAATCTTAAACAATCATAATTACGCCGTAGGATAGTAATTAAATCAACAACCAACTCAATTGAATGATCACAATACAATATAGGGCAAGATCACTACCTAGGGTTAGGCATGGAGGATCATGTTTTCAATTTAGGCCAAATAATCAACAATTAGCCTACAAAAACTTAATTACATGTTAATCTACTCAATATAACCCTAAGAAATCATTAACAATTCAATACATAACTTCAATTTCATAATTGGATGAAACCCATAAGAAAAATCAGCTTTTGAAATTTGTTTTGAAGGAAACCTTTAAGGAAAGAGTCTCAAAGGTGAATATAACCCATACCTTAACGTTTGTCAACAAATTTGATGGTGAATTTGACCCTTTCCAGCCTTCAAACACTATTCCTTGCAAGTCTTCAATGGTGAGTTCATGTAGAGAGATAAATAAGAGAGAAGGAAGAGAGTTCATTTGAGAGTTGTCTTTAGGTTAATGAGGGTTGAGGATATTTATTGTGGGACTTAATCAACTTAATCAGTATCCCTTTAATCCCCAACTAACCCAAAACCACATAATTAATTAGACAAACTAAATTTAAGTTGTGCGTCAACTTAGGACCCTCACATACGAGACTCCGCTTATGGGCCGTCTGTGAGTCGACGAACATTCCCCCCTCCGTCCTGCACTCTCTCGTCTTTGTCAGAGACTATGTAGGCTAGGGCTTCCTCCAATTGTCTATGTGTGGGACGACCGTTGCATCAACGCCGCGTCGATCCACATACAAACCGTAGTCTACATCTCTACGCTCCGTCGATGAGTTCAGAGGTTGTGCAGGTGAAGGGTTCTTCTCTACCAGCCTAAGTGTGAGACGATGGTGGCATCGACACTCCATCGATCCACACATAGGCTGTCTACTGTCCCGTCGATGCACACTGCCAGGTTGTGTTGCATCAAACTACAAGGGTCATCCTCAAAGACCCTTGGTTAGTCTTTGGGGAGTCATAATCGGATGTTTCAGCCATGAAACTACTCAAACACATATTAGCTACCCTTCCACCAATTTTCGTACATTTACAACTCCTAAAAGTTAGTCAAATATGTTAAGGCACACTAACATCCCTCTGAACCAACTTCCCGGACGTCATCGATGTTTTGGTTCTTCAACTTCTTAAATAACCTATATTCATTAAAAATGGACTTAGAAACAGTACTTAGACCTTATGACACCCATGTTAGGCTTTACAATGCATCTTGGATTTTCAAGGTGTTACATCATCCCCCCCCCCCCAGGAAATTCATCCCCGAATGACACCAAAACTCTTCTGAAGGAAGGAATAGACTCAAGACTAGCATCCCAACAAATCAACAACATCAAATCAACAAAAATCATGTCATTTCAAGAAGTCAAATATCAAAACTCATATTACCACACACAAGGTTCAAAACACTTCATCATGATGAATTTCTTCCTCACAACACTTCTGAGCTTCAACATACATTACATGAGTCAATTAAAACAAAGACTTTGTCTCAAGTTGTGATCTAAGCATGAATTAGCCTTATTATTCTATTGATTATCATTTTGCTATGATGTCACTCTCCAAGTGGGTTGAGTTATGGGTTGATGGTAAGACCTTGATGATAGACTATGAGGAAGACTTGGTAAGTCTTAGAATCTCTATCTTTACTTCCAATCGTGATTAATTATTGTTAATCCATGATATTACATTGGAGTACGCATTACATTAGGATTATAGGGTTATATAATGTTGAATTGAAATGTCTTGACTATGTTGTGAGGTTGATTAAGGTGTATGTGCTACAAGGATAGTGAAAACTATCAATGTGCCTTAAAAGTTATGAAATGCTAAAGTGTTAACCTCACTTATATGAATTGTGATGAAAGGACATAAACTCATACAATTCTTATTGAGCTATTGATGATGGTCATTATACAAGGGGTAAACCCTATGTCCTAAATTAAGTTATGATTGATAATTAAATGCTTAAAGGCATTTCAGAAAGGGACTCTAGCTTAGCACCGAGTGAACTAGATAGAGGAGTGTCCCTTCCCACATAGGGAAGGTAGGAGCACTACATTACTCTTGAGATTGGACATCATAATGCATGGCACATAAAGAGGATACCAACTAAATCTCCTAGTTATTGAACTATGTTGGCCCCATAGGAATACTAACTAGTGGATCCTAGGAATACTAGCTAGTGGATCCACGTAGTTGCTTTGTTTTATGTTTTGGTACTACCTTGGCAAGTAGTCCTCCTTCTTTCGGTGTAGGGTTTTATGACACCGAATTCCACACTAGCTCATGTGGTCTATGTCAGTTAGGGAAAGATGTTCCCAAAAGTTAAAACGAATTAAAGGACTTGAACTCTAACTTGGATAACCTAAGGGGTCTAGCTTAGTCTAGGTAGGGATATGGGACTCTACATAGACATTGCACTAATTAGTCTTGAGGGGAGTCTTAGAAGGAGGTTCTTATATGTTTATGTTATGATAATATATGATGTATATATATATATGATGACCATGTCATATTGTTGATACTATATGTTGATTTGTTCATTTTTGAATATGCCTTGGGTTATAATGGTAACATAAGATGAAATTTAAGCCTAAATGACATGAAATATAAAGTTTGACAGTGGTCATGTTTTCTTGTTGTGGATATTTTGATTAAGGTTATGGGGTCTTGGTCATTGCACTTGTTGACTTAATAAGAACTTGTGAGCAGTTGTCTTGCTTATTATGATATATTTAACCCTTATTCATTAGTTGTGATATTATTCCTTGATGTTAGGGTTGTAGTAACTCATGATTCTAATTGTGTTGGGATAAGTGTTACTTGTTGGGATAGTAAGCATGTTTGGTTGATTAGTATGATTTACTTGACTTTGCATTAAGCCCCCAAAAGGGGTAAAATAGAATGTTTTGATAAAAGTCCCTTTTTAGCATATTTTGCTTGTGTATGTTCATAAGATCTCATACATAGTACATGTGGAGTACTAACCCCATTTTCTTCCTTTGTCCCACACGTTTTAGGTTCCAGTCATTGAAGTGTTTTGAAGTAGATATCGTTGAAGGCTTGCATTCTTCCTTTCATCTAAGTAAGGTAGGTCCTCAACATTCGAGGGCAATGCCATCTTCTAGCTTTGGTCTTTGTTATGAGCTTATTGGCTCTATAATTTCTTTCATTGTCAATTGAATATTTTACTTTCTTATGATCTATGTATGGTCTTGTTGAATTGATGTAAGGGCTATGCCAATATTGTGATATTCGTTTAGATGGTATAAGACAAGACAATTATTGAGATTATTTCTATAATCTTTATATATGTGTGCAATAAAAGTAGAAGGCTATGTAACCTTTCTATATGAAGGGTCTATGTATACTCGATATGAATATATATTATGTGTATGTAGAGGTCTATGTAAACCTCCAAGTAGAGAAAGTAAAAGTTTTAAATTTTTCTGCATTTTTCAACCTATGAATGTAATGATATGAACTAAGAGGCTAGTCATAGTCCTTAAAAAGGACGATGACGCCGGTTATATCTCAGGGGTAAACCCGAGTTAACAAATTTTGTATCAGAGCATGAGGTTGAATATCGTTTAGTTATGTTTCTCTCTGTACCACGTCTCTATATGTTTGGATTCATAATTGTGAAGCGCGCCACACTTATGAGTAGGAACTTATATGATGCTCATGAATCACTCTCTTTCTTGGAAATCTTATATCATGCCAATATAGTATACTTATGGTGTATTTTTGCCTCTAATAATATTGTTGTGCTTATAGGAAGCATGAACACTCGAAGGAATGCGGCTCGAAGACTTGAGGAGAAAGTTGATAATATTATAGATCCTCCCCATTATGAGCAAGTTCCTCCACTTGAGGAGAATGCTAATGTTGATCAAGACCGGCTAACCCTCCACCTATGAAGGAGGCGGAGATGAGGGCTATTCTTGCTCAAATGGCCCAAGATTTGACTGCCCAGGCACAATCCACAACGGTTCAAGCCCAAGGTATGCCGGCTCAAGCCAACCGGGATGTTGCTCCTCGTCCATATCAACAATTCACTTCTATGGCTTCCCGTCTAAGGGACTTCACTCGGATGAACCCTCATACTTTCTATGGGTCTAAGGTTTATGAAGGCCCCCAAGAATTCCTTGATGAGGTCAACAAAGTGCTATATACTATAGGGGTGACTTTAAGTGAGAAGGCGGAATTTGCCTCACATCAACTAAAGGATGTGGCCCAAACTTGGTATGTGCATTGGAGGGACAATAGGCCATTCAGGGGTGGTTTGGTAACTTGGGAGATCTTTAAGGCGGCATTTCTAGATCGGTTCTTCCCTAGAGAGATGAGAGTGGAGAAGGTGATGGAGTTCATCAATATTAGACTAGGAGGGAGGAGTGTTCATGAGTACTCTTTGGAATTTATTAAGGTGTCTAAATATGATCCTTCCTTAGTCTTCGATCCTAGAGACGAAATGAGCCATTTTGTGATGGGGGTGTCGGAAGACTTACAAGAGGAGTGTCAATCGGCTGTGCTACATGCCAACATGAACATTTCCCGTCTTATGGTTTATGGACGAAGGGTTGAAGAGGCAAGAGCTAAGAGAAAAAGTAGAGATGCTAAGAGGGATAGGTAATTTGATGGAGTCTCCTCTAAGAATAGGTTTGAGATACAAGATAAGCCTAAATTTAAGAAGAGGGGTTCAAATCAAGTTCCTACCAAATTCCCAAGAGCTAGTGGTGATAGGGTTTCTAACCCTAAATTTAAGAAGGGAAAAGGTTCTAATTCACCAAATGAGAAGCTAATTTGTGGAATGTGTGGTAAAAAGCGCTATGGTGAGTGCCTTTAGGGGACGGATGATTGCTTAAGTTGTGGCAAGACTGGTCACAAAATGAGAGATTGTCCAAACATGAAGAGTCATGACAAGGGTAGTGTCCAAGCACAAGCAAGTGGTTCTAGTGATACTCCCAAGAAGAACCACTTCTATGCTCTCCACTCTAGGGGTGAGCAAGAGACCTCTCCCGATGTGGTGACCGGTATGTTAAAAATCTTTACTCTTGATGTGTATGCTTTAATTGATATGGGTGCTACTTTGTCCTTTGTTACACCACTAGTAGCTAAAAAGTTTAATGTTTTACCTGATATATTGCATGAGCCTTTGGAGTCTCTACTCCAGTGGGAGAGTCGGTTGTTGCTAAAAGAGTCTATCAAAATTGTCCTATTACATTGTCCAATAGAGTTTCTTATGCTGATCTAGTAGAACTTGATATGCTTGATTTTTATATTATATTGGGTATGGATTGGTTGCATGCATGTTTTGCATCCATTAATTGTAGGACAAGAGTGGTGAGGTTTAATTTCCCAAGTGAACCCGTTATTGAGTGGAAGGGGGGAAATTCTATTCCTAGAGGTCGCATCATATCTTTTCTAAAAGCATGTAAAATGATCTCAAAGGGTTGTTTCTATCACATAGTAAGAGTCCAAGATTTGAATTCTGAAATTCCTCCTATTGAGTCGGTCCCCGTAGTGAAGGAATTTCCAGAGGTTTTTCCCAATGACTTTCCCGGTATTCCTCTCGAATGGGAAATTGATTTTTATATCAATTTTCTACCGAAAACAAATCCCATTTCAATCCCTCCATATATGATGGCTCCGGCCAAATTGAAGGAGTTGAAGGCTCAACACGTCAAAAAGAAGGATGGGTCTTTGAGAATGTGTATTGACTACCATCAACTCAACAAGGTCACCATTAATAATAAGTACCTTCTCCCTCGGATTGATGATTTATTTAACCAACTCCAAGGGGAGATTTACTTTTCAAAGATAGACTTGAGGTATGGATATCATCAACTTAGGGTGAGAAGGGAGGATGTACCAAAGACGGCCTTTCGGACTAGGTATGGGCATTAAGAGTTCTTGGTCATGTCTCTCGGCCTCACTAATGCTACGGCGGTATTTATGGTCCTAATGAATAGAGTATTTTGAAATTACCTAGATTCATTTTTCATTGTCTTCATTGATGATATCTTGGTATACTTGAAGAATGAGGAAGATCATATGAGTCATTTGGTGGTAGTGTTTCAAACCCTTAAAGAACATCAATTGTATGCCAAATATAGTAAGTGTGAGTTTTGGTTGAGATCGGTTAATTTTTTTGGGCACATAATTTCTAGTAAAGGAGTTGAAGTAGACCCAAGGAAAACAGAAGCGGTGAAAAATATCCTAGACCATTGACTCTGACTGACATAAGAGTTTCTTGGGTTTAGCGGGTTACTATCGGAGGTTCGTGGATGGTTTCGTGTTCATTGCGTCTCCTTTGACTACTTTGACCCAAAAGAGTAGAAAGTTTGAGTGGTCGGAGGCATGTGAGAAGAGCTTCCAATAGTTGAAAGATAGGATTACTTCCTCTCCGGTGTTGACCTTACCAGAGGGTACAAAGGGTTTTGTGGTGTATTTTGACGCATCTCGGTTGGGTTTGGGTTGTGTGCTTATGCAAAACAGTAAGGTGATAGTTTATACATCAAGGAACCTAAAGGTACATGAGAAGAATTACCCCACTCATGACCTTGAATTAGCGTCCGTGGTGTTTGCTTTGAAAATTTGGAGACATTATTTGTATGGGGTTGATGTGGATGTTTTTACCGATCATAAGAATCTCCAATATGTCTTTACCTATAAGAATTTTAATCATCGATAAAGAAAGAGGCTTGAGTTGTTGAAACGTTACGATATGAGTGTCCTTTATCACCCAGCAAGGCTAATGTAGTTGTGGATGCCCTAAGTCGGATGAATATGGGTAGTGTATCCCATCTTGATGAAGACAAAAAGGACCTAGCAAGAGAAGTGCATAGGTTGGCTAGGTTAGGGTGAGGCAGGAGAGTGCTACGGATGGGGGTGTCGTAGTTCATCATAACTCTGAGTCATCGTTAGTGGTTGAGGTGAAGTCCAAACAACACCTTGACTTAGCCTTGATGAAGTTGAAAGAATCAGTTCTTAGCAAGATGAATGAATCATTATCCCTAGGGGGGACGGTGTGTTAAAGTACCAAGGGAGATTGTGTGTTCTCGATGTAGATGGGTTGAGCGTTCGGATCTTAGAAGAAGCACATGGGTCCCGCTACTCAATTCATCCAGGGTCGACAAAAATGTACCTTGACCTAAGGGAAATATATTGTTGGGAAGGTCTAAAAAGAGACATAGCGAAATATGTTGCTAAGTTTCCAAATTGTCAACAAGTAAAGGCCGACCACCTAATGTCGGGTGGCTCACTACAAGAGATCCAAATTCCAACTTTGAAGTAGGAAAACACTAATATGGACTCTATAGTAAGTTTACCCCAGACCCAAAAGTCCTATGATTCCATATGGGTGGTTTTGGATTGATTAATTAAATCTGCTCGCTTTATCCCCGTCAAGTTTATATATTGTGCAGAGGATAATGCAATAATCTTGATAGATGAGATTTTTTGCCACCATGGCATTCCATTATCCATCAAATCGGATTGGGGTGCACAATTCACATCTAGATTTTGGAGGTCGTTCCAAAAAGGGTTAGTTACTACGGTGAACTTGAGCACCGCTTTTCATCCCCAAACGGATGGTCAAATGGATCGTACGATACAAACCCTTGAATATATGCTTAGAGATTTCAGTATAGATTTTAAAGGGAGTTTGGATAGTCATTTACCTTTAGTGGAGTTTGCCTACAACAACAGTTTTCATTCATTCATTTCCATGGCTCCCTATGAAGCATTGTATAGTAGGAGGTGCAGGTCTCCTATTAAATGATGGTTTGAAGTGGGTGAGACATCACTTCTTTGTCCTGAGGTTATTTACAAGACATTTTAAAAGGTTCATATCATAAGGAACTTGCGGCAAACAGCCTATAGTCGACAAAAGTTTTATGCCGACAAAAGGAGAAGGGATTTGGAGTTTGAAGATGGTGATAAGGTGTATTTAATAATTTCACCAATGAAAGGGGTGTTTAGGTTTGGCAAGAAAGGGGAATTGGGTCCTCGTTATGTGGGTCCCTATGAAATCTTGCAAAAGGTTGGTATGGTTTCCTATGAATTGAAACTTCGTAGTGAATTGTCTTCGGTTCATCCGGTTTTCCATGTTTCTATGTTTAAAAAGTGTATCGGTAATCCCGAGTCCATTCTTCCTATTGAGGGTCTTGTTGTCAAGGATAACCTCTTTTATGAGGAAGTCCCAATTGAAATTCTTGATAGGCAAGTCAAGAAGTTGAGGAGTAAAGGGGTGGTTTCCGTAAAAGTGTTATGGAAAAATCAATTAGTTGAGGGTGCTACATGGGAGGCCGAGGCCGATATGAAATCCCGTTACCCTCATATTTTTTAGAATTAAGGTTAGCCATTATTTTTAATTATATAATTATGACAAAGATTTTTTTCTTGATTTTTGGGTGAAGTGTTGGAAAATGACATTTATTTTGAAAACCTCACGAAAAGTCGTATTGTAAAGTCACTGTAGTATTTCTATTTAAGAAAAAAACTTCAAATTTTGCTTTTCTTGCTTTTAGTTATGTTGTGCATTTTTATATGGTGAGTCTTCATGAAATGATAGGTATCATGTTGTAAGTTGAACTTTGTGCTAATTAACTCATGTGATTTATGTTGAGCTCATAAGTATTGTGAAAAGGAAATGCCTCATTATGACGTGTTTTGAGCCTTATGTGTGGTATATGAGTTTTGATATTGTCTTTGTTGAAGTGATATGATTTATGTTAAATTGATATTGTTGATAGGTTGGGCTTCTAGTCTTGGGTCTATTCCTTCCTTAAAAGAGTTTATGTATGAATGTTCCTAAAGGGGAGATAATGTAACATCTTGAAAATACATGACTCATCGAAAAGCCTAACATAGGTGTCATAAACTCTAAACACTGTTTCTAAGTCCATTTTTAATGAATATAGGTCATTTAGAAGGTTTAAGAACCAAAATGTCTGGGAATTTGGTTCAAATAGATGTTAGTGTGCCTTGACCTTTTTACTAACTTTTAGGAGTCGAAAATGTATGAAAATGTATGGAAAGGTAGCTAATGGGTGTTTGAGTTGTTTCATGATTGGAAATTCTGGGTATGACTCCCCAAGGACCAACCAAGGACCCTTGAGGAGAACCCGTGCAGTTTGATGCAACACTGCCTGGTAGTATGCATCGACGGGGCAGACGACGGTCCGTAAGTGGCTTGACAGGGCGTCGAGGCCACCGTCGTCCCATACTTATAAATATTTATGAAGGCCCTTGTTTGCCTAGGTACTGTTACACTCGACGGAAAGGGACGATGGGGCGTCATTGCTCGACAGGTTGTCGAGGCCACCGTCATCCCATACATAGATAAATTGGAGGAATCCTCGCCTGCAAATTATCTGATAGATATGACGAAAGTGCAGGAAATGGGGGGTGTCCGTCGACCCATCGATGGACCGTCGACGAGGTCTCGTCGGTGAGGGTCGAATTTCACTGATGGACTTTAATGATTTCATTTAAATTAATTAAATGGTTTAGGGGTTAGTTAGTGATTAAAGGGAAACAACATAAGTTAATTAATCCCCTTTAAAAATACCCTTAACCCTCATTATCCTAAAGCCAACACTCAAAATAAACTCTCTTCCTTCTCTCTGATTTCTCTCTCTAAAAGAACTCACCGTTCAAGGCTAGCAAGAACTAGGGTTTGGGGGCTGTAAAAGGGTGGATTCTTCATAAATTGTTTAGAAACATTAATGTATGGATTCTATTCACCTTTGAGATCCTTTTCTCCAAATTTTTCTTCAAAATAGATTTTAAAAAGTTGAGTTTTCTTATGGGTTTCATACAATTACGAAATTGAAGTTATGGATTGACTTGTTAATGAATTCTTAGGGTTATATTGAGTAGATTTACATGTAATACAACTTGTTATGATAATTGTTGATGGTTTGGTCATATTGAAGAACATGATCCTCTATCTTAACCCAAGGTAGTGATCTTGACTTATGTTGTATGTTGATCACTTAATTGATTTTGTTGTTGATTCGATTAATATCCTATGGTGATATTATGGTTTAATTAAGATGAATTATAGGACTACTATGCTAGTTCTTGAGATGTTATTTAGGTTATGAACTATAATGTGAAATTTGCCTATGTAATTTGTCTCAAGTTCTGATCTAAAGAATAATTGTGTTACAGAGATGAAATTGGCCTTATTATTATATTGATTATCACTGTGCTTTGATGTTACTCCACGAGTTTGGTTGAGTTATGGGTTGATCGTAAGACCTTGATGATTGACTATGAGAAAGACTTGGTAAGTCTTAGAATCTCTATCTTTACTTCCAATTGTGATTAATTGTTGTTAACCCATGATATTACATTGGAGTATGCCTTATATTAGCATTATAGGGTGGTATAATGTTGAATTGAAATGTCTTAACTATGTTGTGAGGTTGATTAAGGTGTACCTGCTATGAGGATTGTGAAAACCATCAATATGCCTTAAAATGTTATGAAATGCTAAAGTATTTAACCTCACTTATATGAATTGTGATGAAAGGACTTAAACTCATACAATTATTATTGAGATATTGATGATGATGATTATACAAGGGGTATACCCTATCGCCTAAATTAAGTTATGATTGATAATTAAAGGCTTAAAGACATTTCAAAAAGGGATTCTAGCTTAGTACCGAGGGAACAAGATAGAGGAGTGTCTTTCCCACATAAGAAAGGTAGGAGCACTACATTACTCTTGAGATTGGAGATCATAATGCATGGCGCATAAAGAGGATCCCAACTAAATATCCTAGTTCTTGAACTATGTTGCCTCCATAGGAATACTAGCTAGTGGATCCACAATGTTGCAATGTTTTATGTTTAGGTACTACCTTGTCAAGTAGTCCGCCTTCTTTAAGTGTAGGGTTTTATGACATCGGATTCCACACTAGCTCATGTGGTCTATCTCGGTTAGGGAAAAATATTCCAAAAAGTTAAAATGAATTAAAGGACTTGAACTCCAACTTGGATAACCTAATGGGTCTATCTTAGTCTAGGTAGGGGTATGGTACTCTACCTAGACATTGCACTAGTTAGTCTTGAGGGGAGTCTTAGGAGGAGGTTCTTATATATTTTTATTCTATGATAATGTTTGAGGTAAAGGTAAGGGTTAGTATAGCAAGACACGTAGCCGGATCAAGGTGCGGAGTGAATTTTCTAGATTTCTGACCAAGGATTTAGAAATACATAACTTATCACTTTGCATGCAAGATACTAGGAAAAAATTCTTATAGTTATAATTATCAAATGAGGAACCTGTGGGGAACACGTAAACCCTAGTTACTTTTATTAATTGATTAAACTCCAACATTTGAATCTGTTAGTTGTCTCCTTTAATTTAGCTAGTTATTTTCATTCATTTAGAAATAAAAATCTCCCTTTTATTGTCTATGTTTTCTAAGGAAATAATTGACTAAATAATAGTAATAATATATTGAAGTTAAGTCTGAACTATTTTCCTCGTGGAAATGATCTCAACCTCATTAGTTGGTTATTTACTTGATACGATCGCTTTACTTCTTATTTGAGAAGTAAATTTGAGCTATCAATGACTCCTAAAAGTTAGTCAAATAGGCTAAGGCACACTAACATCCTTTTTAACCAACTTCTCGGACGTTATGGACATTTTGGTTCTTAAACCTCCTAAATGACCTATATTCATTAAAAATGAACTTAAAAACTGTACTTAGATCTTATGACACCCATGTTAGGCTTTACAATGCGTCTTGGATTTTTCAGGTGTTACAATTCTGAATTCATGATCTAGTCTCATGATTGATGAAAGACATGAAATTTAAACACTTTTCAGTCATTAAACACTTTTTCAGTCTTCTTCTTCTTCAGCAGCTTTTTGAGCTATACAACTTCCTTGGATTGACAATATATTTTTATGTCTTACTTCACCACAATTATAACATTTGAGTGACTTTTACCATAATAGTTAAAAGACTCTTCTGTCTTTCGAGGCAATCTTAAACCACGTGATAATTCAGAGTGCGATATGTTTTTTGTTTAAATTTCCCTTTGTCGACAATAAGAGCATTTCCTTTCCCTTCGACAAATACACCTACCAATTGTTTTCCTAGTAGCTCTTGTGATGACGAAAAATTCTCAAATTCCTTTATGGATGAATGTTGATACCATCCTTGAATCGAAATCACAAATGTAATATAGTAAGGTTTCAAACAATGAATGACTATTCTTCTCATTCCTGTTGTAGAAATAGCCTCCTCCAAATTTAATAAAGATATATCATAACACAATTTTTAATCTTCAAAAACTAATCAGCGATAGAAAGGTTACCTTGAATTTAGCCAATTATTCTCCAATATATGCAGTCGAGATTCATTTTTCTTGTTGAAAAAATGATCGAGGATCCTCCATATTTCATGAGCAAATTTATAATTTATAATATGATCTAATAAAGTGGAGGATATGGACCTCCTTAGAACAAAATCCTCCTTAGGATTAATCTACTTCCACTTCTTGTATATGTTATTCTCTTGTCTCTCGTCAAGAGGATTTTGTGTTACTCCCATTGACAACATCCCACAAATCCCTGTTCACAAGGTATGATTCCATACATGTCTTTTATATTTTGTAATTGGACTAATTCAACAACTTCATTCCTAGTCTATTAACATGATCCCTAAAATCCATATAGACAAACTAGTTGAATCTACCACTAACTCGATCTTGAATAAAATCCAAAAGAGAATGTATGACTATGACTTTGGTATCATGTAGAGAATAGCAGAAGAAAAGTATAGTCGGAGAATTTACTTCTAGGCCAAGATCGTGAACTAAGATAAAAAAAAAATTCAACTGATGAAGCAAGGAAGATAAAAAGGAGAATATGTATTTTGGATAAGACAACTTTGTTATAGAAGAAGATCATTTTATTTGAGTTGTTCTTTGGTTGTTTACGAATTACTATAGCTCCCCCCCCCCACACACACACACAGACAATTATAATTTTGTAGGGATGCTTCTAGACATTATTCTAGATACATCTACAAGAAAAATCTAGATATCCTTATCTTCTAACTATCTAAGAGTTTAGGTATTTCTATAAATCACTATAAATAGGGGGGAAAGTTAACTATACAAATTAAGTACCTTAATTACCACTATATGACAATATTTTTTTCGTCTATATAACAATAGTTTTTTTTCCAAAGGTATGTTTTACTATTAAAAAAAAGTTCTAAAAAATTGTTGATTAGTGCTCCGCGATTTATGCTATTCCCAAATATTTCTCAAATCTTTTACCTTTTATGATTGGCTCAAATTGGTTATAAATATTCTCTCCTATTAAAAAAAGGTATTTTAACAAATTTAGAACTCTCTTTTTGTTCATTTCTGGTCCACTTCAATCATGGATACAAACAATTATTCAATCCTAATTGAGCATAAATAGCGTTGGGACGCATCATGTATTAATGATAATTCGCTATTTAATTGGTGTTTTTTTCATTGATTTTTGTAATTGAAAACTTGATGGTTACAAGCGAAAAAATAACATTGCAAATTACTATAAAAAATTGAGATTTGATAATCGAAATACAAAAATATTTAATGATATATCTCTTTTGATAATTGATTTGATGGAAGTGCTGGTTTTTTAATCATCAAATGTTGGACTATATGTTTGTTGTCATTCGGATTTTGTTTTTTGTACTACTGATGGTGATATGCTGATTATCAACAATAATATGGTGTATATTGTGTAAATCCATATTATGAGTCGCTTAGTACTACATGAATATGGTGTAAACACCATTTTTTTAAATTGAGTTTTAGTTATTATGAGTTGTTCAGTTATTTAATTAATGGTGTAATATATGTTGTTTTTGTTATTCACCAATTTTGTGTCTAATTTTTATATTAATTCTTTAATATTTTTAGGGTTTTGATAATTGGAATACAAAAATATTTAGAGATAATATGTTTTGGTAATTGATTTGGTGAAAGTGAACGTCTTTTAGTTATCAAAATGTTGGACTGCATGATTGTTGTAATAATGATTTTTTTTGGTATTTCAGAAACACACACACAAAAAAAAAAGTTAAACACAATTAGAATATGTTAGGTTATTAGCATTTTAATATTAATATTTCACATATTAAATTGCTTTATTTTGGAGTTATAAGAATGACCATTGATAGGCATTTGTGTTTTAAACTACCAATTTAATCATGCTATTCATCTTTGACTTGGTAGCCATGTAATGTCATTACTTTTGGCTTTATTGGTTGAATTCATTGAAGAGATAAAAACATTCCAATAAATATTGGAATGAATAATGTATACATCATCCATTAGCATTGGTTGTTCATCACATTATTTCATTCTTAGTTCCACCATTACTCTTTGTAACCTATGTAACTCCTATTGTAACCTATGAAACTTCTAAGGCCAATATCTTCACTATTTACTACCTCCATTCATTTTCCTATTCATTGCTAGGAAGACTTCTTGTAGTATAAATAGTGGTGGTCTTCATTTAGTTTGAAACACACAAAAACACAAGAGAAAATAAAGAGTGAAAGAGTTAGTCTAAAAGAGAGCTCTTATTGGTTGAAGGGAGGTGTTATTTTTTGTGGAGCTTTGAACTCAAATCTTGTCCAGAGTTGTTGAGTTAGACTTTGTGAAAGTTGTTGTATCCTGGAGGGGACAAGTCAAAGAGGACTACTGCTGGACCGGTGAAAACATTTGCTGCAGTGGGCTTGAATATCCTTAAAGAGAGCGAGATATCCGCGCCTCAGCCTGAAGAGATTAATTTCTTTATTTTATTTTCAATTGTAATTTTGTAATTTTATTATCTTGTAAGTTTTCACTAACAATTTTTAGGAGATTCAAAGATGGCTACAATTGAAAAAACCGTGGATGTCAAGATAGGAGATCTGAACAACCCATTTCGGTTCAATTGTAACCTTTTCAAGAGATGGAAGGGTAGAGTACTTTTCTACTTAAGTCTTCTCAATGTTTCTTATGTATTAACCGAGAAGAATCCGAATAAAGAAGACATCACCACCATGAATGATGATGAAATTATTTCTCATCTAGAGAAAGTGGAAAAGTACGATGGTGATTCCTATAAGTGTCTGTATTATCTTCTTAATTGTCTATCTGATAATTTTTATGATTATTATGATAGAACTTACTATAGTGCAAAGAAATTTGGAAGGCATTGCATAGTAAGTATGATACCGAAGAGGCTGGAGCGAAAAAATATGCAACTAGTAGATTTTTTCGTTTCCAAATGGTGGACAACAAATCAGTGGTAGATCAAGTTCAAGACTTCATCATGATTGTTGGAGAGCTTAGGTTCGAAGAGGTTAAAATTGGAGATAACCTTATTGTTTGTGGCATAGTGGATAAACTTCCACCTTCTTGGAAGGAATTTAAAAAAACTATGCGCCACAAACAAAATGAAACCTCTCTTGAAACCTTGATAATGAAAATCCGCATGGAAGAAGAAGCAAGGGGCCAAGATGCACTTTTACAAACAGAAGAGAACAACATCACATCGAAGGTAAATTTAATTACTTCGAATAATGTTACTTCTGAAACTCATAAAAATACTTCTTTAAAGCCTAAGAAGAAAAAATTCAAGAAAAATAATGATAGACCTCCCAAGAAAAATAATGGTGAAAATCACCAACCACAAAATCAACAAGTTCAAGAAAAGGGACCATGCTTTGTTTGTGGCAAGAGTGGGCATATTGCTCGATTTTGCAGATTTTGGAAACGTGGTCCTAACCTCAGGCAAACGTTACCGAAGAACCTTTTGTGGCGGTGATTACCGACATAAACATGTTGAGAATGTTGATGGATGGTGGGTTGAATCTGGTGCAAACCGTCATGTCATTTATGACAAAGACTGGTGAAAAAAATATACTCATTTTGAGGAGCCCAAAACCATCATGCTTGGTGATTCTCACAATACTCAAGTGCTTGTAAAGGGAGATGTTGAATTGTGTTTTACTTCTAGAAGGATATTAACATTGAAAGATGTACTTTATACTCCTTCTATGAGAAAAAATTTGATGTCTAGTTTTCTTCTTAATAAAGCAGACTTTAAATAGATTATTGAATCCGATCAATATGTAATAGTGAAGAAAGGTATTTTTGTGGGGAAGGGGTATGCATGTGATGGGATGTTTAAGTTGAATGTTGAAATGAATAAAACTTCTACTTCTGTTTATATGCTTTCTTCTACTAATTTTGGCATGCTTGTTTGTGTCATATTAATGATCGTTATGTTGGAATCATGGGTAGTTTAGGATTATTACCAATGGTTAAAAAGAATTTTGAAAACTGTGAGGCTTGTAGTAAAGCCAAGATCACTAAAAGACCTCATTTTCAAGTTGAAAGAAAAACTGAATTGTTAGAATTAGTTCATACTGATATTTGTGAACTTGGTGAAATTATGACTCGTGGAGGTAATAGATATTTTATCACTTTCATTGATGATATTTCTAAGTTTACATATGCTTACTTGATGAAAAATAAAAGTGATGCTTTTGAAAATTTCAAAACTTATATCAATGAAGATGAAAATCGGTTTGGAAGAAAAATAAAAAGAACTAGAAGCGATAGAGGCCGTGAATATGAATCAAATGATTTTAATTCTTTTGTTAGACCATTGGGAATAAATCATGAAACTACTCCTTCTTACTCTCCTTCGTCTAATGGAGTAGCAGAAAGAAAAAATAGAATTTCGGTTGAATTGACTAATGCCATGCTAATTGAGTCACATGCACCTTTAAATTTTTGGGGTGAAGCTATCTTAACTGCTTGTTATATGTTGAATCGTGTGCCTCATAAAAAGTCTAAATTGACACCTTTTGAATTGTGAAAATGTTACTAGCCAAGTTTGGGATATCTAAGAGTTTGGGATTGTCTAGCCTTTGTGAGGCTAATGGATCCTATGATTACAAAGTTGGGTAAGAAAGTTACTACTTATGCTTTTCTTGGTTATGCTTCAAATAGTACAGCCTATAGATTTTTTAATCTTGAAGATAATATTATAATAGAATCTAGTGATTCCATTTTTCATGAAAATAAATTTCCTTTTGCTACTTAAAATAGTGGGGGTCAAAGGATTGAACAAAATATTTTGTCACTACCTAGTTCTTCTACTTCAACTTTGAAAAATAAAGAAGTTGGTGATTTTGAGTTAAGAAGAAGTAAAAGAGCTAGAGTAGAAAAAGATTTTGGTCCTGATTTTTATGTGTTTAATGTTGAAAATGACCCTCTAACTTTGAAAGAAGCATTATCTTCACATGATTCTATTTTTTGGAAAGAGGCTGTAAATGATGAAATGGAATCTCTAATTTCTAATAAAACTTGGAAGTTAGTTAGTAAATGATGAAATGGAATCTCTAATTTCTAATAAAACTTGGAAGTTAGTTAATTTACCATCGGGTTGTAAAACAATTGGTTGCAAATGGGTCTTAAGAAAAAAGTTGAATCCGGATGGTTTCATTGATAAATACAAGGCTAGGCTAGTTGCAAAAGGTTTTAAACAACTAGAAGGCCTAGAATTGTTTGATACTTTTTCTCCGGTAACAAGAATTACATCCATTAGACTTTTACTTTCTATGGCTGCAATTTTTGATTTGCAAATTCATCAAATGGATGTAAAAACTGTTTTTCTAAATGGAGACCTAAATGAAGAAATTCATATGGACCAACCCGAGTGTTTTGTTGAAATAGGCCAAGAAAGCAAAGTATGTAAACTTACTAAATCCCTATATGGCTTGAAACAAGCACCAAAGCAATGGCATGAAAAGTTTGATTCCTGCATGATTGAATATAGTTTTAAAACAAATGAGTGTGATAAGTGCATATATCATAAGTCTTGGAATAATTCACATGTGATCATTTGCTTATACGTTGATGATTTGTTGATCTTTGGCTCTAGCATGAATGTTATTGATGAAGCTAAAAATGTTCTTAGAAGCCATTTTAATATGAAAGATCTTGGTGAGGAAAATTTTATTCTTGAAATAAAAATAACAAGAACATGTGAGGGGATTTTCCTTGACCAGTCACATTATGTTGACAAAATTTTGAAAAAATATAACTTTCATGATTGCAAGCATGTTGCTACTCCTTTTGATTCAAGTGTTCACTTATTTCCTATTGAAAGTAATGATGTAATAAATCAAAAAGAATATGCTATTATAATCGGAAGTTTGAGATATGTGACTGATTGCAGTAGGTCTGATATTGCATATGCAGCAGGAATACATGGCAGGTTCACAAGCAAGCCAGGTAATGAACATTGACATGCTATAACAAGAGTTATGAGATATTTAATTGGAACGAAAAATTGTGGTTTGTTCTATAAAAAATATCCTACTGTACTTGAAGGCTTTTGTGATGCAGATTGGAACACTTTGTCAGGTGATTCCTGTTCTACCACTAGTTATGTCTTTACTTTAGGTGGTGGTGCTGTTTGTTGGAGATCAAAAAAGCAAACTATAATTGTCAATTCTACATGGAGGCTGAACTAATTTGTTTAGCTTCAGCTAGTGAGAAAGCGAATTGGTTAAGAGATTTATTGTTTCAAATTCCTTAATTTGAAAAATCAATTCCTCCTATTTTAATTCATTGTGATAGCACCGCTGCAATTAGTAGAGTTCAAAATCGTTATTACAACGGTAAATCCTAACCTATAACGAGAAAACACAGTAATGTAAGATCGTATTTGACAGGTGGTACAATTAATGTTGATTATGTCAAATCTTATGATAATCTTGCAGATACTCTTACGAAGGCCTTAACAAGAGAAAAGGTCTGGAGCACATCGAGGGGGATGGGAATGAAGCCTACAAATCCTTGAGTCATATATGAGGAAACCCAACCTGGGGACTAGAGATTCTATAACCAGGTTCAAAGGGAAAAACTAATCATATGATGACTTGTTGTGAAACATGCACTATTTTTTTCCTTCCCATGATGTGAGTGCATTGTTTCCTGTAGTTTGTGAAGGTTGAGTTGATAAAACTCTTAATGAATATCTGTAGCTCGTATGGGTGGAGTGTTAATCTTACAGGAGCACTCTCGACAGATTTCACCTATGTGATGTGTGGAAGTAGGTCGCTTCCTATGAGAATGGGGTTTATTCTCAAATGCACTAATGAAACCGGGATAGCACATGGCCATAATGTGCTGGCTGTTAAAGCTCATGTCAACACCTTGATTATTATGTGTGAGCAGTGATATTTTATTTCCCTAAAGCAGTCGTAGTTCAAGTCTGAGACCACTACGACTCTGGAGTAAAAGTTACTGTTTCACTTAGTGGAGGTTCAATGTAGAGCACACCTTCATTATGCATAGTAGTCTTCCTTCAACTGAGATACTCTCTTATCTAAATATTAAAATGAGTGGGGGATTGTTAGGTTATTAGCATTTTAATATTAATATTTAATGTATTAAATTGCTTTATTTTGGAGTTATAAGAATGACCATTGGTAGGTATTTGTGTTTTAAACTATCCATTTAATCATGCTATTCATCTTTGACTTGGTAGCCATGTAATGCCATTACTTTTGGCTTTATTGATTGAATTCATTGTAGAGATAAAAACATTCCAATAAACATTTAAATGAATAACTTCTACATCATCCGTTAGCATTGGTTGTCCATCACTTTATTTCATTCTTAATTCCTCCATTACTCTTTGTAACCTATGTAACTCCTATTGTAACCTATGTAACCTATGAAACACCTATGGCCATTATCTTCACTATTTACTACCTCCATTTATTTTCCTATTCATTGCTAGGAAGACTTCTTGTAGTATAAATAGTGGTGGTCTTCATTTGGTTTGAAACACACAAAAAAACACAAGAGAAAACAAAGAGTGAAAGAGTTAGTCTAAAAGAGAGTTCTTATTAGTTGAAGGGAGGTGTTCTTTTTTGTGGAGCTTTGAACTCAACTCTTGTCCAGAGTTGTTGAGTTATACTTTGTGAAGGCTGTTGTATCCTGGAGGGGACAAGTCAAAAAGGACTACTGCTGGACCGGTGAAAACATTTGCTGCAGTGGGCTTGAATCTCCTTAAAGAGAGCGAGATATTCGCGCCTCAACTTGAAGAGATTAATTTCTTCATTTTATTTTTCAATTGTAATCTTGCAATTTTATTATCTTTTAATTTTTTACTAACAGAATATTGTCAAGAATTGTTACTAAAAATTATCAAACAAAAACATTCGTGACATTGTCTTAATAAAAATGCAAATTTTTAATTCTTCTTCCCCTCATGATTAACTGTAGGAATCTTCCTTTCCACTAATTGTACCGGTATCGATTTTCTCTTTGCGTAATTCCCCAACAATGCTCTGTATCGCAAATAAAGATTTTCAAAATAAAAAACTGAATTGATATATCTATAACTCCTCGACATACATATTCAACGAAACAACATGTATACAAGCAACAATCACTACAAAAATAAAAATCAAGTGTTAGAATTAAAACATTATATGGTACAAATAAACACACTATACTTATACTGAATCATCAACTTCTTGTGGTTGTTTCACGCTTTACAATAGCCAAAAGGATCCCTAGCTAACTGATTTTTTAAAATAATATATAATTGTATTTCAGTCGGTCAATGTCTTTCCTGAATCCGTAAAATCAATAGAAACTGAGAACAATGGTATTATCTATCTTTGAATGTTTTTGCACCAAACATGTGGATAATGAACTTCTAGCAAATTTTCTTTGCACTTCGATTTTGTATGAACACCATAACCATTTTTTGTTGAACTTTGTATAATGATGATAAATTGATAACAATACACTTAATTTGTTTTCATCTGCATTACCAACTTTGACTGGCGATTGAGTAAACGCATTCAACTCATAAGATGGTCTTGGCTATCAACGACTACCACAGATCTGTTTAGCCTAGGACTTTTACATCGAACAATGATAAAAATTTTAGTTAATTGAATTTTCAAACACTTCGGTGAAGAAGTTTAGAGGTTTAAGAAAAATGAAAGAAGCATATGGAAGAGTTAACCTTTAAACTGCTGGAAAAAATATTTTCAAGATTTCTTCGAACTAGAAATCCACATTGATACATACACCAATTACACAGTAAAATAAAAAGCTTTACAAAAAAAGGAATAAAAAGGTGTGATCCCAAAAAAGTCTACTAAGCGTAACAAAGGGAAATAATAAAATTAATGACACGTGTGGATTTGAATTTGTATTAGGAGAGATAATATTTGATAAAATTTAATATCCTGATTATACTCCAGATAATAAGGCACGTACTCCTAATAGTATGAGAGAATAATTGGTAAAAACAAAAACAATCAAATACAAAAATTAAATCTTACGTATGTAATTTAAAATTTATTTTGTAATTAAATATAGTATATTGATATTTTGTTGATAAAAGTTTTAAGTAATATACTTTTGTAATTTTCACCTACATAAATATCTAATTCTCTAAAACATCTCTTAAGTACTTAAGATATTACCCTACATAAATCTCGAAAATTTTACTACTTTTTGTACCTTCAAAAGATCATTTTTATTTTTCACCGTAGCCTGTTAAATGAAAAATAAAATTTTGTTGGCCATTTTGGTTATTTTAGAAAGGGTCCTACCATCTTAAACTGATACTCTTACAAAGTACTTCTATTTTTTTTTCTTTTTTCAACTTAGAATTGTATGAGTTAAATAGTGGCAAAATATTATACCTTTAAGGGCTTTTTCGAATAGGCCAAATTTCCACTACCAAATTACTACGGATTGTTTTAAAATTAATCTATTATAAACATTGTATGTATGGAGTATATTGAATTTCGTTTCATAAGAAGCATCCTTCTAAAAGGGAAATAGGACTTAGCTCGGTAGGTTTTAGTATCAGAAATGCTGAAGTAGACCTAATAAGTGCCATGTGTAAGAGATTAACTGTGTGCGCAAACACATAATTTCAGAAGCCACAACAATAAAGGAAAGATTGGAATGATGTAGCAGTTACAAACTCACTCACAATAAAGAACAACTTGGAAGGTTGCCTTGGAGTGTGGCTATGGAGGTTAATGTTAAAAGTGTGCTAAGAGATAAAAAGAAATTTCTCGTGTGCTGTTGGGGCTGCAGATAACAGTTGGCAGGAAGATTCTAATCTAAGACAAGTGACATCAGATCAACAACTATTCAAACGAGTATCAACTGAGAAACATTGTAGACATTTATTTAACACACATAAGTTGTTGCACTTCAATCAGAAACACTAAATCCTTACTGTGTGTGTGGTATCAACATATCGGAGTAGCAGTGAACTAGTGGTGACAACAAAGGCTTGCTTAAGCAAAACTGGAACAGTGAAAATCTTCGTGTTCATGTACAGCAGCTTTAAAAGATGGAAGAAAGGTTCTCAATTTCATTATCCATAGACTATTGCACTTGTTTGCTGGGATAATAATGACCAAAAGGAGGAAGGAAAAAATCCTACATGCCTCTAATTATGATATTACTTTGTTAGATATCTTAATGTAATTTAGGAGTCCTCTGAGAGCCTTCCCACTGTCAATGGCTTCTCTGGCTCTATCAAAGGCTGAACTTATGTCTTGAGCTCCATCAGACCCAAGCAAATGGTCAACCATTCCAGCATTTAAAACAATTCTATCGTAGGCTGGACCTTTCTCACCACGTAAAGCTGCTAAACCCAACTCTATATTCCTTGCAACCTAAATAAATGCAGAAATAAACGGAGTATTAAAAATCCTGATTTTCCTTTAGATAAAAGCCCAAGGAGGTAGCCTACAAGTTGAGAGAGAAGCAATTAAGTTGAAACAATCAAACTCATCTTCTTCACATAAATTATGCTCATTTGAGAGGGTAGCAATCATGTTAAGACGATCAGCCTAGTCTTCCCTTCAGTATAGAAATTTTAGATCCCAAACTAAGCAAAGATGATGTCTTACACATAATTAACTTTACAGAAGCAATGATCATTTATACTTTTTTAGAATTGATGTGCCACAAATAGAATAGTCAAATTATACAATGACCAAGAGCAATCAGTGTCACATGCAAAATGATAACTGAAAGCTAGCAGGTATTTAGAAGTTGTGTCGGTTCTATAGCAGGTATTTAGAAGTTGTGTCGGTTCTATCTTTTTGGTAATTAACCCATTAAGTACCTTTCAGAAAGGTACATCAATCTTAATAACCGATATATCTTCAACATTTTAACAACATCTCTTAGCTTTTATTACTTAAAAATAGTCTATCACCATGATATTAATAAGAGAAAAGGAATAGTTTGTCCATATTTTATGCCTTTAAGATAATCAGAAAGCTAAATAAATATCACTTACTGATCTGACAAATTTTGTACTAAAAATACAAATCAAAACCCGGTAACCGAAAAAACATTTGGAAGAGAACAAGAGAGATGGAGCTTACAGATCTATCTGTTCTTGGAGTATCTGTGGATGCAAAGCCATAATCACTAGCATTCACCTCAATATTGAAACTCTCACGTGATACACCTGCGACATCTTAATAGACTTGAGCTTGCAACTCAACACAGACGGTAAAGGATAAAATCACTGACAGTACAGTAAACACGTACCATCAACTGCACAAGCAGGTGCCAAATTCACTGAGCGAAACCCTGAGCAATAATTCACAGGAAGTCCTTTTGATGCATTTGCTGACCGCAACCTTGTCGTCATTGAAAGTGCACCTTCCTCGCCCTAAATATGCAAACATATACAGAGATTACATGAAATCAATGCCTGCACGAGTTTACTCAGGTCAGAGATGATAAAAGACAGTGGATGGTTCATCCCCCACTACTTCCCAACCCCCCCCCCCCCCCCCCCCCCCCACCCCCGGCCCCCCAAACAAAAAAAAAAGAAAAGTAACTCTTTCAGGCTATGAAGTACCTTGACAACCAAACCAGCATGCACACCCCTTCTTCTCATAAGCATTAACAATGGTTCTTCATAGCCTCCATGATAGAAACCAGCAACAATTGCTTCCTTTCCCCGAGCCTGAAGAGAAAACAGCACATTTCAACTGCAGACCATTTTGTTCAAGCCAGCGAGCTTCTGGTGTTTTGAAGGTAAATATACACAAATAGGAGAAAATAAAAAGATATCTGAAAACCAGTAGCTTCTTTCTAAAGAACCTACATGTGATTGAGAGTAAATCAACTTAAATCATTAACATGACTACCTGAAATCTAAAAAATTTAAATAGCCAACTTGGCTGATTTGGTACAACAGGAATAAACAGTACCATGACCTACCCGCACAATTTGTTGAACTTTCTCAGCTGTTGCCAGTGGTGGACGTTTCTTTATATGTTCCCTTAACCCAATCAATGAATATCTGCAAGGATAATAACATATGTACCATCGTATCAGCTGATTTTTATTATCATATGAAGTTTAACGCAGGTATTCATAAACCAATAAGCTAAGAGACAACTTCTCTCTACTACTGAGACGAGCTTAAACGAACATCTAGGATCTCTACAGAAGGACAATGACCACTTGCTTAACCGTTGAGCTCAGCCATTAGTGACAGGTAATTTTGCAAGAAAATTGAAACAAGTAGCCACTAGAGACAAGTATAGCATATTATGCATACAGATTTTAGATGTACAACAGCAACATACCCGGTGAAATCCCATAAGTGATTTGGGAAGGAAAAACGTACGCAGACCTTATAACCACTACCCGGTGGAGGTAGTGAGGTTGTTTCCAAAAGATTCTTGGCTCAAGTGCAACAAATCCCGGTATGAAGGAGACAGTAAAGAAAATATAGCAAATAACAAGGAAGCAGTGCAAAAGTCTACCCATGAGGAGTCAAAACAACACAAAAATCATGTGATAATCGAAACACCATAGACAACTTACTAGGATAGATAATTAAAAACAATAATATACAATGATAGAAGTAAAAAAACAAGAACTACAATTATAAAAGTCGCACCAAAGCAAACACCACCCACCCAAAGCAAGACAACATAGACTACCTACTAACATTCTACCCCAATACGTGTCATCAACACCCACCCTATCTAGGGTCATATCCTTGATAACCTGAAGCTATCTCATATCCTGACTTATCACATCTCCCCAATACATCTTACGCCTACCTTTGCCTCTCCTGGCACCTTCTATAACCAACATCTCACAACTCCTCTTTGGTGCGTCTATGCATTTTCTCTTCACATGTCCAAACAATCTCAATCTCGCTTCCCTTATCTTGTCCACCTCGAGGGTCACTCCTACCTTATTCCAGATATCCTCAATTCTAACTTTATCACTCCTGGTATGACCACACATGTAATGCCCTCAAATATTTAAACTAATATTTTCACTCCAACAAGTCATTCTTTGATGATAGCAACAACTCCTACTTCACAATTCCTTGACTTTTGAGTCGTGGAAAATTTATTTATCTTTAATTATGTTGGTACTATAAAGAGTAGTGTCGGGTAGTTTAGTGAATTATCATGACATGATACACATCCTCCTAATAATATAAATCAACTGTGATATTATCAAACGCTGGGCAACCAACAATGACTTTTTGGGCAGCCACCTTTTCCCAGTAAGCTCTAGTGATAAATATCACGTGTATAATGCATAGCATGTGATTTTGGAGCTCCTCTATAGAAGTTGGTTCCTTTATGACTACGAAACATTTCTAACTCTCTCATACAATAATAGTCCACAAAACCACCAAAAGAATTTGTTCCTCTAGGGATGAATTTGAGATACACTCTACCTTGTGGTAAGTAATCATAATTTGTTTTGAACTGTGCAGTTTTTAGTATTGGCCAAACCCATCGGTGCCCCGTAATGTTGGCACCAAATTTCATATAGACACCTCAACTGGACGATATTTACTTTAGACACTTTAAGTAGGGTGCTATTATGTCATTTTGACACTTTTTGCTGAGTTGGCATATTTAGTGTGTTACACTTACTTTGAGCGCATGAAAGGCGTAATTTTTATGATTTTTTTTAATTTATTTTAATTTCTTCTTCTTCTTCTTCCTTCTCTCTCCTTCCCACACTTCCTCCACCATATACCACCACCTTGCCACCATTTTATATTCAACTTTCTCCTCTCTGTCCTTTCTTATTGTGGAAAATTAAATTAATAATATAAATCAACAAAAATAATTTAAGAAAGGACGAAAATATGTCTAGAGCATATATCTTCTTCATGATATCAAATTTCTCCACCTAATTTTTTCCATAGTTCCATTGTCGGAATGTTCGCCGAATCCTTTAAATATTCATTGGTCTATTTTAACCTCTCTCTCTCTATTTAAGTAAAAAAAAAATTCATATTCGATTTTTGAAATACTAATTTTCTACTTCTCAAAGCTTTTAACTTTTTCTATTTTGATGAACCATTTCAAGTTATTTCATAAATAGATTTGATCTTATCATGGATAAATTTTTTGGGTACTTTGAAACTTTCAAAACGAGCAATTCCAATGGTGAAGGTAATTGGAGGGAAAAAAAGGATGAATTTGAAGTATTGAAGAAATGGTAATAGTATGATAGTTGAATCATGGGTGTTGGATTATGACCCAAATTGGTTAGAGGAGGAGGAGATATGGAAATGGTGGAGGAGAAAAAAAATGTGTTGTAGATTTTTTTTCCTTTTTCTTTTTTATTTAAAGGTAATTTTTAAAGTAATTAATTAATTAAATAATTTTAAAATAGGTTTTTATTCATAATATATTTTCTTAATATTTATTTTATATATAAATATATATATGCCACGCGTCTTTATTTAATTCGCTACTTTGACACGTCATCGAAGAGTCTAATACACACATCTTATATATTTGGCTGGTTGTCAGAAAAATGTCAATATAATACAACGACCCCCTACTTAAGGTGTTTAAAATGAATAAGGTCTACTTGAGGTGCTCAAGTGAAAATTGATGTCAAATTTAGGTGGCTACCAATGGGTTTGGCCTTTAGTATTGTTAGCATATCTAGTTGTATAAAACCTTATTTTCAATGAAATAAATACGTTTTGGAAAGTTAACATATATACCTACATCTTTCATGAAGGACATAAAGTCCAATTTTGCCGTTTGCCTTTTCAAAACTAAGCTACAATACTTTTGATGATAATCTTATTTTATGTCAACATGATGTAACTACAAGAAATTAAAGAGTGTATTTAATTGTATTTTCAAGGATGTATATACTCATGTACAAGTTGAGGAACTTGATAGATTGGTTGGTCTACAGTTTGAGCTCTTGAAGTTGTTTGCCAATTTGTATGCTAAAGGCTAAGGTTTGTGCAATGTTTTGAAAGACACCACAAGGCGAGCCGCTCGCCTTTTTGAATTGCGGCGCAAATTAATAGCAAAAAATAAAGGCGGAATGACATGAGAGACCCCTATACTTGGCTTCGTTTGTCACATAAGGCCCATCTACTGACGAATTTGCCAGATGAACCCTCGAACCCACTGAAACATAACATTTTAAACCCTTTTGGTTGTGCATGCACTTCAAACACAATAAAAATAACACTGCATCATCCATGTAAGATTTTTAATGACTCGTTATTTATTTTTAATTTATTTAAAATTTACAATTTCTTTCTCTCTCTCTCTCTCTCTCTCTCTCTCTCTCTCTCTCTCTCTCTCTCTCTCTCTCTCTCTCTCGCTCTCTCTCTTTATCTTTATCTTTATTTTTATTTTTCGTTTTTTTATTTTTATTTTTATTTTTATTTTTCACTATGTTTCTCCCTCACCATCTTTGTTCTTGACTACCTCCCTCCATTTTTTACACCAAAACACACAATTGCAATCTTACATCCTTACCTGAATCATTGCCTTAAATAACTCTAATTTGTCGTTCTTCTCCAAATTTTCATCGTTCACAACTTTCTGTCATTTTTTCACCAACGTTTTTGTCCACAACTTGAACCACCATAAATCGTTCCTCCATTAATGCCGACCAACCACAGTAAAGTACCTGAATTTTCTCAATGAACCACACTAAAATATATTAACATGCTCTAACATCATCTTACAATTTTACACAATATATTTCACCTAATTTTACAAAGACATACAACAATCACTCTTCACTCTCCAAAATCACCGATTTTTTGTCACTTCACCACCTATATTACCTATCCTCTATTTTCTCAATAGCTTCTCTCCATATAATTTTATCTAACAAATTTTGAAATAATTACGATAACTGAATGAGAGAGAAATGGGAATTGGATTAGGGAAAAATGAGTGGGGGAAGAAAGGGTGGTAGACTGATAGTTAGAGAAAAGAAATTGGGGAAAAAACAAAGAGGGTGACATATTACATTTATTTATTTATTTCATTTTTATTTTTTTATTTAATTGTTTTTAGTCCAAAATTTAATGTCTACGCCCCTTTAACGCGTGAAATCACGTGTTTGTTCCAGCTCAGCTATTAAGTTGCCATGTAGACTAGGCAATGGTCAGAGGGGTTTAAAATGTTATATTTCAGTGGGTTCAAGGGTTCAATTGACAAAATCGTGAGTAGAAGGATCTATGTGACAAACATAGCCAAGTACAGGAACCTCCCAAGCCATTCCACCAAAAATAAAATATGTAAATACACACATGAATAATCAAAATGACAATAGCAATAACATATTAGCAAATATATCAATTCAAAAATTGAAAATAGATAGTACATACTAATAGTCTAGAACTTGGATGAGAAAAAACATAATAAAAGTCCAAACAATGAGCAAAAAAACAGGCGGAAGTAAGTCTGATGTCTGAAGCAGAAGGATAATGAATTAGAGGAAGAAGAAATCTGAAGAAGAAAAGAAGAAATATATATTGGTTAGACTTTGGAGTTGCCGGAGAAGTCTAGTCGAGTCCATTAGTTGGAGCCCCAGTTGTGAAAAATTTTAAAGAAGGCCCTAAAATTACCTTTCAACTTTTAAGTCCCTCAATTGGTTGCCTTTTTTGAGAAGGTATACAAAAAACCACACCTTTCTGTCCATGGCGTGACCTTTTAAATATCGCCTCGCCACAACTCTAAAAAGCGATGAAAAGTCGCCTCGCCTTTCACAATACTAGGTATTTGTATAAACTTATGAAGAAATGGCGACGAGGCGATCGCCTTTCACAACACTGGGTATGTGTATTAACTTATAAATATATCTAAAAGGTTTTCTAAATACGTGGTTACTTCTTGTCACTTGTACATGAGTATATAAAACCCTTAAAATACAATTAAATATCCTCCTTAATGTCCAATAGATCAATCATGTTAACATAAAACAAGATAATCATCAAAAGTAAGCCTAATATGTGTAAATAACACTATGTTTACAAAACACTAAATTTGGCTTGTCCTAGTACCTCTATTGTAACTTAGTTTTGAAAAGGCAATCTGGACATTATGTACTTGATGAAAGATGTAGTTGTATGTGTAAGCTTTCCAAAACGTATTTATTAATTGAAAACAGAGTTCGATACAACTAGATATGCTAACAATACTTAACATTGCACAGTTCAGAAAGAGATTTTGATTACTTACCACAAGGTAACGTGTGTCTCAAATTTCAACCAAAGGAACACATTTTTCATGTGATTTTGCTGATATTTATCACTAGAATTTGCTTTAAAAAGGTGGTTGCCAAAAAATTCAATGTTGGAGGCCAACTTCTACAATTATCACACTTTGATTTCTATAATTAAAAGGATATGTATATTTTAACGAGAATTTTCTAATCTAGCACAATTCTTTATAATACTAGCACAATTAAAGATAAGCAAGTGTTCCATGTCTCAAAATTCGAGTAAAGCAATTGTGAAGTAGGAGTTGTTCCCATCATCGAGGAATTACTTGTTGGTGTGAGAATATTAGTTTAAATATTTGGGGGTGTTACAACACATCTACCTCAACTTTGTATCTTCTGAACATGGGAGTTCTTGACTGGCCTACACACAGTCACATACAACAATGTCAATGAAACACCACTTTACAGACCTCACTTTAAGGCCTACCTCACCCATGACATCTTTGAATTTGCACTCACATATTCTATCTTAGTCCGACACATCCAAAACCCTTTAGCCTCCTAAGTATAAAGATTTTAGATATATATACTTTTATATCATTATTTCCGTATGACTTTCATAAATGTGGTAACTCTCTTTTACAATTAGCTAGATATCAATATTTAGTGTTTTATACTTGCAGTTTTGCACCACAAAGAAACTCCCCCCCCCCCCCACCAAACAAACAAATAAGTAAGATCATGATCGAAGTGCTCCAATCAAAGACATAATGATGTCACATTGATCATTTAAAGAAAAAAAGAAACTAAAATGTGAAGAAGAAACCACAATGTGTGGTGTTCAGATGGGAGTTGAAGTCAGCAAATACCAACTCTAGTATTAAGAAGACATAACATAGATGAAGGAAGGAATCCAAACATATCAGATTCGATCAACCTAGAACTTTAGAAGTCTTCAGATTTCAGAATTGGGAAGACCAGATTAGAGAATCCATAGCAGAAACATGCCCTTTTACTTTTAATTGATATCTAGGACAGTTGCTGGGAATTTAATTGGGGCATTAACTTTTTCCATAGAAAGTACAAAAGAACTAAGAAAAAGAAGAAAAAAAAAAGGATAAACAGGTAATCAATGGTTTCTGAAAGGTTGGATCTACATACAAAGATGGGCGAGCTTCACGCTGACTTACATAAGCAAAACCAACTTCATCATCCTGAATACAATTTGGATTACTAAGAAACCGCAGCAATTCATTTAAGTTTTAAGTTAAAAAAAGTATCAAGGAAGGGAGAATCATGGACCTCAAGAAGCATTTTAGCTTGAGAGGGGGTTAAGTGTGTGTTTGCCCCCATAAACATCAGCATTTGTTCTTCAGTAATTCCTCCCTGGAGTAAGAAAAGGAGATTTGAGTAAACCACTTGCTTCAAAGAAATGGGAAGTGCAAAATTGAACAGATGTGATTATATATCTGCCATTATAAAGTCATAACATTCTCTGCAAATTCAAGTAGCAGCAGGTTCCTTTTCAAGTAAATATTTCCATTTTCCTCGCATATTCATGTATACTACTAATAAAATCTGCATCTCAGCATATACATCGGACATAAATTTCAGATTAAAATAAAAGTAGTCGACATCATATTAGTTATTTCAGCATATAGGCTCATATGACCTTTGGTGGCATCCAATCCACACCATGAAGCAGGCAAGATTCACCATAGCAGGATCTAACAGCAGCAACAAACAGCGTGCTTCTGAAGTAGCGGGTGTTACCATCATAAGGCTCACCGTAGTGTGTCAATGAGTTTACATCAGCAATAGGTGCAGGGCCTGATAAGGGAAGATGATAAGATTTAAGCAGACACTATAGCAATAGGCATGTATCAAGTAACAACCAATTATTTTTAAGACAAAAGGTAATAGTATTATACCAAGTTCATCATCAAATGCAAGGCAGTAGGCTTTCAACTCACGGTCTGTCTCCCGATTCATTCGTTGTCCTATCATAAATGCAGAAAGGAGTGACTCACTTACATTATATGATCCCATTTCTTCTACTTTCAATGGAAGGATGTCTTTTAGAACACCTTGAACTTCCTCGTATCCAAGATGACCCCCAGCCAAAACCTCCCTGAGGGCACCAACTAGTCTCATCTCGGCAGTACTATTTCCAACAAATTTGGGGCCTATTGAACTGCCAATTCCCATTATTGAGTCTTCTGGATCAGCGATAAATATGATATCTTTGGGAAGCACTCGAATTAATTGAGGCCAATAATGATGCATCGCACGCCTTTCCCCTTCACTCCACTGGGTTGGCTCTGGAAAAGCATTTGCACGAATTGTCATTGCAGTAAAAAATGCCCCAAGTTGTGCTTTTGATACTGGCTCTTCATCTTTGAGCTCTCCCTTTGCTGAAATCAAACAATATGGTACTGAGTATCTTGAGTAACTAATCAAGAACTGTTACACAAAAATATATGTGTTCCTCTAGGGATTGGGAAGTCAAGCCTCAATAATTGTAGTGGTTTCGGTTAAATTTAAATAACTGGACCCTTTAAATTTCATCTTCCGAAATTCTTCTGCAAGAATGTAGATCAAACTATATATGGCACGCAGATTATGGAAGAGTGGCAAAATCAGAACAGTAGATGAACTCAAATACAAGTTATTTGATGCCTACTTAGAAGGGAAATCTCACTCTTGTCCGTATATGTACATATAAATCTCTAACCAAAATATTTGACAGACATCAAACCTAATGTAAGAGTAACAAGAAAAAGTAAGAAATGAAAAGAACCTGATCTCAAAATGGTGTCCAAAACTTTGAGGGCTTGTTCCTCATTGAGAGGCTTGGTTTGTGTGGGGCCAGTACAAACTTTGGTTTGAGCATCCAAAACAGTCTGATTAGGCTTTGAAAAATCAGAATTTCGATAGGAAGTTGACAAAGCTGGATTCTTGATATCTGGTTCTTCATGCCTCAGTTCATTAATCGATGCCGAATCTAATACAGCTTTAATTGCAAAATAACACCTCTTTCCAACACGTTTGATGGGAATTCGAATTTGAGCATTGGAGAAAACTCTGGTTTTTGTTGTAATGGGTAGTGGAGATACCAACGAGTCAACTGGATATAACAAATCTTTCATATCGAAATTGACCTCAAAAAAAAATAATTGACGTTAAGTTTATGTGCTCAACTTCGATCGATGAGACAAATCAATCACTGGGTGAGGAGGGTGACCGCTTATTACCACTATATATCCTCCAACTTGTTCCTACTCCGGCCCTTCTTTCCTCTTTACACCTTCAATATTACTCTCTTAAGAGAATTAAATAATGGAAAACTTACGTAAATATATTAAAATAAAAAAAAATATTTATTATTTATAGTGATAATTTTTTTTTCACTTAATTATTTTTAATTATTTAAAATATATGTTTAATACATATTACAAAGATCAATTTATTATTCATATATAATATAAATTTTAATTATGAATAATACATTTATCACACATTTTAATACACTTATAATACAATGTGACAAATTTTTACCAAACAAACATAATATATGTCAAAAAATAATTATAACTCATATATATTGCATACATAATTCACTTTTAATTAATATTGTAGATTTAACATAATATTGTTATAAATGGTAATAAAAAAAAAGTATTGCTAAAATCAGTAATTATTTATTAAAATGTATTGCTTTATATAATTTTTCCTTAAAAGAAAGCTTCCAATTAAGTTTTTTTTTTTGGGACATATTGACTCGAATTCTCTTTAAAATGTAATCAAGTAAATTTGGGACCAAATTAATATTTTCAAAACTTTTAAATTTTTTTATATAAATACCAAAAAAATAACACGTTTTTATAATTAAATTCAAATAATTTAAAAAAAATAAAAAATTATTTCCTTCTTTCTTCTCCGAGGGTTCTCTCTTTTATTCTTCTTCTTCTTTAGAAATTCGAAAATTTGACTAGCTTTATTATCTTCCTCCGACTATCACCATTATCTTCCTTCTCATCGACAATCGTGACTCTTTCCTCTTTCTAAACTAAAATCGTGTTCGACTTAAAATGGGTAAGCTATTTTATTTTTTAACGATTTTACAATTTTTGAATAATAGTAGATTTTTTTTCTTGGATTAACAACGATAAATTATTCAATAGATGTGAAAGTTGAATAACAATGTAATGATACCTATTATTTATTGTTTTTTAAAGAAAATCAACAAACCCAAAAAATTCTAATTTTGAGGAAATGTATATGTATTGATAACATTCAGTGAAAAGTCATTTTTTGTTGCTTTTGTTGTGCTTTTTTTTGGCCATTTTATTGATATGATTTTACAAATACAGTCATGTTTAGTAGTTCAACATATATTACATTTGTTGAAAGATGTATCGTATGTGGTCACATTTTAGTGACATGTTGGTGCATATTTCGACAAAATTGCCATATGTTGGGACATCTCTCCTATATGTTAGGGCAATAATACGGTGATTTGTGGCAACATAAGATTCATCTGTGGCAACATAAGATTCATCTGTGGCAACATAAGATTTATGTGTGGTAACAGAAAATTCATTTGTAGCAACAATAGGTACATATGTGGTAACATAAGTATAAATTGCTACCTATTATTATTTTATAATCAATTGTAAACTCTCAACTCTTTTTTAATAATCTTGTAGATGAAATGATACAAGAAACTTCATCCATGAAATCAACTCAAATTTTTATAGATGTTGGTTTCTCTTCTAACATCAAATGTTCTTTTTGTCTATGCGAAGAATGTGAGCAGAAACATGATTATTTTATTAGTCGTGTTAAAGAACTCACTGATATATTTAATGAAATGACTTATAATATTGATGTACATACATTATAGAAGATTTTAGAACCTTTGAAGTGTAGCAGGTTGAAAAAAATTATTTTTAATCACTTTTTATAATTAGTGAAAGAAAAAAATCAATAAATATTGTTTTAATATCACACTCAAACCCAAAAGGCAAGGAGAAGGAGGAGGAGAAGGAAAAGGAGAAGGAGCAAGTGAAAAAAAAAACAAAAGAGAAAGAGAATTCGTTGGCACTATCAAAGGGTTTAGTATACCTGGTGGATTGCCTTGGCACCTCGTCAAGGACTACTAGAAAATTGTGCTACGGATTCAAAATATATTATTTTCAAAATATTTTGAATTTTTTAAATAAAAAAGACCGAACCAACTGGTCAATTGTTAAATCTTACCAAGGAAAGACCAAATATCGCTAATGTGAAGTCAAAGATGTTACTGGTATTGCAAGCAAGTAAGAGTCTATAAATATCATTTTTTTTGTCATACCCTATTGCAATATGATGTTACTATATTTTCTAATTGATGATATACTATGCAGATATTGTGGACTTTTTGTTACTGCATACACTGAGTTTTTGAGTGATGGACTACAAAAATCATTTTATGGAATTAGTTCTGAAACCCTTCGTTTGATATATGCTTCACTCCTATGGAATTATGGAATTCTAAAGAGTGACTATGTTAGTAATAATAAAGACCCACATAAGGCCTAAACTTAAAAAAAAACAAAGTTAGTTGAAAATATTGATGTTATTTTTACCATCGTAAATTACTTTTTTGTTGATAAGTTGTATAAAACAAAACAATTGGTGAGGTGCTCGTTTCTTCTAATAAAATTAATATTAATGATTATTATTCTTAGTTTATTTTGTTGGAACAAATTTCCATTACGATGGAAAGAAAGAAATGTGGTATCTGTGGCAACATATATAACCTCTAATATAGAAAGACACCAAAAAATTATCTGCATGTACCCAACAGAGAGGATATATGTCGCAACATATGTCACTGAAAGAAGATATGTGGTAACATATATCACAGAAATGATATATGTGGCAAATTATATTGTCAAAATTGTTCTTTTTTTATTGATAATATTAAAATTAGTAATTATTCTTATTATTTTTATTTTGATGGAACAAATGTCAATTATGATGGAAAAGAAGTATTGTGGTATCTATGGAAACATATCTAATCCATGTTATTAAAAATACAACAAAATTATCTGTTTGTGCCCCAAAAGAAAGAACTTATGTGGCAACATATGTTACAGAAAGAAGATATGGAGTAACATATGTTATATAAAGAAGATATGCGGCAACATTAGATTGTCACCAATTGTTCATTTTTGCTGATAATATTAATTTAATTATAGCGACCTCCTTTACACAGATACTATCACTTAACAAGAAACCTAATTTAATACTTTGGACATTTAAAATATATTAATGAAGGGCACACTAATTTTAATCTAGTTGAGTGATTAGGTTCATAACGAATAATTTAATTAGGGATGCGCATCTTGCCCATTTAAAATATTTATTTGATGTCAAATTGATATGACACGGATTTTAACTTATGACGAAAAAATCCTCTCCATAATATTTTAAGAAAATAATCGATGCACTTTTCATGCATATATTGTTTTCACACTTAAGGATGAAATAAAAAGAATATTACCAACTTCCGAGTACCAAAATCAGTCAGTTCATGCTTCACAAAAAATTTTAAAATAAATATTAAATTAGGTATCAAGAAGGGCCAACGCCCTGTGACATGATCAAGACTTGAGTTTACATATCCCACAAACAACAAACATATAACCATACTTATATTATAACCTATGGTGACATGATCAAATCATCCCTTAAAATTTCATATAAATATACAACACATAGATCATGGACAAATCCGAAGGTTTATACAAAATACAGATGCCTATATGCAAATGTGATCTGCCTTAAGACTCTCAAAATCTTCATCTCCAATGGCCAGCTTCACGCATCCTCTCGAACCTTTCCTATGATAGAAACAACTATCGCTAAGCATATAGCTTAGTGGTGCAAAAAATATAAGTTCGGAGCTCTCAGATTCACCAAGTTACCTTTCGTAAGTCATGGACAACATAATTGAACATAATAAATAAATCAAGTAAATAATATATAAAGAGTATCAAGTTTGATATTTAAAGATCTAAATATAAAAAATGCTCATAGGACCATTTTTCAAGAGATTCAATAACAAGGCTCGCCCAATATATATATCATATCATCACACCAAGCACAAACATGTATCAAGAAGGGCCAACACCCTCTATCATGAATGGTTAAAGCCTTATAATCAAGACCAAGAACCATATTAAAAAATGGCTTTTGTAGTTCATACTAAAAACGGACAATTTCCATTCTTAAGACGGACTGAAAATTCAGAGTCAAAATGACAAATGATATGAATGAAGAGGCATTTTAATAGTGACAAAGTCAAAATCACAAAAAGGAAAAGGTCCCAAAAAGAGTGTCAAGTGATCAAACAATCCATTTGGGCGAGTTACACAAGCGTCTTTAATGTCTTAAAGGATAGCAATACGACAATGCAATGTGACAAGAGGTAACAAAGGTACCAAGTAAACTTTTAAACATTCCAGCACATAAAAGAGTGGAACTACAAGTTTATACACAAACCTCAATACTTTAGCAAAGAAATAGTCTAACAGCATTTCAAGAGTTCAAACCGTAGATTAACCAACGTATGAAGGTCCTCAACTTCTTCACGAGTGTATAAAACCTTTAAAAATGAATTTACTAACTTATTTACTTTCTAGTATTTCAATAGTTATGACGTAACACAATATTATCATCACAAGTAAGCCTAGCCTGTACAAGTACGACTATGCTCCCATAACAATAATTTTATCTAACAAAAGCACTGCATATCGCAACTTAGATTTAAAATATAAAACGGCCAAACTGGACTTTATATCCTTCATAAAAGATGTAGGTACATCACTTAAGCTTGTAAATAATCAAGAATCATCTCAAAATACATTTTGTACAAAAAGATCTAATCAAAACACTAATACACGAATATATAGGATTTCTAATTCTATAATCTGAACAAAACTTTTCCTATGTTGAGTACCATATTTCGAATCCATAACAACTAAATTAGAGTTTTACATATGTATAAGATTTATAGGTATAATAAATCTTTACAAATCATATTTATTCACCATAAAAAAAGTTATATACTACGAGATATGCTTAAAATACCAAACAGTATAAGCTCAAAACCAGATTTCATCACTTACCAAAGAGAAGTGTGTGTCTCGAATTTCAGCTAAAATGACATAGTTTTTCTCTTCATTTTGAAGAACAACTTGTTAGATAATGTTCTAAGGTTCCTACACTTCAAATGAGATGGAATTAACTAGTAGAGGTTTCAAAATTAGTCTCAAAGGTGAGACAAGTCACACGTATAACTGTCACTAAAAGGTGCTGCCCAAATTATTATGTGCTGCCCAAAATGCATACATATCTCTTATATGCATATACTTCATACTAATACTTTTAATTTATATGTAATTCTAATTGGTCAAATTAGGCAAAATACCCCCATATAATACCTTAAATTACAATCGGAATGTATGTTTAGCAAGGTTGCAAATATAAAAAAAATTTCATATTCTCAAAATGAGAATAACAGATATTGTAGTAATTAAGCAACGGTAAATCAACATGCCACTCTTGGTTAATATTTTGAGGTGTCACATTAATGATTATTATTTTTTAAAAAAACTTATTGGAACGAATGTCAATTATGATGGGAAGGAATAAATATGGTGTCTGTGGTAACATATATAACTTTGTTGTAATAAATATCATAGAGTTATTTAGATGTGCCCCAACATAAAGGATATATGTGACAACATATGTCACACTTTTAATAGTCAAGATTTTAAAAAAAAAAAGCTAATTTTTTGTAAAACAACCGCCCCTTCATTTTTCTCTCTCCTCACTCTCCTATCCTCCATAAAAGTTCATATTGTTTCACACTCCAAAATTTAATTTATTTTTACTAATTTTTATTTTCTTTTCTCTCGTTTCATTATTGCTTCACCAATCAAATTCTTGCGATATTTTCTATAATATATGTGGTAATTCTATAATAAGGCATCAACGTCTTCATCATTTCTAGATTATCGTTGATATCTTCTTATGTAAAATTTAATTAGAGTTTTAAATAGTTACTGGTATTAAATCGGGGTTTTTAGTGGTTTTCACTTATTTGTTAGAGTTATTATTCCTTTTGAAATATTATCTGATTTTAAAAAGCTTAACCCCAAAAAACACATATTTGGATATGGATATGTTACGCATTCTGTCCAACAGAACGTGCATATGTTGTCATAGATGACACTTCAAAAATGGGTTAATCGATAAATTGAGTGATTTAGGAATGGAAAAATACCAAATTGGATAAAAAATTAGTACATTGAACCATAATTAAACAATAAAAATATGTTATTGCATTTGAAAAAATGATTCACAAGGGTGTTATATAACTATCATATGGAGTTACTTGGTTATTGTATGATGAACTAGTTGTATGATAATCTTTGTGAAAAAAATTGATAAAATTTATGAAGGTTATTGTATTAAACCATAATTTTGTACTTAGACATGTTGCGGGACTATATATTAGTGTTACATGTTGAATTATGTGATATATATGTTGACACATATGATATGTTTGTTGCAAATTTTCCAACAGAATGTGTATATGTTGCCACATATGTCACTCCAAGGATGACTTAATCCATAACTTGAGGGATTTAGGAATGAAAAAAATGTCAAATTGGTCCCAAATGTTGGAACTTTGGACCACAATTAAGCAATAAAAATATGTTATAACACTTGAAACAACTATTTACAAAGGTGTTATTGTAACGACCAAAAGTACCCCTAGGAATTACCGGCGTACTCGACCTTGAAGAGGTCTTATACAATACCTTAGCATTTGTAATAACATATATCATAGGTAGAGAAAATGCAGAAAATTAAAAACTTTTACACAGGAAGTATACTTAGACTTCTCACATATCATATATGGAGTTTACATAGTCTCGTCACTTATGAAGTTTACATAGACTTCTCTTTCAGCAATATAACCAATTCATCAACATATTCTAACATAGTCTCACATATAACCATCTAATAGAGAATTACAAAAGTTTGGGCATAGCCCTTACACAAGTACAACATGCCACATATAGGCTTACAAAAAATCTCAACATAAGGAATGGATAAGTGTCATTAGACATAGGCAACACTAATGAAGATAGAAATGGGGCACCATCCTCGAACTTTAGGACTCACCAACGACTTGAGAAAAGATCCAAGTCTCCCTAGCAAATTGCCTCAAACTCCTCAATGGCCCGAACCTATATTGTTTTGGAAAAAGGGAAGAAAATATGGGTTAGTACATTACACGTACTAAGCATGACATCTATGCATAAAAATCACCAATGCATGAGAAAAAAGGGATGTTTTAGTCAAAATCATGCTTTCTATCAATTTAATCCAACATGCACATATAATAAGCATCATAAGTCAACTCAACGTAATATCAACTCAACATGTTGACAACCCAAAATACTTGTGCAATGACAAGAATAGAATTCCATAACCCTATCCAAAGCTAAGTTTCATACTAAGTCACCCACTTCATACATACAACATAACCTCATATTTCATCATGACATGTTTTGTACATAAATATCATATATAACTTGACACAGATAACATATGTGACAACCCGCAAGTACACCCTATAATTTAGATCACTCTTGGGTCGATACACGACATACTTGACCTCTCGGAGTTCTTGTACAATCCCTTAGACATCATTCATTGCATACATGTATGAAAAGTAGTGCGGATTTAAAACTTTTCACATGAATAATATCTCAAAACATCTTTCATATAAAATGGTAGAAAATACTAAGTCTCAATATACGCCAATGTTAGACTCAAGAATGCTTGGGACACGATCCATAGAATACGTATATAGAAAACTAATGTCTATTACAATACTTTGAAAGAGAGAAATCTAAAGATAGTAATGTCCGCGAATCAAGTGAGGACATACCCCAACTTTGCTTGAAAGAGTCCTAGTTTCCAAGCCTTGCTTCAAGATGCTTCTCACCTTCCACCCACAACTTTAGAGACAGACAAAATGTAAGGAATTAGTACAATGCATGTACTAAGTATGGCTTAATGTATAAAATCATGAGAAACAGACATTTGTATCAAATACGCTCTTTTTGAGTAAAATTTCATATCATAATATAGAAGAACCACATATCACACCAACTTCACATATAAGCCACATATCGCAAGAGAACATTAAGAACACATCAAAACATATAACATGCGACCCTCCTACCAAAGGTAATTCTAAGGCTCTCTTAAGAGTGCTATGAAAGGACCGCCGATACAATCCTTTCACACACACCAAAGAGATCCTTTAGACTACCTAATCAAACTCTCTACCTAGAATTACTCTAAGACTCACCTAAGTAAGACAAGAAGAGAACGCCCATACACCCTCTCCAAGCCTACCTAAGTAATCCTCAAACCTACTCAAGATACATGCCTTTTCTTAAGTCATTAAATTCATAAGTCATTTAGGAGACATTCAACACTTAAGGACATTCACATAATGGTTTTGGAGAAGACCTAGGGACTCAGACACTAGCATCTTTAAAGCATAAACGTGCAATGTCTCGATAGTGTCCCATTCCACTACCTAAACTTCATATAACTTATCCAACACCAGCATGTATCCCACATGATGAGAACATGCAATAATCGACATAGACCATACTATCTTGCATGGAATCTGGAGTCATAAACCCACTCCGATGGAGGGTGTTCTACTTGCCAATTATAGGATTAGGACACATCCCATGTAGGCACATGGTTAAGGAATATCAGGGTTTCTTTGTACTCTAGTGTCACATCCGAGTTTACCCCTGGACCTAACTGGCGTCGTCGTCCTTTTTAAGGACTAAAACTAGCATCTTAGTCTCATGTCATTACATTCGTAGGTCAAAAATATGGAAAAAATTTAAAACTTTTCATTAGATCTACTTAGAGGTTTACATAGACCTCTACATACACATAATATAGTCGTATTGAGTATACATAGACCCTTCATATAGGAAGGTTACATAGTCTTCTACTTTTATTACACATTCATATAGATTAAATAGAAAGACAGTCTCAAAGATTGTCTCATCTCGTACCATCTAAAGGATTATCACAATATGGGCATAGCCCTACATCAAATGTAAAGAAGCCACATATAGTCTTATACAAGTCGTACACAATGAAAGTGGAACGAACATAAAAGTCTTAGAAAACAAAGAAACTTTGTAGGCAAGATATTGGCATTGCCCTCGGAAAGTGAGGACCTACCCACTTGGATGATAGTGAACAAGTTGTCTTGAATGATCCTTCAATGACCGGAACCTAAAATGTTTGGAAAAAAGAATTTGGGGTTAGTACTCCACATGCACTAAGTATAAGACCTTATGCACATATAAAATAAAAAAATGCTAAAAATGGACATTTAGTCAAAACATGCCATTTTACCCTTTTAAAAGCCTCACACATAATTAAACAAGTCATATCAACCAACCAAATATGCTTACTAACTTAAACACGTAATATGCATTTCAACATACTTGAAAACCATGATTTAGTACAACCCTATCATCAAGGAATAACATCACAAGAATGAATAAGAGTCAATCATGTCATAATAAGCAAGACAACTACTCATGAATCCTTATCAAGTCAAAAGTGCAATGACAAAGCAAAGCCTCATAACCTTACTCAATTAAGTAGCCTGAATAAGAAACCATAACCAATGTCCAACTTCACATAATATAACATTTAGATATATATTTCATCATATGTTAACAACATAACTCAGTGCATACTCATAAGTGCCAACGGATAGTATCAATAATGTGCAAGTTCATCATGTACATATCATATATCATCATAACATAAACATATATAAGAACATCCTCCTAAGACTCCCCTCAAGGCGAACTAGTCCAATGCTTAGGTAGAGTCCCATACGCCTACCTAGACTAAGCTAGACCCCTAAGGTTATCTAAGATAGAATTCAAGTCCTTTAATTCATTTTACCTTTTGGTAACATCTTGCCCTAACTGACATAGACCACATGAGCTAGTCTGGAAGCTGGTGTCATAAAACCCTACACACCAGAAGAAGGCGGACTACTTTCCAAGGTAGTACCAAAAATATGAAACATAGCAACTACGTGGATCCACTAGCTAGTATTCCTATGTCAGCAACATAGTTCAACAACTACGAGATATAGTTGGGACCCTCTTTATGTGCCATGAATTATAGTCTCCAATCTCAAGAGTAATGTAGTGTTCCTACCTACCTATATGGGAAGGTACAATCCTCAATCTAGTTCACTCGGTGCTAAGCTAGAGTCCCTTTTTTGAAATGTCTTTGAGCCTTTAATTATCAATCATAGCTTAGTTTAAGTCATAGGGCCTACCCCTTGTATAATCATCTCATCAATAGCTCAAATAGAATTGCATGAGTATAGTCCTTTCATCACAATTCATATAAGTGAGGTTAACACATTACATATCATTTCATAATAAGGCACATTGATATACATTACCACCCTTATAACCTTTACATCTTAACAACCTCACAACCATAATCAAGACATTTCAATTCAACATCATACCACCCTATCAATCCTAATACAAGAAATACTCGAATATAACATCATGACTTAACCATAATTAATCACAATTGGGAGTAAAGATAGAGATTCCAAGACTTACCAAGTCTTCCTCATAGTTCATCATTTATGCCTTACCCTAAAACTTCAATTCAATACAATTTAGATGTTCAACATCGTAACTCAATAATCAACATGATAATAAATCTAGAATAAACACTATAGCACAATTCAATACTAGATCATAACTTAAAATAAGATGCCTAGGTCAACTCACCTTCTAACCTAGATCATCTTCTCAAGTCTAGCATGAAAGACTACATTTCACTCCAATTTGTTAATGATTATTTTAACGACATCATTTAATAGTGATATAACCCATAAGAAAGACAATTGAATCAATCACAACCCAATTTACATCAAGATTAAACCTAGGGTTAGGGGTTAAAGATCACATTCTTCAATTTGAATCTAACCAAGACAATTAATCATAATTAAGTTCAATTACTTGTTAATCTATTCATTATATCCTAAAGAAACCATAAACAACTCAATTAAGAACATCAATTTCTTAATTGGATGAAACCCACATGAAAACTTAACTTTTGAAATGCAATTTGGAGGAACCCTTTGAGGAAAAAGTCTCAAAGGTGAATTAGATCTCATACCTTCACGTTTGATGAAGAACTGATGGTGAATTCTCCCCTTTCCTTGCTAGTATTTAATGGTGAGTTCATGTAGAGAGAGAAAAAAGAGAGAAGGAAAAGAGTTTTATTTGTGAGTTGTTTAGATTAATGAGGGTTGGGGGTATTTATATTTGGACTTAATCAACTTAATTAGACTAACCTAAACCCCTAACTAACAACTAAACCACTTAATTAATTAAATTACTTAACCCTAAAAAGTGCAACAAAGTCAAGAACCTCACTGACGGAACCCCATCGACGGGCCGTCTGTGAGTCGACGGGCTGGCCTACCCTCCATCCTGCACTCCGTAGGTAAGTTCAGAGACTGTTAAGACGAGGGGATTCCTTGAATTGTCTAAGTCTGTGATGACGGTGGCATCGACGTCCTGTCGATCCACACGCGGGCAGTCCCTTGTCCCGTCGATGTACACTACCAAACAATGTTGCCTCAAATTGCAAGGGTCCTCCTCAAGGGCACATGGTTTGTCCTTGGGGAGTTGTACCCGGAAGTTTCAACCATGAAACAACATAAACACCTATTAGATACCCGTTCACCTCCTTTCATAAATTTCTGACTCCTAAAAGCTAGTCAAATAGGCTAAGGCACACTAGTACCCCTTTGAACCAACTTCCGAGCGTCATGGAAGTTCTTGGAAGTTTTGATTCTTAAACTTCCTAAATGACCTAAATTCATTAAATGGACTTAAAAACAGTACTTATACCTCATGACACCTATGTTAGGATTTACGACACGTCCTGGATTTTCAAAGTGTTACATTATCCCCCCTTAGGAACATTCATCCCCGAATGACACTAAAATTCTTTTTGAAGGGATGAATAGACTAAAGACTAGCAGCCCAACCAATTAACATCAAATCAACATAAATCATATCATTTCAACAAGGCAATTTTCAAAACATAAATTTTCACACACAAGGCTCAAAACACTTCATCATGAGGTATTTCCTTCTCACAACACTTATGAGCTCAACATTCATTCATGAGTCAATTAACACAAAGTTAAACTTAACAACATTATACATATAATTTCATAAATATTACCATATAAAAATGCACAACAAAAAACAAAACAAGCAAAAATCAAAATTTCAAGTCTTAAGGTGTTATTCACTTTAACTTCATTATGAAGTATTCAAAAATGCACATTTTGCAAAAATTCACCCAAAAATCAAGAAGCTTTAATTCTTTGTCATATTTATATTATTAAAAAGAATTAATAAACTCAATTATAAAAAAGATGAGGGTAACGGGACTTGATGTCGGCCTCGGCCTCCCATGTTGCACCCTCTACTAAGTGATTCTTCCGTAACACCTTTACGGAAGCCACCTCTTTATTCCTTAACTTCTTGACTTTCCTATCAAGAATTTGAATCAGAACTTTCTCACAAGAGAGGTTATCCTTGACATCAAAACCCTCAATAGGAATAATTGACTCGGGATCACCAATACACTTCTTAAACATAGAAACATGGAATACTGGATGAACCGAAGCAAATTCACTAGGAAGTTTCAATTCATAGGCAACCTTACCAACCCTTTGCAAGATTTGATAGGGACCCACATAACGAGGACTGAACTTCCCATTTTTGCAAAATCTAACCACTCTTTTCATTGGTAAAATTTTCAAATACACCTTATCACCTTCTTCAAACTTCAAACCCCTTCTCCTATGATCGACATAAAACTTTTGCCGACTATAGGCTGTTTGTAATTGGTTTCTTATGATATGAACTTTTTTAAGGTCTTAAAAATCAAATTGGGACCAAAAAGCAAAGGCTCACCCACTTCAAACCATCCAATAGGAGACCTACACCTCCTACCATAAAAGGCTTCATGGAGCCATGGAAATGGATAAATGAAAACTATTATTATAAGAAAACGCCACCAAAGGCAAATGCTTATCCCAATTCCATTTTAAATCAATAATTCAAGCCCTAAGAATATCCACAAGGGTTTGAATAGTGCATTCCGCTTGACCATCCCTGTAGGGATGAAAAGCGGTGCTCAACTTCGCCATAGTACCCAACCCTTTTTCGAATAATCTCCAAAAATCTAGATGTGAATTGTGCACCCCGATCTGATATGATGGATAACGGAATACCATGGCGACACACAATCTCATCTATGAAGATTATTGCATAGTCTTACATCGAATATGTAGACTTGACGGGAATAAAGTGCGCGGACTTAGTCAACCTTTCAACAACCACCCATATAGAATCATATGACTTTTGTGTCTGAGTTAAACCAACTACACATATGTCTTCCTGTAACATTCCATAAAAGTACATGATTAGTGAAAATCCTAGTAAAATTTTATAAATGTGTATTGGGGTACATAGGCATCCCAATGCCCAATATTGAGAAATATAGGGCATATTATAGAATATTGGCTTAAGGGTATTAGCCGATTTTCATGTATACACAAGTATTTAAAATATAATTCAAGCTTGTTTAAGAGTTGTACATGCAATAAATACCCTAATAAAATTATTGATTCTCAACTTAACACACTATGTACTAGGCATCCAAGTGTCAAGCCTAGGTACCATAGCACATGACCACTTAAAATGATCATGTAGATTAAGTAGTGTCTAAGGACATAGTGAGGATCCTTGGAACAATAAGTGAATATTCCAAATGAATCTTACAGAATAGTTAGTTAGGAAAGTATACGCAACACATGTGCAAGCACATGTGCAACCAACCAAGAGACAATCTAACCGATCGGGTTAGAGCGGTTAGGGACAGGCCCGCGTCAGGTTTAGCCCACGTGGGGCAAAGCTCCCTAACCGGTCCTAGACTCTAACTAACTGACTTAGATAAGTAACTAACCTAGGACAAACAAAAAATACCTAACTAAGGGACCCGACAACCTAATACCTAACCGGGTGACATTAAGACAAGTAACTAACTAAGAAACATTCTGGTACCTAATCTAGTATGGTCCAAAGGTTTGGTTATGGTCATAAAAGCTTATGGGTACTTTAGTAATTACCCTAGGTTAATTAATTAATCAATTTAATTGGTCAAAACCAAAACCACTAAGCAATTTCCAGATTTCGATTAAGTCAATTGTTCTTCTAATTCTAGTCAATTTAGGAGGGGCATTTTGGTAATTAGCTAATTTAGTTATTTTAGTTAAGTTATATAGTCTATATTGAATTAGTTAACATTCATTTCCTAGATATTTAGACTCACGCTATTTATCATAAACTCTAAGACCGAAAAGCAGTGATAAAACATAAGAAACCCTAGGCAATTTCGAGCAAATTCTTCAAGGTTTTCATGCGAAGTGCAAGGTAATCTTCGTAGATTTAATTACAGTAAGGTATGTGTTTTGTCTCTGTATTTATTTCTCCAAGAGACTTTTCAAACGTTTAGAAGTCAAGAATATCGAAATAGGGTTGTTTCCAATGAGTCACATGTTTATTTTTTCCAATTCTCTCGATTTCCGATTCTTGTAATTTGAATGATGTAAATTTCCATAATTTTGTTTGTATGTGGTGTTAACTGATTATTATGTGTATGTTTCTGTGATTATGATGTCGAATGAAACCTACATGTTTGATCCGCATACTTAGGGTGTTATCTATATGAATGTTAAATGTTATAATGCCTACTTGTGTTTGAGAAGATGAAATTATTAAAAGTTGCTCGTTGAATTGTTTCATAGGCTAATCAAATGTTAAAAGTCGGATTGTTTAACATGAAGATTATTTATTACAATGTATTTATGAAGTAATTGGCATGGCTAGTGATAATGTTATGACAAGTATCTAGTGAAATTGTGGTTTATGCCAACAAATTGGCTAGCAAAACTATGTCTAATCATATTACTTCCAAATCATGTAAAGTCATATCAATCTCTACATCGATGAACTCATAACATAGGGTATGCCAATCAATGGGACAAGTCCCAACATACTCTATCCACACGAATTTGTGAACGTAATAACATTGAATAAGTAGTTAAAACTTTCATAAAGAATTGTACAAAACTATCAATAAAGGTTGAATAAGTTAAGGTGAGTAACGAAATAACTAAAAGCTCAAGTTAGGAAATTCACCTAATACAGAATGTTAAAAGAAGTGAGACAAGTATCGATTATAGCTATTAGATTATGTCAAAAATACTCACATAAGAGGGTGCTGGAGTCCATGAGACTAGTCTCACTTGCACCATGATGATAATATAAGACTTAAGTTCATATTCATCACGCAAAGAAAGGGATGACCAATCATCCATAGAGTTAAGTGAACCTCATAACTAGAAGAAAGCATCCATAATGTTTTAGTCAACTCTAAGAGATAATAGAGTAAAATAGATCTGAGCTTAGTACCGATAGATTAGCAATGAGCTTGTGCCAGCACATGTAAGCCTCATGAGACAAGATCACCACCCAGGTGGACAAGGGTCTTCGGGTGTCTCCTAGTCTTCGAAGTATGTTTGCCAGCATAGGGGCACTAGCTAGTGGATGCCTCCACCTAATAATGCTAGGCAGTTCGATTTCACTTTGGCCGGTGATTCCACCTCTTTTCGGTGTGTGGAAGACACCGGATTTCATGTTTAGCTCACATGATCAATGTCGGTTAAATATAAGAAACGTATTCAGTTCACTTCAGCCATGAAATCTCTTTTCGGTGTGGGGAAGACACTGACTTGTTTTCACTTTAGTCGGTGAACCCCCTTTTTCGATGTGGGGTAGACATTGGACTTGGTTCACCTTAACGGCTGAACCACCTTTTTTTGTTGTGGGGGAGACACTAATTTCATGTTAGCTCGCATGATTTACTTCCATTAATGCTAATGAATTCTTTAAAGAAGGTAAGAAAGAATGAAAGTATCATGTTCCCAATGAACAACAGATCAAAGAAGTAGAAATATAAGTTTTAAGTGAGCTAAGTAAGTAAGAGCTTAAGAATGTCAATCACCAGCGATTGATAAGAATGAAGTCTTAACAAGTTAGTGGTTTGTGCCAATATTAGAATATGAATATATTCCTCAAAGATTCATATATTAGTGTAACAATCAATTAATGGGAATAGCCAATAAAGATTGTCTTATAAATACAATCATGCCTAATTTAATAAGAATGGAAAATATAACTTGTAAGTGCGGTAGCCAAATCATTTCCTTAGTCGTTTGGATTACTTACTCGATTCATTATAGGTATGGGACTACAATGAATCATTGCACTTGTAAGTAAAACATAATATCAAAGGAGATCATTGAACTACACAACAGAAGAAGAAGAATACTAAACAATAAACTAAGGCTTGATGGGAGTGCTCTCGGCCTAAGGGAGAAAATTTCTAAGTTTTGTTTAAGTTGTTCTAAAATAATGTTCATGATTCCAAGGTCTTATGTTCATATACAAAATGATTTTTATGCATTATTGCATGAGAACATGTCATATTCAAGGTATGAAACAAAAATAATGATTTAAGAAAGTAAAGTTACTTGACTTTCCAGAAACGACATGTTTCTTTAGGAAGAGGTTTCCTTCATCATGCATAGTCCTTATGTGTTTATGTGCATACAACCAAACTTAGTACAAGTGTGTACTAAACATATATATTATTACTATTTTATAGGTGCGGGTTCTTTAGAAGATTGAAGATTCGACGAATTAGTTTGGATTAGCGATCTCCAGACTTTGGTAGGTCCTCTTGAGTTCGAGGATGCTACACTTTATTATCCTAGATTTAGTACAATAAACATAGCTTGTGGATGTAGTCCCTAGCGTTTAGTTTCAAACATTTGTTCAAGAGTTTGTAATAAGGCCGATTGGCAAACTATTATTATTATTATGATTCTCTATTCCGATTGTTCAATTTTTAATAGATGGTTGCTTTAGTTTGAGCTTATTAGAATATCACTCTTATGCAGTATCATATGAAATCTATGTACACTTCATTAAGTATTAAAAAGTTTTAAATTTTCCACAAATTTAACTATATGATTGTGATGAAATCTAAGAAGAGGTTTATCTGCGACCTCTGAGAGGTTAACGACGCCAGTTGCATTCGAATTCCAGAATCCGGGTGTGATAAACTTGGTATTAGAGCATGAGGTCAAATTACCTAGGAGCTAAGGCTCAAAACAACCAGGTTGTGTAGTTTCTAACTTATGGTTGTTAAGTTCACCACAATCATGACTTAGAGACTTTGTGATGTTAGGAATTTTCCTTGCTCCTACTATTTATCGTGCTGTGTAGAGCTTTGACAGTATGTGTCATCTAGTGTCTAGCTTCCTTCTTATGTATACGTGTAGAAAATGAACACAAGAAGAAACGCAAGAAGAAGAGTCGAAGAAGCAGCTGTTGGAGGCAACCAAGCTCCTCCTCAAGCCGAGCTGCTGAAGTACAAGTGCCTGCCAACCCAGTTCCGACGACGGATGGAGAAGTAAGGGCGACACTACTTCAGATGGACCAAGCCATCACTGTGCAGGCACAATCCATCACGACCCAAGCCACTAGAGAGGGTGCTCCCAGGGAGAACCGCATGCTAGCACCATGGCTAGTAGACTTAGGGATTTTACCAGAATGAATCCTCTAGTTTACTACGGGTCCAAGACTAATGAGGATCCCCAAGAGTTTGTGGATGAGTTTTACAAGATTCTTTGTGCTATGGGTGTTAGTGAAGAGGAAAAGGCTGTGTTGGCTGCATACCAACTCAAAGATGTGACTCAGGTGTGGCACAACGTGTGGTGAAATGGTTGAGCACCAGGAAAAGTCCCCATCACTTTGGACGTTCTCAAGACTGCATTCCTAGAGAGGTTATTTTCCAGAGAACAAAGAGAGGTTAAGGTTGAGGAATTCATCAACTTATGATAGGGAGGTATGTCAATCAGAGAATAATCCTTGAAGTGTGTAAAGCTTTCAAAATATGCTTCTTTTTTGGTGTCCAATAGCAGGGATGAGATTAAAAGGTTTATGATTAGTGTGTCAGAGGATTTAGAAGAGGAATGCCGGGCAGCGATGTTGCATGATAAAAAGGACCTTGGTAGGTTGATGGTTCATGCACAACAGGTTGAGGAGAGTCGTTAGAGGAAGAGAAGCCGAGAGAGCAAGAAATCTAGACCCTCGGATCAGTCCAGTTCGAGCAATGGTAAGAATTTGTTTGAAGTTAGGGATAGGCCCAAGTTCAAGAAGGTGCACAAACACTTAGGTAATCCTAATCCTTCGAAGAACACTAATTCCAAGAAGGTCAATGATTAATATGGCCAGCGTGATCGAAAGATGTGTGTTAAGTGTGGTCGTGTGCATGGAGGTGAGTGCATGTTAGGTTTTAATGGATGCTATGGGTGCGGTAATAGTGGGCACGTGATTAGGGACTTCCTAAATGCAAAGAATCAGGCAAAGGCAGATACTGAGCCTCGGCCTAATCCCACTGCTTCAGCCGAACCTCCCAAGAGAAATCGGTTCTATGAATTGAAAGGAAGAGAGGAACAAGAGAAGTCCGCAGATATGGTTACTGGTAACTCTCTTGTCTTTTCCTTTCCTATTTATGCATTATTAGATCCAGGATCTACCTTGTCTTTCCTTACTCCTTTAGTAGTTAGTGAATTTGACTTGCTTCCTTAGATCTTGGATGAACCATTTCTAGTTAGTACTCCCATAGGAGACAATGTTAGGGCAAAAATAGTATATAGAGATTTCCCAATAACTGTTCTCAATAAAGTTACTCATGCTAATCTAATAGAATTAACCATGCTTTATTTTGATATAATCTTGGGTATGGATTGGCTTCATAAATGCTATGCTACCATAGACTGTCGAAACAGGGTAGTAGGTTTTTAGTTTCCAAATGAGTTACAGTTAAAATGGGAGGGGCCTGGTTCAAATCCAATAGGCCAAATAGTTTCAATCTTAAAGCCAATAAGATGTTATTAAGGGATACTTATGCCAAGCTATATATTGATGAGATTGTAAGGTGCATGGGATTCCTTTATCTATCATTTCAGATAAGGGAGCCCAATTCACTTCTCATTTTTGGAGATCTTTCCAAAAGAGTTTTGGTATGCAAGTAAAGCTCAGCACTGAACGTACTATTCAGACCCTTGAAGACATGTTGAGAGCATGTGTTATTGACTTCAACGAGAGTTGGGACGATCACTTGCCACTAATTGAGTTTTCTTATAATAATAGCTACCATCTATTATTGGGATGACACCTTTTGAAGGATTGTATGGTAGGAGATGTAGGTCCCTAGTTGGATGGTTTGAAATGGGAGAAACTGCCATCCTTGACCCCGAGATCATATATGAGGATTTGGAAAATATGAGAATGATAAGGGCTAGATTGGATACTGTTTAGAGTCGTCAAAAATCATATGTTGATAACCGAAAGAGGGATCTTGAATTCAAAGTAGGTGATCAAGTATGCCTAAAGATATCACTCATGAAGGGGTGATGAGGTTTGGAAAGAAAGGGAAGTTGAGTTCGAGGTATATAGGTCCTTATGATATCTTACAACTAGTAGGAAATGTTGCTTATGAACTAAAGTTATGGAATGACTTGGATTCTATTCATCCAGTGTTTCACGTTTCGATGCTTAAGAAGTGTCTAGGCGATCCAACGTCCATTCTACCTGTCGAGGGGTTAGGGGTCGATGATAACCTTTTTTATGAAGAGATTCCGATTGCAATTTTAGATCATCAAGTGAAACGATTGAGGAAAAAAGGATGTTCCTACCGTAAAGGTGTAATGGAGGAACCACTTTGTTGAGGAAGCAACATGGGAGGCCGAAGACGATATGAGATCCCGTTACCTTCACTTATTCAGTTCTTGAGGTTAGACATACTCTTCCTTAGTCTGATTTTGTTAATGAGACTCTAAAATTTAGTGCATTAGGCGATTTGGGTGTTCTAAGTCCATAACTGTATGTTTTATACTTTCAGTATATGAGTTTATGCTGGCAGTCATGTTGCTATTTTTGTATAGCGCTTGCGTGATTTATGTGTTGCATGAGTGTGATGTGCATTAAGTTAAAGTAAGATTGAGAAGGAAGTTCCTCAATCTCAGATATATAGCTTCCGATAAGCTTAGAGTAATGTGCATCATCCAGAGTAAGTGATGAATCAGATATTCACAAAGAGTAAAGTTTAAAGTATGTTAACGTGTTTTTTTCCGAAAATACCCTCTTTGATTCAAATGATGTATAGTGTCATTCCCGGATGAATGTTCCTAAGGGGGGGCGATAATGTAACATTCCAGAAAATGTACATGACTAGTGAAGAGCCTAGTAAATTTTAAGAATGCGTATTGGGGTACATAGGCATTCTAATGGCTAATATTGAGAAATATTGGGCATATTATAGAATATTGGCTTAAGGGTGTTAGCAAATTCTATGTATACAAAAGTATTTAAAATATAATCCAAGCTTGTTTAAGAATTGTACCTGCAATGAAGACCCTAATACAAAATTATTGATTCTCAACTTAACACATTATGTACTAGGCATCCAAGTGTCAAGCCTAGGTACCATAGCACATGACCACTTAAAATGATCATGTAGATTAAGCAGTGCCCAAGGACATAATGAGGATCCTTGGGACAATAAGTAAACATTCCAAATGAACCTTCCAGAATAGCTAGTTAGGAAAATACACGCAACACATGTTCAAGCATATGTTCAAGCACATGTGCGACCGGCCAAGAGACAAGCTAATTGATTCGGTTAGAGCGGTTGGGTACAGGCGTGCGTCTTGGTCAGCCCATCGTTTGGGTCAGCCCGTGTGGGTACAAGCTCCCTAACCGATCATAGACTCTAACTAACTGAACTAGATAACTAACTAACCTAGGACAAACCAAAAATAACTAACTAAGGGACCCGACAACCTAAGACGTAACCGGGTGACATTAATACAAGAAACTAACTAAGAAACATCCTAGTACCTAACCTAGGATGGTCCAAAGGGCTGTTTATGTTCCTTAAAACATAGGGGTACTTTAGTAATTACCCTAGGTTACTTAATTAATCAATTAAATTGGTCAAAACCGAAATCACTAAGCAATTTCTAAATTTCAGTTAAGTCAAGTATTCTTCTAATTCTAGTCAATATAAGAGGGGCATTTTTGTAATTAGCTAATTTAGTTATTTTATTTAAGTGTTATAGTCTATGTTGAATAATTTAACATTCAGTTCCTAAATATTTACAAGTTATTCATCATAAACCCTAAGACCGAAAAGCAGTGAAAAAACGTAAGAAACCCTAGGAGAATTCAAGCAAGTTCTTTAAAGTTTTCGTGCAAAGTGCAAAATGATCTTCGTAGATTTAATTATATAGTAACGTATGGGTTTTCTCTCCTTGAATTCTTTCTCCAAGAGGCTTTTCTAACTGTTAGAAATCAAGAATTTTGAAACTAGGTTTGTTCCCAATAAATCGCATGATCATCTCCCTAGTTCTCCCGATTTCCGATTCTTGTAATTTGAATGATGTAAATTTCCATCATGTTGTTTGTATGTGGTTTTAACTGATTATTATGTGTATATTTCCGTGATTATGATGTCGAATGAAACCTACATATTTGATCCACATAATTATGGTGTTATCTACATAAATGTTAAATGTTTTAATGCCTACTTGTGTTTGAGAAGATGAAATTGTTAAAAGTTGTTCGTTGAATTGTTTCATAGGCTAATAAAAGGTTAAAAGTTGGATTGTTTAACATGAAGATTATTATAATGTATTTATGAAGAATTGGCATGGCTAGTAATAATGTTATGACAAGTATCTAGTGAAATTGTGATTTATGCCAACAAATTGGCTAGCAAAACTATGTCCAATCATATTAGTTCTAAATCATGTAATGTCATACCAATCTCTACATCAATGACTCATAACATAGGGTATGCCAATCAATGTTACAATTCCCAACATACTCTATCCATACGAACTTGTGAATGTAATAGCATTGAATAAGTAGTTATAACTTTCATAGAGAATTTTACAAAACTACCAATAAACGTTGAACACGTTAAGGTGAGTAAGGAAATAACTAAAAGCTAGGAAATTGTCATAATATAGATTGTTAAAAGATGTGAGACAAGTCTCAATTACACTAAATCGATTAAGTCAAAAATACTCACATAAGAGGGTGCTAGAGTCCGTGAGACAAGTCTGACTCGCTCCATGATGATAATGTAAGACTTTAGTTCATATTCTTCAAGCAAAGAACGGGATGACTAGTCATCCATAGAGTTAAGTAAATCTCATAACTAGAAGCAGCCTTCCATAATGTTTGAGTCAACTTTAAGAGATAATAAAGTAAAATAGATCTGAGCTTAGCACCAATAGAATAGCAATGAGCTTGTGCAAGAACATCTAAGCCGCATGAGACGAGATCACCATCCAGGTGGACCAGGTTCTCCGTGTGTCTCCTAGTCTTCAAACTATGTTTGCCAGCATAGGGGAAGTAGCTAGTGGATGCCTCCACCTAAAAATGCTAGGCAGTTCATTTTCACATTGACATGTGATTCCACATCTTTTCGGTGTGTGGAAGACACCAGATTTAATGTGTAGGTCACATGATTAATGTTGGTTAAAGCTCAAGAAAGTATTCATTTCACTTCAGCCGTGAACCCCTCTTTTAGATTTGGGAAAGACACTAACTTTGTTTCACTTTAGCCGGTGAACCCCCCTTTTCAGTGTGGGGTAGACACTGGACTTGGTTCAACTTAACTAGTGAACCACCTCTTTTCGGTGTGGGGGAGACGCTGGATTTCATGTTATCTCAAATGATATATTTCTGTTAATGTTAAAGAATTCTTTATAGAAGGTAATAAAGAATGAAAATAACATGTTCGCAATGAACAACAGATCAAAGAAGTAGAAACATAATTTCAAAGTGAGCTAAGTAAGTAAGAGCTTAAGACTGTCAATCACCAACGTTTGATAAGAATGAAGTCGTAACAGGTTAGTGGTTTATGCCAATATTGGAGTATTAATATCTGCCTCAAATATTCATATATTAGGTTAACAACCAATTAATGGATATAGCCAATAAAAATTGGCTTATAAATACATTCATTCCCAATTTAATAAGAATGGAAAATAACTTGTAAGTGGTAGCAAATCATTTCGTTAGTCTTTTGGATTACTTACTCGATTCATTGTAGGTATGGGACTACAATGAATCATTTCACTTGTAAGTAAAACATAATATCAAAGGAGATCATTGAAATACACAAGAACAAGAAGAAAAAGACTAAAAAATAAACTAAGGCTAGAGGGAAGAGCTCACGGCCTAAGGTTGCAAATTTTTTAAGTTATGTTTAAGTTGTTCTCGATTTATGTTCATGATTCCAAGGTCTGATGTTCATATAGAAAATGAGTGGTATTCCTTAATTGCATGAGATCATGCCATATTCATAGCATGAATCAGAAATAACGATTTAAGAAAGTAAAGTGAACTTAACTTTCAAGAAACGATATGTTGCTTTAGGAAGGGCTTTCCTTGATCATGTATAGTCATTATGTGTTTATGTGCATACACCCATACTCAGTACAAGTGTTTTATAACCCCATGTATTATTACTATTTTTATATTTGAAGGTTCTAGAGAAGATATAAGATTCAACGAAGCAGTTTGGATTAGCGATCTCCAGATTTGGTAGGTCCTCTTGAGTTCGAGGATGCTACACTTTATTATTCTAGCTTTAGTACAATAGACATAGTTTGTAAATATAGTCCCTAGCATTTAATTTCAAACATTTGTTCAAGATTTTGTAATAAGGCCGATTGGCAAACTATTATTATTATGATTCTCTGTTTTGATTGTTCAATGTTTAATAGATGGTTGCTTTAGTTTGAGCTTATTAGAATATCACTCGTATGCAGTATCATATGAATTCTATGTACACTTTATTAAGTATTAAAAAGTTTTAAATTTTCGTCAAATTTAACTGTATGATTGTGATGAAAGCTAAGAAGAGGCTTGTCTGCGACCTCGTAAAGATTAACGACGCCAGTTGCATTCGAATTCCAGAATATGGATGTGATACTTCCCACTTCCAAGTAGGAATTTTGATTTCTTGTAGTAAGACACCCGACTTTTGATGTTCGACCTTTACTTGTTGGCACTTCGGACACTTAACGACAAACTCCACTATCCCTCTTCAAATCTTCCCACGAATATATTTCCCTTAGGTCATGGTACATTCTTGTCGAACCCAGATAAATTAAATAGTGAGACCTATGGGTTTCTTCTAGGATCCGGTCCCTCAACCCATCTAGATCGGGAACACACAATCTCCCTTGGTACCTTAGCACACCGTCCCCTTTAAGGAGAATGACTCATTAAACTTGCCGAAAACTGATTCTTTCAACTCCATTAATGGTTTATTGAGGTGTTGTTTGGACTTCACCTCAACCACTAGAGATGACTCAGAGTTATGATGAACTATAGCACCCCTATTTGGAGAACCTTCCAACCTCAACCCAACCTATCTAACCTATGAACTTCCCTTACTAGGTCCTTCTTGTTTTTGTCAATGTGGTATACACTACCCATAGTCATATGACTTAGGGCATCCGCCACCACATTAGCCTTGCCGGAGTGATAGAGGATGCTCATATCATAATCTTTCAAAAACTCTAACCACCTTCTTTGTTGGATATTCAACTCCTTTTGGGTAAATACATATTGGAGACACTTATGGTTGGTAAAGACATCAACATGAACCCCATACTAGTAATGCCTCCAAATTTTCAAAGCAAACACTATGGCCCCTAACTCAAGGTCATGAGTGGGATAGTTTCTCTAATGTACCTTAAGTTTCCTAGAGGCATAGGCTATTACATTCCCGTGTTGCATAAGAAAAAACCCCAAGCCCACTCGGATGCGTTACAATACAGAACAAAACCCTTTGTACCCTCCGGTAAAGTCAACACCGGAGTGGAAGTAAGCCTATCTTTCAACAATCGAAAACTTTTCTCGCACGCCTCCGACCACACATATTTCTTACTATTTTGGGTCAAAGTAGTCAAAGGAGACGCAATGGATGCAAATCCATCCACGAACCTCCGATAATAACCCGCTAAACCCATGAAAATCCTAATCGGTTGGATTCAATGTGTAGGAAATTCTTCACCGCCTCTGTTTTCCTTGTGTCTACCACAACTCCCTCACTAGAGTTGATGTGCCTAAGAAATTTCACCGACCTCAACCAAAACTCACACTTGATATATTTAGCAAACAATTGATGTTTTTTAAGGGTTCGCAATTCCACCCTCAATTGACCCATGTCATCGCACTCATTCTTCGAATATACCAAGATGTCATAAATGAAGACAATGACAAATGAATCTATGTAATTTTGAAACACTCTATTCATTATATCTATAAACGCCGAAGCGTTAGTGATACTGAAATACATAACCAAGAACTCATGATGCCTATACCTAGTTTGAAAGACCATCTTTGGTACATCCTCACCTCTACCCTAAGTTGGTGATACCCCAATCTCAAGTCAATTTTTGAAAAGTAACTCGCCCCTTGGAGTTGATCAAAAAAGTCGTCAATCCGAGAGAGAGGGTACTTATTCTTAATGGTTACCTTGTTGATTTGGAAATACTCAATACACATTCTCAAGGACCCTTCTTTCTTCTTTACAAACAAAACCGGAGCACCCCACAGAGAAATACTAGGACTTATAAAACCCTTATCTAGTAAATCTATCAGTGTAGGCTTCAACTAATTTAATTCAGTCGGAGACATCCAATAAATAGGAATTGATATGGGATTCATATTTGGTATCAAATCAATACTAAAGTCAATTTCCCATTCGGGAGGAATATCAGAAAGGTCATTAAGAATGACCTTCGGAAACTCACTCACTATGGGGACCGACTCAATGGGAGGAATTTTAGAGTCTAGGTCTTGGACTCTGACAATGTGATATAGACAACCCTTTAAGATCATTTTACATGATTTTAGACAAGATATATTACGACCTCTAGGAATAGAATTTCCCCCCTTCCACTCTACTTTGAGTTCATTTCAGAAGTTAAAGCTCACCACCCTTGTCCTACAATCAATGGAGGCAAAACATGCATGCAACCAATCCATACCCAATATAACATCAAAATCAAGCATATCGAGTTCTACTAGATCAACATAAGAAACTCTATTGGGAAACATTATTGGACAATTTTAATACACCCTTTTTGCAACAACCGACTCACTCACAGGAGTAAACACTATAAAAGGTTCATGCAAATTATCGGGTAAAATATCAAACTTTTTGTCTACTAGAGGAGTAATAAAGGACAAAGTAGCTTCAGGATAAAGTAAGGCATATACATTAATAGAGAAGACTTTCAACATATCGGTCACCACGTCGGGAAAAGTCTCTTGCTCACCCATAGAGCGGAGAGCATAGAAGCGGTTCTTCTTTGGTGCCTCATTAGAACCACTTGCTTGAGCTTGACAACTACCCTTGTCTAGACTCTTCAAGTTTGGAAAATCTCTCATCTTGTGACCACTCTTGCCATAATAAAAGCAATTATCCGTCCCCTAAAGGCAATCACCATAGTTATTCTTGCCACACTTTTCACAAGTTGGCTTCTCGGTTCGTTAATTAGTACCTTTCACCTTCTAGAATTTAGCATTATACACCCTATCACCACTAGCTTTAGGAACTTGGAAGGGACTTGACTTGAAACCCGCTTCTTAAATCTAGGCTTGTCTTGTATTTCAAGCCTATTCTTTGAAGAAACTCCATCAAATAATCTTGCTCTCTTAGCATCTCTACTCTTTTACTTATCCATTGCCTGCTCTACCATTCTTGCATGCACCATAACACGGAAAATGTTCATGTTGTCATGTATCATTGCCGAATGGTACTCATTTTTTAAGTCCTCCGATACCCCCTCACAAAATGACTCATTTGATCTCTAGGATCGAAAACCAAGAAAGGGGCATATTTGGACAATTTAGTGAATTCCAAGGAGTATTCATGAACACTCCTTCCCTCCTTGGCGAAGGTAGATGAACTCCACCACTTTTTACTCCCTCATCTCCCTAGGAAAGAACCTATCTAGAAAAGCCATCTTAAAGATCTCCCATGTCGACGAACCACGCCTGAATGGCCTATTATCCCTCCATTTCACATACCATTCTTGTGACACGTCCTTGAGTTGATATGTGGCCAACTCGGCCTTCTCACTTGTGGACAACCCCATCGCCAAAAGTATTTTAGAGACTTCATCCCTAAATTCTTGGGGGTATTTATGAACCTTAGACCTATAGAAAATCGGAGGGTTCATCCTAGTGAACTCTCTTAGACGGGAAGCCACAATAGTGACTTGTTGTTTAGGACGGAAACAAGCTCCCGGTTGGCTTGGGCCATCATAGCTTTGGCTTGGACGCTGGAGACTTTAGCCAATTGAATGAGGGCATCCCTTATATTTCCATCCGTCAAGGGTGGAGGATTGACCAAAGCTTGGTCAACATTAGCATCTTTTTTAAGAGGAGGAACTTGCTCACCATAGGGAGGACCTCCCCCATTGTCAATTTCCTCTAAAAGTCTTTGAGCTACATTCCTTAGAGTGTTGATGCTTCCTATAAGCAAAACAATAGGATTAGTTGCAAATGCACACCATGAGTATACTGTAATGGCACGATATAGGATTTCCAAGAAAGAGAGTGATTCCTAGTCATCACATAGATTCCTATAGTGTGGCGCGCTTCACAATTATGAGTACAAACCTACATTGACGTTTTAGAGAGAGAGACATAACTCAACGATTTTCAATTTCATGCTCTGGTACCAAGTATGTCACATCCGGGTTTACCCCCTAGACGTAACCGTCGTCGTCGTCCTTTTTATGGACTAAGACTATCCTCTTAGTCTCATGTCATTACATTTATTGGTTGAAAATGCAGAAAAATATTAAACTTTTCATTACATCTAGTTGAAGGTTTACATAGACCTATACATACACATAATATAGTCGTATCGAGTATACATAGACCCTTCATATATGAAGGTTACATAGCCTTCTACTTTTATTACACTTTTGTATCGATAAAATAGAAAGATAGTCTCAAAGGTTGTCTCATCTCATACCATCTAAATGATTATCACAATATGGGCAAAGACCTACACCAAATGTAAAGAAGCAACTATAGGCTTATACAAGTCGTACACAATGAAAGTGGAATGAACATAAAAGTCTTAGAAAACAAAGAAAATTCGTCGGCAAGATATTGGCATTGCCCTTGGTAAGTTAGGACCTACCCATTTAGATGATAGAGAATATCTAAGCCTTTTTCAAGTTGTCCCAAATGAGCCTTCAACGACCGGAACCTAAAATTCTTGGGAAAAGGGAAGAAAATGGGGTTAGTACTCCACATGTACTAAGTATGAAACCTTATGCACATATAAAAACAAAACATGCTAAAAAGGTACATTTAGTCAAAACATGCCATTTTACTCTTTTAAAAGCCTCATGCATAATCAAGCAAGTCATATCAATCAACAAAACATGTTTAGTAACTCAAACACGTAATAAGCATTCCAATATACTGGGGAACCATGATTTACTATAACCCTATCATCAAGGAATAACATCACAATAATGAATATGAGTCAATCATATCATAATAAGCAAGATAACTACTCATGAATCCTTACCAATTCAACAAGTGTAATAACCAAGATAAGTCCTATAACCTTACTCAATCAAGTAGCCTCAACAAGAAACAATAACCAATGTCCAACTTCACATAATATAACATTTAGATATACATTGCATCTTATGTTAACAATATAACCCAATGCATATTCATAAGTGAACTAACCAACGTATAGTATTAACAATGTGCAAGTTCATCATGTACATATCATATATCATCATAACATAAACATATATAAGAACATCCTCCTAAGACTCCTCTCAAAGTCAACTAGTGCAAAGCTTGGGTAGAGTCCCATACTCCAACCTAGACTAAGCTAGATCCCTTAGGTTATCCAAGTTAGATTTCAAGTCCTTTAATTCATTTAACCTTTTGTAAACATCTTTCCCTACATCAAAAGAAGGTGGACTACTTGCCAAGGTAGTACCAAAACATGAAACATAGAAACTACTTGGATCCACTAGCTAGTATACCGATGAAGGCAACATAGTTCATGAAGTAGGAGATATAGTTGGGACCCTCTTTATGCGCCATGCATTATAGTCTCCACTCTCAAGAGTAATGAAGTTTCCCTACCTTCCCTATGTGGGAAGGGACACTCCTCAATCTATTTCACTCGGTTCTAGCTAGAGTCCCTTTTTGAAATGTCTTAAGACTTTAATTATCAATCATAACTTAGTTTAAATCATAGGGTCTACCCCCTATATAATCATCATCATTAATAGTTAAAATAGAATAGCTAAAATAGAGTATAGAGTATCCTTGCGATGTCACACGGCAAATGAGACTTCAAGAAGTCTCATCTATGCCTCTCGTATCATTCATTGCATAATAAGCATAACTAAAATGATGTAAAAATTTAAAACTTTCTTCACACACGAAGAACTGTTTCATAAACAATACCTGAAAGGAAGACTTTCATTTAAAACATTAGAACTAAATAACATCTCATTGAACCATCTAGAGTTTAGAGTTTACAATACTTGGGACTAATCTCATAAAAGACATAAAATAAAGACTTAATACATAAAGGAACATGTGGCTATTCTCTTCAAATCGATGAAGACCCACCAATACTTCATCTTCAACCCTTATAAACCTATCCATCCTTAATGGTTCATCAAGATTCCATTTCCCTACACTTTACTCAAAAATTAATAGAAGTAGTTAGCACATTAGATGTACTAAGTATGAAATCAATGCAAAAACCATGAAAAAGGGGCATTTAATAATAAGCATGCTTTACATTAATTTATATTAAAACATCATACTATAATCATAAAAACAACATTTAACAACTTATAAACACATAAGAAATCATTTGGGAAAAAAGTCACATTTTTAGCAAACATTACAGTGAAGTCTCTTCACTACACAATGAACGCAATTCACTGTTACAGTGAAGTTCCTTCACTTCACTTTAAAACCCCTTTAGCATGTAATCTTCTCACTCAAAGTTATCCTAAGATTCACTTAAGTCACAGAAAGAGAGACCGCCCATACACACACTCTAGATGTGACTTAACGACCCTCAAGATTACTTATAATGAGACACATATAGACTTAAGAGATATCAACATAAGAATATGAGATTTTCCTACTAAGGTGACTCTAAGGTTCACTTGAGTGAGTTGTGAAGTGACCGCCCATACAATTTTTTACACACACACTTAAGAGATCCTATAGACTCCCTAAGATAGAGTCATTCTTATTTAACACATTAGCATATAGGTGATATGACATTCTCCTTCCAAATGCTATCAAAAGACTTACATAAGTAAATGAAGAAGATAACGTCCATAGTGACCTTTTTGATATTACCTAAATAATCCTTAAGATTACCTAAGGCTTAGATCATGTCCACATAATCAACTAACTTCCCTAACTAGAGTTATTCTTAAGACTTATCTAGGTAAGATAAGAAGTGACCATTCCTATGCCCCCCTTCACACCTTAACTAGACAACCCTTAATTACTCTTGAAAGGTACTACCTCATTTTAGCATACTTCCTTAACTTGAGTCATTATATACATTAGTTCATTAAGAGACATTAATCACATAAAGGACATTCAAGTAATGGTCTTATACAAGACCTAGGGACTCCAAATAACATCTTCAAAGCCTATTGTGCAATGTGTAGATAGCGTCCGATACCACCACCTAAACTTCATAGAACTTTTCAAATGATAATAGGTAGGTATCCCACATGATGAGAATAGTAATTAACCGACATAGACCATGTTAGCAACTCGTGGAATCTAGAGTTCTAACCTACTTCGATGAGGGTGTTCTACTTTCCAAGGGTAGAACTAGGACACATACCATGTAGGCACATGGTTAAGGACTATAAAGGACTTTTATGTACTCTAGTATCATTCTTAAGTAGAGGTACATTGTACTCTAGTCTCATCTCAAGTAGACCTACTTCCCATAACATAATCACTCGGTGCTAGCCTTCGTTCTCATAGAGTATTTCACATTAAGGTTCATATCAATGGGTCCCATATCTAGTTCATGACCCAATTACATTGAACCAATAAAAGCAAGGTCAACTAGGGCATATCTCACTATGGCGACAAGAAGCTAATCAAGACATTTCAAAGGTATGATATGATGTCGTTCCATCCAATCAACCATAAGTCCATCACTCATTACATGAAGTCTACTATTACGGCTAACTACTTCATGATTTAAAACCTTACCACTTGGTTTAAGGTTCCACATAAATGACCTTTGTATCATCATGCCATATCTCACCTATATTCATTTATTAAATACTAAGACTCTTTAGGTTCCTAATTCAAGACATCACATATTTACATAAGAATCAAGTAAGGGACACAAGTCAACCAAAACAAGACACCACATACTTCACCTTAGCACATATTGGTAATCGTTCTATAAGAACATAGGAATAACCATTATCGCCTTTATGTCATCCTATAAACTACCATATAATCATCAACATAAATATTATAGACTCATATAGCCAAGTAGGAACAACCATGCATCAACCCTAAGATTACACATAGAAGCACACAGTCATAGTTTACATGATTTCCTAACATACATAACAATAACACATCTTTCATATTCCCTCACATATAGATAGTTATACTCATTCTTAACATAAAATAACTATACAAAACATCATAGTACTTGAAGTAGTGCCGACAAGTCCATGATCATCATATTGCATAAAGTAACGCCAACAAGGCCATTTCAATTGCAAGTAAAACACATAACACCGCCACAATTAGTGGACCATACCAATAATAAAATAATTGAAGTGTAATTAATAATAAAAATAAAGAGATAGGGCATCATATCCTACTACACCTCACCACTTCGATTTCAAGTCTAAATCATCCAATTCGATATTACAAGTCCTTTACCCTAGGCCATAACCAACATCTCAATACAATTATATTGATAATCAATGAAACTATGTCAATTAACTACATACTTATCAATCTAATACAACCTAGATATCAAATGAATATAATTATTGCATCATTAGAAATCGCATAGAAAATTACATTAGAAATCATAAGTCTTAAGTCATTATCAATTGAATAAGCTTAGCATGCAATACATATAAGAGTATCCATTACTTAATTAATAAAATTGAAACAGCCTATACATCATACATATATAATCTATACGTGACTCAAAATCCCATTACAGTCTACACATGAATTAATGAATATCAAAGCATAATCAATTCACCCATATTTTAGTGAAATTTAGAGATTTGAGAAGATCAAGTTAATGGAGAATTTAATTGGAAAACATCAATAACATCATATCTTAAAGTTTCGAAACCATTTATGCAAGAAATCAAGACTTGGAGTAGAAATTAGACTTTTTCATCTTTTTCATCTTTGAAAATCATCTTTGAAATTGGCTCTAAGGTGATAGAAAGCCTTAGATGAAGAACTACCATACCTTATTTAAATAATCCAAAGCTAATTGAAGATGAAACTCCATTGAAGACTCATCCTTAAGATCCGTCTTCAGTTTGAACTCACAAGGAGGTTTTTGGAGAAACTTTAGGAGGGAAGGGGTTTTGATTTAGATGTTAGGGTTATAATGAGAGTTTAATGACATATATACTCTTAAAATACCCATAAAACCTAAAATAATCGTCCTCCCATTTTTAAAAGATTTGGGGTGAAAACTTAACTTCACCCCTAACATTACAGAAAGTTGGCAAAAAACTTCATCACAGGCGACTTTCCCATCGATGGGGCATCACCACCACGATGGGCCGTCATTGGTCATAGTAGGTGGTTATAGTAGCCTTACAATGCTTCCCTCTTCACCCATGGACAAGTACCCCAGGAATCCACCCTTCGACGGGGCGTCAACAGGCCCACGAGCCATCGACTACTCTGTTATCTAGGGCCTGCCTGTGACTGTTTTGACAACAGTTTTGGGTCCTTTCTCAAGAACCCTCAGATGGTCCTTGGGTATAATTTCCCAGATGTTTCTAAACCAACATATAATTAATAGATTAATATGTAATTGAACTTAATTATAATTAATTTTCATGGTTAGATTCAAATTCAAGAATGTGATCTTTAACCCCTAACCCTAAATTTGATCTTCATGTAAATTGGGTTGTGATTGATCCAATTGTCTTGATCATGGGTTATATCACTATTAAATGATTTTGTTACAATAATCATTAACAAATTGTAGTGAATTATAGTCTTTCATTCTAGTCTTGAGAAGATTATCTAGGTTAGAAGGTGTGTTGACCTAGACATCTTATTTTAAGTTATGATCTAGTATTGAATTGTGCTATAGTGTTTATTGTAGTATTGTTATCATGTTGATTATTGAATTACGATTTTGAACATCTAAATTGGATTGAATTGAAGTTTTAGGGTAAGGCCTAAATGATGAACTATGAGGAAGACTTGGTAAGTCTTGGAATCTCTATCTTTACTCCCAATTGTGATTAATTGTGGTTAAGTCATGATGTTATATTCGAGTATATCTTGTATTAGGATTTATAGGGTGGTATGATGTTGAATTTAAATGTCTTGATTATGGTTGTAAGGTTGTTAATATGTAAAGGTTATAAGGGTGGTAATGTATACCAATGTGCCTTATTATGAAATGATTTGTAATGTGTAAGACTCTGAAAATGATTTCGGTAAACCTAGAGACTAACATGGTTGAAATGGTAATATAAGGTCATAATTTGGTCTATAATGTGATATAGAGGCATATTTATGAGTTTAGGTGCATTGGAAGTCAAATGTCAAGGGACGACCAATACGTTCGACGAGTAAGTAACCTAAGTGCCTCATATGTGGTTTTATGTGTTTATATGTGATGCATGAGCTTATATGGTTCATAAATGAGTTTATATGGTGTTTCAAGTCAGTGTATCAAGTTTCGTGAAATTTGGAGGTTAAATCTCCAAGAACGTCCATGACGTTCGAAAGATATGCCTTGAAGTTACCTTGTACATCTAGGCGTGTTTCGTCAAATTTTATGTGTTCGTTTTGTATGAAATTCATGTGAGAAGCATTAAAATTATATAAAATCATAATTAACTTAAAATATGCATATTTCAAATAAAAATCTGTTTTCATGATTTAGTTATGTGTGATGCCATACTTAGTACATGTGGTTGTACTAATTTCATGCTTTTATCCATCTATATAGTTCTTGGTAGGTGTATAGCTTTTGTAAGAGAAGACTTGGACATAGAAGAACGTTAAAGAGAAGTTGAAGTATGTCCTCACTTGACTCTAGGGCATATATGTCTTTTATGTTTTCATTCAAATTATTGTAATAGACTATGTATTTCTATATTCGTATTTTTATGTAATGGACGTGTCCCAAGTATTCTTCTGTCTTAAGATGATGAGATTGAGACTTAGTATTTTTTAATTAATTTTATATGAAAATGTTTTTGAAGACTTTATTATGTTATGTGAAAATTTTTAATTCCACACTACTTTTCACTATGTTTATGCAATGAATAATATAAAAGGGTTTGTATAAGACCTCCGAGAGTTCGAGTACGCCGGTTACAATCTGAGATTGTATTCTAACTTCTACGGTGTGGTTTCAGGACGTGACAAACTTGGTATCAGAGTATAGGTTTGTGAAAGTAGTATTAGGAATCAAGAAGTCTCATCAAGTCACGTCTAGTAGAGTCTGGACCATCGGTGTGAGTCGCGACACATCTATGGGCGAGAGGCTATAGGATGATAGAGTTTCCCTTCTTTTCTACTCCTATGTTGGGCGGTAGAGTAAATGTTATGAATATTCTTCATAATTGGTTTCTAGGAGAAGAATACTAGAAGGATGGCCGCATGAAAGTGGGAATAGGAGAGGATGAATGAGGAGGTTCCCCCTCAAGTTGATCAAGTTGAGCAAGTTCTTCAAGTTCGGCAAAGATTCCAAGGTTCCCACGTGCCTCCCCAAGGTGATCCTATTCGTGAAGGAGGTATTGAGGTTTCAGAGATGTCTAATAGGGAGATTAGAGAAGCTTCGATTGCTATAGCCCGAGCCGTGACTATGCAAGGTGATCTGAGTATGATGCCTAGGGTTGTGGAGAGCACTATGAGAACTAGGTTGAAAGATTTTGTGAGGATGAATCCGCCTATCTTTCTTGGCTGTAAAGTGGGTAAGGATCCACAAGAGTTTTTTGATGGGGTGTATAAGGTGTTAAGTGCTACGGGAGTTACATCTAGGGAGACAAGCGGTTTTAGATTTGTATCAATTGAGAGTTGTTTCTCAAATATGGTACACTCAATGGAAGGATAATAGGCTGGAAGAATCGGGTCTTATTGAGTGGGAAGAATTCAAGGAAGCTTTTCTTTGTAATTACTTTCCCCGAGAGGGAGAGAAGCTAAGGTAGAGGAGTTTTTCAGTCTCAAACAAGGCAATATGAGTGTTGAGGAGTACTTTTTAAAATTCTCAACTTTTTCTAGGTAGGCCCCTTATCTTGTGTCTAATCCAAGAGATGAAATGAGTCATTTTATGATGGGGATAGCCGACTTAGTGGTGTAGGAATGTCGTACCACTATGTTGCATGATGATATGACCCTAGCTAGACTCATGGTGTATGCACAATCAATTGAAGAGTTTAAACTTAGGATAATGGCTAGAAGTTAGAAAATGAGTGATTCTAATGATCAAGAGCAAACAAGGTTTAAGAAGAGGGCTCAAACTAAAAAAGAATGTTACAGTACTAAGGTGAAATTTGAGAAAGAAGGTAGTTCTCAAAAGGTCAAACCTACTTTGCCAAATATGGAAGGAACATTATGTTAGTGTCTATTGGGTACCGAGATTTTCTTTCGTTTGTGGTAAGGAATTACACATAGTGAGAGATTGTCCTATGGTTGCTTATATAGGAAGAGAGGGTAAGCAAGTTGCTCCTAGTGTTCCCAAGGATGATGCTCCAACAAAGAGGTGCTTCTATGCACTCCGTTCTAGAGTAGAGAAGACGGAGGAGAGTGATGATGACGTTGGTAAGTTGTCTTTATCTTGTTGTAATATGAGTTGCTTCTAAGTGGGGAATTATGGTTAGTAATTGGGATAGAATGATATAAAGTAGGTTGCATGTGCATGGTGTTTAAGAGTTCCATTGAAATTGATCATTAACTTATTGCAATGTGTATTTTATAAAGTTATGATTTTATTGTAAGATGTGTTTATATGATGTTACTTTTCATATTAGCATGTTTATATCATGAACTGCTTAAAAATTGCATTTTTGAAAAATTTTCTAAAAATTACTGCATGCTTTAATGTAAAATTTTTTTAAAAATGATTATTTGATTCTTTGATAAAAAATTGTTTTCATATGGTTACAACTGATGCATATAAGTATGATATTAAATATAAAATGAGTTTTTACTATTTGGAATGAAGTGTGTGAATTTTGTAGCATAACGAGTTATATAATTGTTTTCTAGTTTCTTGTTGTGTTGTGAATCTCTTGACTATATGAAATTGATAATTTATTATTGATTATGTGTTGTATTTTTTTTGTTATTAGATTCTAGTTGAATCTGTATTATTGGTAGTGTTCAAAGAGTGACAAGTGTTATTCGAGAAAGAATTTTGTCCAAGTTGGGGAGATTGTAAGACCCCGAAATAACTTAGGTGAAGTAGAGTCTAACATGTTGGTATAGATGGTATAAGGTCCTAAATAGGTCTAATATATGGTATAGTGTCAGTATCTAAAGTATTAGGTACGTTTGAAGTCAAATGTCACGAGACGACTAAGACGTTCGACGAGTAAGTCAACTATGTGCCTCATATGTATTTTGTTTGCGATTGTGTGATTCATGAGGCTTTAAGGTATATAAATGAGTTATTAAAACATGTATAGGTAGTGTGTTGAGCTTTGTGGAGTTTGGAGGTCAAACGTCCAAGAACGTCCATGAAGTTTGAAAGATGTGCCTTGAAATGACCTTGTGTGTCTACGCATATTTCCTTGAGTTTTACGTGTTCATTTTTGATCAAATTTAATTAAGAGGTGTTAAAATCATAGGATTTTATTTGATTTGGAAACGTGTGGGAAAATATTCCCATGGACCAACCAAGGGTCCTTGAGGAAGGGCCCAAGTTGGTGGCCAAAACTGCCAAAAGGCTGTCCACCTACGAAAGGCAATCGACAACCAGTAGCCTTGTCGACGCCCATAGGTGGTGGGAGTGTGTAGGTACTTAGGCTGGGTGGAAAGGCTACCTGTTCCCAGCCTTTGAACCCATCGAATGTTGCCAGCATGCCTCATAAGTGGGCTTACGCTCCATCGATGGGCAGTCCGTCGATTGGCCTGTGTGCCTGCGTGCAGTCACTGTTGTGAACTTGTAAATTCACCCCACTACTAAATGGATGTATTGGAGTATTATTAATGATTATAATAGTTACTTTTGATGTGTATAATAAGTATTTTGCACTTTGAATATTTCATTCTTCCAAATCAAAACCCCAAATCCCTTTGAATTCTCTCAAACTCTCCATTGAAGTCCAAATAAAGGAACAGCTTGGAGGTGTCGTTTTGAGTATAAATTCTTCATGAAAGTGAATAATTATCATCATTAATGTATGGATATTTATCCTTGAAACTCTTTTCATCAAGAAAACCCAATTCTCAAGATGTTTTCAAAGTTTCCAAAGTCGAACTGCCAAATTTCATGATTCTACCATAGGTTCTAGCAGAAATGACTTCTAAACATTGAATGATAATTTAATTGATATTGTATTGATAATTTTATTCCAAATTACGTATGCCCCATGAATTGGATGAACCCTAGATTTTGACTATTTTATGGATTACTTGATATTAATCTAATCTTGATTAATTTTTATGTAGTTTTATGTAGGCTATTCATTAATGTAATAATTGTAGCAAATTGAATATCTAGGTTGTATTAGATTGCTGAATTCATATTTAATTGACCTAGTTCATTGATTATTGTAGTTTTTATGTTGAATTATTGGTTATGACCTTAGGTAAGGGTCTTGTATTATCAAATTGAGTAAATTGACTTTGGATTCAAGTGTCGAGGATGATGTGGGGGTATGCTTCCTATTTCCTTTAATTTGATGCTATTTATACTTCGATTTTATTGGGATTGGTATGGTCCACTTATGGTGGCGGTGTTATGTGCTTTACTTGCAATTGATGTGACCTTGTTGACGTTACTTTATGCAATATGATGATCTTGGCCTTGTTGAAAACTGCTTGAAGTAATATGACTATTTGTGTAGTTTGATCATGTGAAGCATGACAATATCTATCTATATGTGGAGTCATATATTTATTCTTTTATTCATGTTGTCTTAGGTGACCATGTTAGACTATTCCTTTGACATTATGTGTGTAGTATTAGAGTTCAGTCTTGGTTATTCCTACTTCGCTATATGAGTCTATTTTTATTACATTGATTATGTTATGATAGTATATAAGATGACTCGAAGATGTTAGGGTTGTTTCTAGGTGCTTCTAGAATAACATAAATTATGGGTAAAGCTGAAGTGTGTGGTGTCTTGTCTTGGTTGAATTGTGTCCCTTGCTTGATATATATGGTTATGAATATGTGATGTCTTCTTTTAGGGTGTTCGAACTCTTGGTCTTTAATATATGAATGACATGTGATCTGAATGAACTTAAGAGAGACTTTTATAAGAAACATTGACTTAGTGGAAAGGTTAAGATTGTTTACGTCATAAGCCGTAATGGTATCCTTCAAAGTAATGAAACGATAGACTTAAGGTTAATTGGATGGAATGTTATCATATTAAACCTTAGGAAATTCATAATGAGCTTATCGTCGCCATTGTGAGGTAGCCCTAGTTGACCTTCTTTTCTAGGTTAAATGTGATTGAATTATGAACTTCTTATGGAACCCTTTTAAGTGAACCGAATGTGTAAACTACTCTATGAGAAAGAAGCCTAGCACTGAGTGAGTATTGTAAGGGAAGTAGTTCTAGTTATGTATGAGAATATAATACAAAAAATCCCTTTATATTCCTTAACGATGTGGGTATATGGGATGTGTATAAGTTCTATCCTTGGCAAGTAGGATAACCTCATCGGAGTAGGATAGAACTCCGAATTTCATGTCTTGCTATTGTCTATTATCATCATATTGAATACCTATTAGCATTTGAGAAGTTATAAGGTTTAGGTGGTGGTATAGGACGCTATCTAGACATTGCACAATAGACTTTGAAGATGTTAGTTGGAGTTCCTAGGTCTTGTCCAAGAAAATTATTTAAATTTCCTTTATGTGATGTATGAGTCTTAATGAACTAATTAACTAATGACTTATGTTAAGGAGTATGTAAATTAATAGGTACATCATCTAAAGTGACTTAAGGATTCCTTTGCTAAAGTGTCCAGAGGGCATTACCTTTGGAAGTCTTGAGGGTTGCCCTAGTTAGGGAAGATGTTTGGTGTTTTCGACATAATCTAAGCCTTATATAGTCTTAAAAAATATTTAGGTAATCTTGAAGAGGCCACTATGGACGTAAACTTCTTGATTTACTTAAGTAGGTCTTTTGATAGCCTTTGGAAGGAGAATGTCATATCATCTATGTGTTAGTGTATTAAGTGAGAATGATACTATTTTAGGGAGTCTCTAGGATCTCTTAAGTGTGAGTGTAAGGGGTTGTATGTCTGTCTCTTCACAACTCACTCAAGTGTGACTTAGAGTCACCTTAAGTAGAAGAATCTAACCTTGATCTTGTAGTACTTTGTAAGTGTGTATATGACTTATCATAAGTAATCCTAAGCGTCGTTTAGGCACATCTAGAGGGCATGTATGGGCGATCTATTTGTGTGATTTAAGTAAATCTTAGGATAGCTTTTAGTGAGGGAATTACATTCTAGAAGTGGGTTAACAATAAGGTAAAGTATTTTCACTGTAACGGTGAATTGATTCACTGTATAGTGAATATAGCTTATTTGAAAGTGAGTTATAAAAATGTGATTTTTGGTTGTATGTTATATTATGTGTTTTCTAAGTTGTTAAATGTTGTTATTATGATTATAATGTGATTTTTTAATTAAAAGATGAATATTTCCAAATAAAAGTCCATTTTCATGATTTTTTATGCATAATGTCATAACTAGTACATGTGGTTGTACTAATTCATGATTTTATCCATCTATATAGTTCTTGGTAGGTGAAGAGATTTGGGAAGAGAAGACTTGGAATTAGAATATTGTTCAAGAGAAGTTGAAGTATGTCCTCACTTTACACGAGGGCATATATGTCTTTCACGTTTTCATTTAAAGAATTGTAATACACTAAGTATTTCTATAGTCGTATTTTGAAGTATGGGCCCTGTCCCAATGTAACGTTGCGTAAAATCATATGTCTAATGAAGAGACCAGTATGCCCTTAGGATAGCCTTTTAGGTACATAGGCACATAAATGCCCAATATTGAGAAATATTGGGCATAGTTTAGAAAAATTGGCTAAGAGATATTATCCAATTTTCTACATACATAAGAAATATACTTTTTGGGTTGCCATATCCCAATCAAAAGATTGTTTTTTGAGGAATGTACCTGCAAGAAGACCCTAAGATAATATAATTTGCAATATATACATATAGATCCACAACCAACGTGTGAGGTATGAGGCATAGAGGAGAGCCGCCACAAGAGGAGAATTCACAAAAGCAAGAAGCCTAAGGCCACAGACCAGCCAAGTTCGAGCTCGGGTAAGGGATCATTTGGAGTCCAAAACATGACTTTGTTCAAGAGGAACTCCGGTAACTCCCCTTCTTCAAGTAACTCAAGAGTTAAGGTGAATAAGTCTTGCCCCAGAAAGGGCAATGATCGTAACCTCCAGTGAACTAACATGCCTTGTGTTAACTGTGGGCATTCGCATGGAGGTGAATGTTTGGTAGGTACGAACACCTTCTTCGGGTGTGGCAAGAGTGGACACATGGTCCGAGACTACCCTTAAGTGAATAATAAAGACAAGTATAATGCTCATTCTTGGCCTAATGCAAATGCTTCAGCCGAACCTCCCAAGAGGAACAAGTTTTATGCGCTTAAAGGTAGAGAAGAGCAAGAGAAGTCCGCTGATGTAGTCACGGGTACGTTGAATGTCTTTACTTTCCCTGTGTATGCATTATTATATCCAGGATCCACTCTATCATTTGTCACTCCACTGATAGCTAGGAGATTTGATGTGCTTCATGAAGTCATCCATGATCCAATTTTAGTAAGTTCTCCCATAGAGGACGATATTAGAGCTGACTAAGTGTACATAAATTCCCCAACTAAGGTCCTTGGTATAGTCACTCACGCTGATCTAGTGGTGTTATCCATGTTTGATTTTGACATAATTTAGGGTATGAATTGGCTTCACAGTTGTTATGCCACAATAGATTGTCGAAACAGGGTAGTGAGGCTTCAGTTCCAAATGAGTTAGAGCTGGAATGGAAAGGCTTGGTTCAAATCAAGTAGGCCAAATTGTTTCACTTTTAAAAGACAATAAGATGATATCTAAGGGGTATTTACACCACTTAGTTATAGTCAATGACTTAGATGAAGAAGTAACTTTCATAGAATCAGTGCCAATGGTGAATGAGTCCCAAGAATCGACGATCTGTTTGACCAATTCCAAGGTTCAAGTTTCTTTTCCACAAATAGAACTTCAGTCAGGCTACCATCATCATAGAGAGAGGCAAGAATACGTCCCTAAGAATTCTTTTTGTACAAAATATAGACCTTATGAATAGAGTCTTTTGTGAGTACCTTGATTCATTCGTCATAGTATTCATAGATGACATTCTCATATACTCTAAGTCTAGATAAGAGCATGAGTTACACTTAAGAAAGACATTGCAAGTACTCAAAAAACATTAACTCTATGCAAAGTTCAGCAAATGTGAATTATGGTTTACATCAGTGACCTTTCTTGGTCATGTTGTTACCGACCAAGGTGTTGAAGTTGATCAAAAAAGAGTTTGGGTAAACAGGTGAATCTTAACAATACTTTTCATCCGCGGACGGATGGACAAGTGGAACGTACCATTCAGACCCTTGAATACATGTTGAGAGCATATGCTATTGACTTCAAGTGGAGTTGGAATAGATTTTGTACGTCTTACACTCGTCAAAAAATCCTATGTAGATAAAAGAAAGAAAGATCTTGAATTTGAGGTGGGTGATCAAGTCTATCTGTAGATATCACCCATGAAAGGGGTGTTGAGGTTTGGTAAGAAAGGGAAGTTCAGTCTGAGGTATATAGTTCCTTATGGGATCTTGAAGATGGTAGGAAATGTTGCCTTCGAACTGAGGTTACCACAAGACTTCGCTTCTGTTCATCTAGTGTTTCACATTACGATCCTTGAGAAATGTCTAGGTGATCCAACGTCTATCCTACCCTTCAAGGGGTTAGGAGTCAATGGAAACTTTTATTATTAAGAGGTTCCCGTTGCAATTTAGATTGACAGGTGAAGCGACTGAAGGACAAGGAGGTTCTCACCATGAAGGTGTTATGGAGGAACCACCTTGTTAAGGGAGCAAGATGGGAGGCCTAGGCCGATATGAGATTCCATTACCCTCATTTGTTCAGATGTTGAGGTTAGATATACAGTTCCTAAGTCTGGTTTTATGTTTAAGAAAATCTAAGTTTTAGTGAATTAGTCAATTTGGTGTTGAAAGTCCCTAATTGTATGTCTTATAATAGCACTATATGAGTTATATTTTGTCATATTTGCATTTCATGTTGCTATTTTTGTGTAGCATAGACATGATTTAATATTGCATGAGTTGTGGTGTGCATTAAGTTAAGTGCGGTTGAGAAGGAAATTCCTCAATCTCACATATGAAGCTTTAGATAAGCTTGAATGTTATGCATCATCAAAATAAGTGTGAATCAGATATTTGCAAAAGAGAAAATTTTAAACATGAAAAATTAATTTCTAAAATCACCCTTTGTTTAAATAATATGTAAGGGTCATTCGGGGACGAATGTTCCTAAGGGGGGATAATGTAACGTTCCGAAAAATAATCTGTCGAATGAAGAGACCAGTATGCCCTTTGGATTGCCTATTAGGGGTAAATAGGCACCTAAATGACCAATATTGAGAAATATTTGGCATAGTGTAGAAAAATTGGCTAAGAGATATTAGCCAATTTTCTATATACGAATAAGAAATATACTTTTTGGGTTTCCATATACCAAACAAAAGATTATTGTTTGAGGAATGTACCTGCAAGGAAGACCCTAAGAAAATATAATTGGCATTATATACATATAGATCCACATCCAACGTGTGAGGTATGAGGCATCCAAGTGTCAAGCCGAGATACCATAGCACATGACCGTTTAAAATGATCATGTAAATTAAGCAGTGCCAAAGGACATGGTGAGGGTTCTTGGGACAATAAGTAAATATTCCAAATGAACCATAAACAATAGTTAGTTACGAAAGTAAAACCATCCCATGTGCATGAACATGTGCAAGACATGTGAAAAAGCCACCAAAGGAGGGGACAACCTTAACCGAATTCTGTTAGGATAGTTAGGGGGGAAAACATGCACAAGGGACCACTTCATGTTGGGAATAACTTTTTAACTAATTCTAGACTCTAATCTACTGCCCTAAAGAGCTAGCTAAGCTAGGACCAAACGAAATTAACTAATTACTGCACCCGACAACCTAAGACTTAACCGGGTGACACTAGTGCACCCCACAACCTAAGACTGAACTGGGTGACACTAACCTAGTAACTAGTTAAAGAGACAACCTAGTACCTAACCTAGGATGGTACAAAAGGTTGGTTATGGTACTAAAACGTAGGTATACTTTAGTAATTACCCCAGGTAATCTAATAAATTAAAATAGAAATTTAATTATTTCATTTAAATGGTTAAAACAAAATCCTTACACTAACCTAGTAACTAGTTGAAAAAACATCCTAGTACCTGACCTAGGATGGTCCAAAGGATTAGTTCTGGTTATAACGACTTAAGGGTATTTTATTAATTAACCTAGGTTACTTTATTAATTAAACTAGCCATTTGATTAGTTAAATTAAAGGTGTCAAATCAAAATTCTTACACTAACCTAGTACAACTCAAGAAACATCCTAGTTTTAACCTAGGATGGTCCAAAAGGATTAATGATTGTTCCAATGACTTAGGGGTACTTTTGTAATTACCCTATGTACCTTAATTCAATGAATTATCCATTTAATTAATTTATTTAAAGGGTCTATATGAAATTATTAGGAAAAAATTCAGATTTTACAAAGTATGGTGTTTTCCTAGTTCTAGTCAATCAAGGAGGGGCTTTTTAGTAATTCATTAATTTCATTATTTAATTAACTTATTAAAACTTAGTTGAATGAGTAAGGATAAGTTCCTAAACCTAAAAAATCATGATCAAACTCATAGAAAAGGAGACGCAAAATAGTAAGCAAGTGAACGAAAGAAAAATATAAAATTCCATTGATTCTCTTAGACTATTTCAAGGCTATCTTCAAGTTTTCGTACAAGGTGGTCTTCATAGATTAAATTCTACATAATGTATGAGTTTATCTCATGGACTTCTTTCTGCAAGAGAACTTGCTTTCAAGTGATTCAAATATCTTGAAACCAGGGTTTTTCCCGTTGTAATCGAACTCCTTGTCCCTAGTATCTTTTTCGATTTCAATGTTAAATAGGTTAGGGATCATGTTGTTGGTATGTGGTGCTGGCTGATTTTATGTGTAATGTTTTTGAATGATGAATGTTTCATGAACCTATGAACTTGATATTGTATGAAGCTAATATTTACAACATGAATTAAGAATCGATCTTATGTTAGTTACGTCCGTCCATGTTAAATGTTGATGTGTGTGTGACGAAAGTTTACTTGCTATTTTGTAACATTATGACGATGCTAAAGTCATAAAATTATTATATGTTGCTTTCCAATATGTCTTAAAAACGTTACCTTAAAGTCATGAACTAAGATATATTAAAAAGGATCTTTATGAAATCACATCTTGAATTAATTGGAAATCTGGTTTCAATAAAATTGGCTAACACTATTTGGTCAAAATGAATGAATGTTATTGGCTAAGGACTCATATAAATGATTGAAATATTGTCTAAGGGTTTATAGATATTCAATTTAAATATGAACATCCAAAAAAATTGGCTTATGCTAATAAAAATGGCTTACTAGTTTAACATCCCAAGCCTTAAGACAATACTAATCATATGCCAATTCTTGTGTAGTAAGAATATCAAGTATATTATAAGCACTTCTTAAGTAACTCAATGAATTAATAACCAAGGCCATTCCATTCATTGAGACAAACTCCCAACATTCTCTAAAACAATGAACTATGAACATATGTAACTCATTGAAAGAAGTGCTCATCGTCCATAAACGATGTAATGATGCTACCACACTAAAGTAAAGAAGTAACGTAAGTTATAACATAATTAAAGGGGTCTAAATTAAGTAAGCGACCAGAATGAGGTGTTAAATAATGTTAGACAAGTCTTACTCACACCTAAGTTAATATGTTAAAAGTATACTCACAAATTAAGGTGTTCGAACATGTGAGACTAGTCTCATTAACACTAAGGATGATATGTAAGGACAAATCACATTTCATAAATGTAAAGTAAGGATGTTATGTTAGGAAAATTAACATTTCATCAATGCAAACTAAGTATGTTATGTAAGGACAATTCAAATTTCATCAATGTAAAGTAAGGATGACAAGTCATCAAAAAAGTAAGTAAACTCTCAATCTAGAAGTAATCTTCCATAATACTTGAGTCAACTCAAAAAGATAAAGAAGATAATGAAAGTAAGCACAACAGAGATAGAATAGTTATGAGCATGTGCTTGCACGTGTAATTCTCATGAGACGAGGCTACAAATGAGGTGGATAAGTAGTCTCATTAAGTACCTATTCTACTAAGTATGTCTAGCCAACATAGGAACTAGTCAGTGGTTTACACCTAAGTGAGCTAGATATGTTCGGTTTCACTTTGGCCGGTGATCACCCTTTTTCGGTGTTGGGGCAGAGACTGGATTTCATGTTTAGCTCAGATGATCTATGTCAGTTAATTCTCACAATATGGTCTTGGGTCACTATAGCTTCGAGCCACTCCTTTTTGGTGTGGTGTGAACACTTGAGATGGATTCGCCTTAGCCGGAGATCACCCATTTTTGTTGTGGGACAGACACCGGATTACATTATTAGCTTACATGGTCAGAGATTCATTTTATTCGGTGAATCATTTCTCTTTAATGTGGGGGAGACACTGGATATCATGTTAATATCGCATGATATTATTCTTAGTTATGTCACTATGAAAGTGAGAATGATGATGATGATGGAATGTATATTCAAAGTGAGCAATGATGAAGAGCTAAAGAATGTCAAGTGCCAATATCACACTCATGAAGTTTCTGCAAATAATGGGAGCAACCAAATAAGATTGGCTTATAATGACTTCTTATATGATACCAATAAAGGGAAGTAGAAAGCAATGTTAATTAAATACCTCATAACTTCCCTAACATGAAAGTAATGAAATAAATGGCATAACCAATATAAAATGGTTTATGAAATGTAATGAATATATTGTTTAAAGACTGACGCACTATAAGGTAGGGAAATCATTCCTTTGTCCTTGGATTACTTGCATCGATTCATTGTGGGTATGGGACTACAATGAATCATTGCACTTGTATGTAAAAAACATATGAATAATGGAATTATTGAACTACACAACAAGAAGAAGAAATAGACTGAACATAAAACTAAGTATGGAGGACAAAGCTCCAAGGTTAGGGGGACTTAAAATTTATAATATTCGCCTGAGGGTTTCTAAAAATATGTTGATGATACTAATGTGTTGAAATCATATAGAAAATGAGTTGTGTGTTTTGAATGCATTAAAATACATCGTATTTATATCAGAGTTCACAAATAATGAATTAGAAAAGTCTAATAACTAGACTTTCCAAAAATTAGGAAAAGCTTTTATTAATCATGAATAGATTTACGTGTATGTGTGGATACACCCATATTTAGTACAAGTTGTGTACTAACCCCCTACTATTTCCTACTTTATAGGTGTAGGTCAGAGAGAAGATTGATGACACTTGCATCAGTTTGGACTTCAGCGTTTCTCCAGACCATTTGGTAGGTCCTCTTGATTTCGAGGATGCTACAAGCATTAGTCCAGCTTTAGATATACACATAGCTAGTGGATGTTTTCCATTACGTTTCTTTCATATTTCATTTCGAACCTTTTGATGTAAGTCTATTTTAGGCAAACTATATACTATATATTAATCTTCTTTTTCAGATTGATTCTTCATGTTAGATGGTTTCGGGATGTCACATTTGCCTTGCTCGAGAGGGACATAAGGAAATCAATACCACTTTTATGATGGCCTAAGAAGTGGGTACACATGAGGTTCAATGCAAGAGGGTAAGCCTTAGTCCCATATCCAAGCACCCTCTATTGAATGGTGAGGGTGTGGGTAACCCGTATGTTTGTTAGTTTAGTGATGATTGGGTGTCCGAGAGAAACCCATTTGATATGGGGTAAGTTGCCCCGAGAGGGAACTTAGTTTCATCCAAAGCTTAGCCTTGTAACCATTCTCTTGTGACATTTCATATTCAAATCATGTACCCATTAGTTTGTGTCAACATATATTGAGATCACACCCCAAGAACTCTCTCCCATATTATTTTCTACTTTATTTTTGATATTCGAATACTTGAGACAAAGTATTTTCTCGATATTTGACACTTTGGGCTCACAAATTAAACTTGTTTTCTTTTAATATTCGAATATGTCTTAAACTAAAAGTATTTAAAATGAAATTCTACGTAGCTACTAATTTCACTACAATTTCCTTATGGCACAAACCCAACTGTTGGTTGAGTTACTTTCCTAGCTTCAATACATAGACACTCAAATTGTAGGTTAGTGTCGTTGATCACGAAAAATAAAAGATATACATATTGAAGCGTCAAAATGGAACTGGTGCCGAGGAGTGGTGTTTCATGAAAATGTAGTAACTTGTGATATTTAATTCTCTGTAGAGTGGTTTCTACTAATTTAGTGTTTAGTCTTCTTTTGTTCCTTTTATGAATATTTTAGAAAGCACGAGTGCTGGTGTTAGTAACATGATGGAATTGACTAAACTTGAGGTAATGATCGGGAGAGATACAATCATGACCTTCAAACAACTGGAAGAGGTGAATAGATTCATAAATCTTGGATCATATTTAAAGGGATGATCACTCAATATTAGAATCATGACCTTCCCGACATGATACTAACCGATTGATTTTATATAGGTCTCAGTTTCGGATCCAAGAGGGTAGTAAATAGTCCTACTTTGGGTGGCCTAGCGAAGAAATCATATATCGTAGCAGTACAGGTGCTCAACCACTTGACTAAGATGAACCTAGAAATATAGAAAGACTTCATGCTAGCCACTCTAATAGCCCTGAAGGATGAGATAACAAAAAGGGTTAAAAAGATTGAAGCTCTATGAAAACAAAAAGACAGTTACATCCTTCCTCGTGAAAGAGGAAATCTCAGAGATCATGAGGCACAACACATTGAGAAATTGCTTTCAACCATTCTTATCAATATCACTAAACAGTATGAAGCACTAGAGAAATTTAAAAAAGGTATTGAAAGAATGAAGCTAGTGATTTGGTTTCATTCTAGAGCTATCTAAATGGTTTAAAATACTATAGGTCAAGATTCGATGCTGCTTTACTTGTAAAGAAGTTTAGAACCTCATAGTGGTGGGTGGCAAAGCACCAAAATTGGACCTAACAAAGCAACTTTTGTCTTGCCACGACTTTAACTAAGTCATTGTTTTGGAGGCAACCCAAAACCCTTTCAGTATTTTTAGTATCTTAATTAAAATAAGTGTGTTTTTATTTTTGTAGATTCATGAGTGGAGGACTTGTGAAAATAATAGATCGAGACAAATCTAGTTGGCGAAGTGTAAACAATTAGTAATTGTGACAATGTCGGCATGTTGTTTTTTCAAATCAGGTGAAGGTTCTTAACAATTCGGTGAAGCAAAATTCTGAATAGGTTTTATAAACTCACTGCCTCTGACCCTCCACCTTTTTACTACTCCCATTCTGGATTATCACAAAATCACACCTGCTTAGTCTCTGAAAATCTCTAACATTTTATATGTATTTTTAGCTGAGTAATTAGTTCTTGAGTCTATATAAATCTGCCAATTATAGTCATAATTCTCACAAACTCAATATGGAAGATTACTTCCTCATAACCCTCCTTCAGCTCTTATACTACCCCTCAGCAGATATGTGTTTCCTCATTAAAGTACTGTCCACTTTTCTGATATGAAAATCAAAAGAAATTTAAGTAGTCTGGCCAACAATTGTGTGAACCTGGCTAAGCGTTGAGTAGAGCATTCTTTAAACACTTACGTTCAAAGGGTTGTAGGGTATATCTTGAGAAAAATAAACTAACAAGTAATCAGGCAGACCAGATGTTGTCAGATAGGACACTCGGCCGCTATACAAGTTATTGAGTGATCAGTGGATTAACTCTTTAATGCACGTTATATTACAATATCCGGCAACTAGAATATGGTCTACATAATGAAATGCGAGGTTGGAGAATTGAGTGAGCTGAAATATCAATCAGATCAAGTTGAACATTACAAATAACAGTTGTATATCATTGCAATCAAAGGTACGACCAGATATGAATTTGCAGGGAAATTCATGCCCCTTCGTGGAAAAAACATTAGGGTATGCAAGTGAATAGATACTCACAGAAAAACTCAAAATGAAGGAATTTTCTACATGAAATAATGACAAATAAATGCAAAGTTCCCTATGAATATCACACAACGAGGCAAAAGTTGATGGGTTAAGAGCTATTCTTGAATAGAAACTCTTCTACATAGATGAGGTGTTGATTGATATCAAGAACATATGAGCACACAGAGGTATCATCAGTTCCAGCTTTACACTAAGCCTCGTGGCTCATATATTCCATGTTTTGTTCGTTAATTCTACACGTAATAGAAATCCCTGATATAATCGGGAAGGAAAAACACAAGAACAGTCAGTCCAGTTGATGCAGTGATAGTACGGGGGAGTGAAATCTCGACATTATTAATGTTACTTTAGGTCGTCCTAATAGAATGGATGCATTCAAACACCTAACCATAAAAGGGACACTCAATAACATAACACATTGGTTATCTACCCTAATTTCATATGATACCCCAAATTGGTTAAAAGATGGCACCATAATTTAAAACAAAAGCCTAAATGTAGTAGCTAGATATTGGTTTGGTTTTATCAGTAGCTCAATAATTCATTCACAAAATGAATCTATTGTACGGCTTGTAAAGGTCGCATGCCTAGGCTGTAATTCAACTCAATTTGGGAGATTTATAGCTTTTGAAATCCTCATGTGCTCAAAATAACGCAAAACTTCACTTTCTTTCCCAGTCCTTATCGCGAAACTATGCAAATATGCTCAAGTACCTCAGAAATCTCACAAAGATATGGGAATCACTTCTACATCATGCATCACATCTGTAGAATCGAAGTATAATACCTTACGGATCGGGAAGAGAACAGGGTAAATGTAATAGTGTAAAAATATTATCCAACTATAAAACATGGTCGGTTCTCACTACAATAATAAATCAACCTACCGCGATAATTGCACCTCATGTTAAGATCACACAAGTTATGCTTTACCGAATAAAACAATTTGCTCAGTGTACATATCTACCATATGTTTTCTATTTTAAGAATGATCTAGACATCTATGACAAATGTTGGTACACTGCAAAAACCCATTGTTTATGAACTTCATGCGAGAATGGTGGTGTGAAAACACAACCAATGAACCACCGATAAGATGACAACATTCAAGGACGCGATCATATTAATGAAAACTAAGGTAGAGCAGGTGATGTCCATCTTTATGTCTAACAAGATAATAATTTTTATATTGAAACAAAGGCTCTAACAAAAGGTACGTTGCTGAGGACACACCCGAAACTACTGAAGAGAAACTAATTGTTACACAACAAATCTTAATGGGGGATTTTGTACTAGTTTCAATGATGACTAAACCCCTGTTGTGTCCAATAGGAGAAACATACTAACACACTAAAAGCAAATTGAATAGTTGCTTACTCTTGCATTAAATTATGTATATCATATGAAACGCACTTGAAGATCAACACTTTTATTTTTGTTAGGGTGAGACCCACCTTATTTGGTTGTTTGATGTGCTGAATTTTCGAGTATTTTAATATATTATTGGTTTGTCTTTGTAAATTGTGCTTTAAAATTTGTTCCGCAAATATTTGAGCTTATGTCTTTATTTTTGATCGTAATTTCATAATATTTTTGACCATTTAGAAAAAATGCATTTATGAAAATATCACCTCCTTTTGTGTTAAAAGTTGTTGTTCTTGTATAAATTGAAGTATCGGTTTTTATCTATACGGATCATTTGAATAGTGCTTTAAATAGAAAAAACACGCATTTGCGGCTACACCGGCAATGAATAAAGTTATTTAGGAAATATGCGACTTCGTCACATCTCGTTGTGATTAGATAGTTAACAAATTGATTCTTTTGAAATGACCATCACACACTAGCGAAAGTGTGTTGTATTGTTTGACTTAACTGTCATTGCCTTATGTAATGATCTTATTTTGAACCTTGCATTGATAAACCTAGAATTTGCCCTGTTAGTCTAATTAATTTAGAAAGGTATTCTCTTGACATGATCTTAGGTAATTCTTAAGAGTGTCAACGAACATTGTCATCTAACTCTTTTTTGGTCCACCCATGTGTGAGTGAAACTCTTTCGAACACCCTTTGACACTTACCTCTTCCTTGGAAAAAACTTGATGAAACCTAAACCTTATGTATCCACACTCTATAATCGTTTTTGGAAAGTGATATAGGTTAATAAACAACATTGGCCAAAAGACTCTGTTGAGGGTGTGGTGAGAAGAGAAAGTAGAAGTGAAGAAGTGCAAAAGAAGTCTCGCAAACCCATAATATTGAAAAGAAATGGAAGCCCTCCATACGAAAAGTTAAAAAAGGAAACAGAAAATAAAAAAGAAGTCGTATAATAAAATCACAAGATGAAAAAAAATTAGATTTCAAAGCAATACATGAAGGGAAATAAAAGATGACCTCAAAACATTTGACTAAGGATTAAGAAAGGAAGATATGGTATAGCCTTAGGGAAGCACATCTCATTGGACAAAAATTCACTAAGTAAAAATGACCATACCTTTGTAGTTAACCCCGTAGGAAGCTTTAGAAAGACCTTTTGATATTTAGTGAGCCAAACTGACGGTTAACTAGAAAATAAGGGCAAACTATGGACAAAAACATGCATTGGATTCCTCTCTGTGAGTATTAGTGTTTCATCAAATTTCTAATTTTATGTTGATAAATCTACGTTTGTGAAAATTAAATCATTCTTGGTGTGATGCAATGTAGATAATTTTGTTGAGAATGAACTTTCATTAGTAACAAGTATTTCGAGCTCAAGAATTTTTGATAATGGTGTGTTGCAATTTAAATCTTTGAGTATACAATATACCTATACATGAGTAGTTTGAATCTTGTTGTGTACATTCATGATTGAGTCTTGTGTATCATTATTTTAAACATCCTATTTGAACTGCTGAACTTATGTTTACTTGAGGACAATCAAAAGTTTGAGTTGGCGGTGTTGACGATTCCTCAAATTGGTCACATCTAGGGCCTTATTTTAATGCAAATAGTATCCCAATTGTGTATTTTATCTCTATATATGATTAAAACTTCTAAGTTTTAGATATTTGAAGACTTGGTTGGAGCATACACACTTAGATACCAAATGAAAAAAACAAGCTGACAATTCAAAGTGTGCATCACCAAGCAAACTTAGCAAATATGTCGTATAGAAAAGTTCGACCTTGTGTTACAGCAAGTGAGCCCTGAAAGAAGTTGATCAAAAGACGATGAAAAGAACTTGTCGGCGCTTTAATGAATAGTTCCACAAAGCAGAGTTATTCCTCCAGACCTACAACATGCATGGATAATAAGGCAAGGCACAAACTGCGAGGAAGTAGAGAAAGGGCAGGTCGTCAAATCATTCGCCCTTTCTCGACTAAAGACATCGACTGGATCCACGAGCACTAAATCTAAACTCTATAAATATTGAAATCTTTTGTTATTTCGGGAGATTTTCTGGGTGATAAAATTTTTAGAGAGTGAAACATTCTACAGTTAATCTTTTATTTTAGAAACTTTGTTGTTATGTTTTATCTCAAGTTTGGAGAGGGTGTTCAGGAAGGTAAAATAAAAAAGTTCTTCTTCCAATCTTGGAAGTGGGTCTTCTCTATTTCTCTTACTTTACTATTTTAAAGGTTTAATCACTTATTCCCACTTGATTTCTTTATCATTTTAAGTTTATTTGATTATTGGTTGATGTGTGGCTAAATACCCCCATTCTTAGGGTGTTATTTAGCAAATATATATTTATATTACTATTCTGTCTTGCTTGCTGATAGAATTAGATGCATTTAGTGGTGATGTCACCTAGTGGTTGTGGTTTAATATAATATGTTTTTAGATTAAAAAAAAAAGTACCTATATGTTTTCGGCTTGCCCTAGATGGACATAACGAAACCAAGACCACTAGACTGATGACCTAAGGAGTTGGTCGACATGAGGTTCATCCCGATAGGGTGAGCCCTAGTATGATATCCAATCACATTCTATCGATTGTGTAGGGTGTGGGTAAGGCATAGATTTGTTAGTTTAGACGAGTTGGTGTCAAAGAAACCCATTTCATATGAGGTATGTTGCCAGAGAGAGAACTTACTTTCACCTTAATCTTAGCTTAGTCACCTTTGTCTTGAAAAATTTCATATTAAAAACATGTATGCATTAGTTTGTGCCAACATATACTGCGGTCACACCCCTAGAACTCTCTTCCATACTTGTTTTCTACTTTACTTTTTCTATTCCATTACACGTGACAAAAATTTTTCTCAATATTTGACTATTTGGTGTCACAAATTATACATGTATTGTTTTAATATTCGAAAATGCCTTAAACTACCACTATTTAGAATGAAATTATATATAGCTACTACTTTCACTACCACTACCTTGGCACACGATCCAAACCCTTTGTTGGGTAAATTTACTAGCTTCAATTCTTACACACGAAAACTATAGGTTTGTATCATTGATCATGAAATATAAAAGGTACATCTATTGAAGCATGGGCAATCTTATGAGAAAAGTTTCTAAGAGTTCAAAAATAATCTGCTTTGGTTTTGTCATTACGTAAAGGTACATATGGCTTTGTGGAGTATTTAGACTACTCCAGAGATGGGTTGGGATGTGTCATGAGCCTGAGATTTGGAGTCATTGAGGTCCCATTTACAGTGATTTTGTTTCCTCAAATGCTTACTTTATGCAAATAAGTTATGTAAAGCCCTTGATTTCCAGGTATATGGATTGAGGACAAAAACATGGACACTAATTTTCAAAAAGAAACAAACTGATCTGAAATAACGGAAAAATGAAAGCCTGGTGATAGTTAAATCCCTTTGGTGAGTCGCAAAAGGGTCATTACCTCGTCTGAAGTTCTAGTGTGCCAAACCCTTAAGGATAAAACCAAGCTGGCGAGAGAAATAAGTAATCGACCGTCATTGAGTGGTTCTACGATGCAGTGTTGGATCGCGCAAAGTTAAAGAACATAATAAACTTGAAGATCAATGCAAAAAGACGAGACATATACCTAAGGTTTGATCACCGCGTTGATACCGAGCTCGACTTATTGCGTTGAATGGACCTTCACAACACATTTTAGCAATGATAAGTACATTTCGAAACATTTAGTTTAGGGATTTTTGAAGAATAATATATCATATTTTTATTTTTACATCAAACTCTAAGCGTTGAGACAAGTTCTTTAGGTTTGTAGAATTAAAGTTTTTCACTTTTGAGAAATTAAAAGTGGGTCTTTGTAAATTCTTCAATTGGAGCATTGGGAGCACAAAATTAATCTTATGTAGTTGATGGACACACAATTTGGTAAAGATTTTCATATTTTTATTATGATTATCTAAAACCCCTATTTTTGGGGTATGATTATGTGATATGTGTTGCTATAGTTTACGGGTACTATTAATTGTTAGTCATAATGTTATTTTGAAGGTATTTGAATCATTAGTTGTGGTTTAATTTAAAGAATTGTAGTTGCAACTGCACTTTTATCCTCATTTTTTGCCTTCCTTGAGAGAGAGGGTTTTGTACCAAGATTATTGATTGAGGGTCTTTGGGTATTAGATTGTCATGGGTTCAGCTCTAGAAAGTGTGTCAAAAACCCTTTTCCACACATTCAGCTCAAGAGAGTGAATGAACTAAGGCGTAGGCTATTCCTATTGCTAATTTTAGTTCTAGCTCATTCACTAATTTACATCTATTTTTTAATAGTTGCAATTACCCATTTACTTATATTAGCTTATAAATGTGATATGAATCACATTTTATGTGCCCATCTTATTATTTATTATTTATTGAGATTGTTGATGAATTTGATAATTTTATTGCGAAACACATTACTTGACATTCTATCATCCTTTGATTTAAATTATGTTTTTATTCTATAATATCTATTCCTATTGCTGATTCAAACATGTTCACGCTTTACTCTTGAATAATAAACACAAACACTTCATGTGGGATTTGAACTGTACTCTTTTAGTTAGGTTATCGTTGAGTCTTAAAACTAGATTAAGTGTCTTTGACATGTTATTCAATTAAAACGGCGCAACTATCGGGAGTGGTGTAGTTTAGATTCATTAGTTAAGTTGAATTTAATTCTTCTTAGTAATAGTTGAATGTATTTATTTTTAATTTTTGTTTGTGTATCGATGTTTATAACACAGGAAATGTGTGTCACCAGGAGCAACGGTAGCGAAGTTGTCGAACGTGGTGATATCAGCAATCTCAATGATGTCAATGAGCTGAACTTTAATGAACCTCATCTAATGGGTGGAATCGGTGAAATTCGCTTTCCTTTGGCTGGAAGGGAATGCGTGCTCCTCATTACAAATATCATGATGCAACTCTTGCAATTAAAAAGGGTTGTTTGATGGGTTGGATCATGAGGATCCTCATTAGCATTTAAGAAATTTTGTTGGTATATACCAAGAGTTAGTTTGGTTGAGATTCTCTAATTTTCATTGATGGGATAGGCATGTAAGTGGCTTGATGAATTGCCAGGACACTTAATAACTTTCTGGGAAGAGCTTGTCACTACATGTTGCACCCCTAAAATGAACTAGGATAAACTAGAGAAATAAATGTGTTTAAGAGTTAATAACTTTTTTATAAGATGTGACACAAGTTGTAATAGTTGGTTTGAAGAGGTTTGAGGTCAACGTCAAAGGACAGACAAGACATCCGAAAACTAGTCTTTTCTTTGCTAGTGTGTCTTTCTTTGTTTGCCTTGTTTTGAGGTATTGTTTTGAGTTAACAATGATAGGAGGGGACCCTAATATCTAGATGGTCACGTATAGGTTTGAAACTTCCAAGTACGACTCTCCAAGGACCACAGTAAAAGTCCTTGAAAGGGACCCAAACGTTAGCCAAGAGGCTGCGAAAACAGTCTCATAATCGACCTAAGTTGACACCCCTTAGACCAATTGACGTCCCATCAAAAGGGGGTGTGTCTACAGACTTCTTTGTGGGAGCGTATCCCTCAAATAAAGGAGTCTCTGATAAAAATGACGGAGCAACAAGACAGTTCATCAACAAGTTGATGCCATGTTTCGGCAAGGATAAAGTAAAATTGTTAAATTAACCACACATTCTAATAAAATTATATACGGTTATTTAAGGTGTTTTAATGTATTTTGATTTAGTTTATACACCTATACCTATAATTAGACTTCACTTTTCAAAAATCAAAACCGCTCTTCAAAATAAAGTTCTCTTAAGACTCCATTAGATCTTGAAGCAGATTTGAAGCTAGGATTCAAGACTTATAGTGATTTGTGCATCAACTAATAAGGTATGGTTCTTTCATCCTTGATTCTTCTCTAATTCAAGGAGAATTTCGAAGGCTTTTCTAATGATCTCAAAAACCTTAAAACCATATTTTGAATTCTAAGTATGGGTTCTTGCATTATGGTTTAAATTGTTGATTTATGAAGTATACAATGTTAATTGATGGTTTTATGATAAAAAATTCCACGAACCCTTGTATTCCTTGAATACCTAAATTTGGCTCTAAATTTAGTGTATTTATTATGATCTAATTATGTTTAAATCATGTTTAGATTATCATGGACTATTGAATTATGTATTGATCATTGTTGGAATTGATCACACTTTACCTTATAGTATTGATATCTATATTGGGTTTTGTTGAATCATTGATATGGTGGAGTTGGTTGTCTAGTCTTATGGACATGGTGATTGGTAAGTTCGATGAATGTGTGAAAGTCTTGGAGATGTTGAGGGATGGTTTGTGTGGATAATGGAAGGTTTTAACTTTACCTAATTAATATCAGATTTCTATTGATTTGTATGGTCCATTAATGGTATCGGTGCATAATTATTACAAATGTTATAAACATGGACTTGTCGACGTTATTAAATTGTGATGTTAATGTATAAAGAAGGTGTTCATGTGATGTTTATATGATCTTGTATGGGTGTTATAAGAATATGATTGAACTCACTTATTCTCTAATTGTTGATATATGATGATGAAGGGCTAAGAAGAGTCTTCATAGAAAAATGGTGTATCTTGTGGTTGTATGTAACACTCCAGAAATAGACTAATGATTAATATATTTAATAATATTTAGAATTATGTTTTAGGACCTATGTTAATGTAATAAACTCATTTGGAAAATGTTAGAGCCAAAACTACAACGAAAGATATTAACGTCAGAAAACTAGCTAATTCAAACTAGTTGACGTCCCTATGTTTGGTGATGGTTTAGAAGTGCCAAATAGAGTCCAAAACTTGTAAAAAGTGACCTTGGGTAGGTATTATTAAGTACAAAGGGTCCAATCATCCGGTAACGACACTCAAGGACCACCCAAATGGTCCTTGGTGAGGACCTAATCTTGGGTGAGCAGGTTGCCTAGCAACATGCAAACTGACGGAATTGGAGGAACAAGTGTGCGACGCGCGGTCCTTACAAGGTGTACTACCTAAAGATATTAGAGGCATCTTCGGGATGCAAATCAGACACGCACCTCACTGCGTGGACCCAAAAGATTTGAAAAATAACAGGAATTGGCTCCGCGACGCACAGCCACTTCCTAGAAATGTTAAAATCATATTTTTGGTAATTTAACTTCATAAAATGACCCATTTAAGGGGAGTTTTGTTTTCGATAATTCATAGTAAGACTATATATGGATATTATTTTACTTTAAGACCACTTTTACACGTTTCAAATCAGATAAAATATGTCTTCTCTCGTCTCTCTCAAGAATGCTCTCTTTTCCAAACTCCATTGAAGAACAAGAAGAGCTTAAGGAATAAGACGAAGACTCCAAGATTTCCAATCAAATTTTATGGATAATTCTTTTATAAGGTATGGTTTTTTCAATCTTAGGATTCCTTTCCCCAAGAGGTCCTTTCAAAGATGGTTTTCAAGAAATTCAAATTCTAGGGTTTTTACTCTACAAAATGGGTTTTCTTCCTAACTTTAGATTTATGAATTTCGATGATAAATAATGGTTTTCTATGGTTGAATTCACATAAAAATTTTGAGCATTTGATAAGTAACGTTTGAATATCGTGTGATGCATGATCTCTCTCTAAATAACGTTCTTGATTCCCTTGTAGTTACTACTTGATAATATGCAAACATTGGGGATTGGAACTAAGACTTGAATGAACTCGTAAATGACCCCTTCCCTTGTCATACATTACAGATTGGTCTTGTGTATGATGTTAAGAGTATTTCTTGGTTATGCTATTCAATATTTCGCGATGTTATGGTTGTGAATGTTGTAAGTTGAACGTAAATTCTTAAATAAGGAACTTGTAAGCGAGAGGTATGTCTTCTAAAGTCGTGATTACTCCACAATGGTATGTTAGCCTATAAATCATGTTATGGAATTATGTATGATGTTTCTATATGTATATGTTGGGCTATGAACATGTTAATTGTAAGACCATGACAAGAATAAGATAATGCAAGTTATGATATTCTTTTGTATTCTTTACTCAAGATTATTATGCTATGTTAATCTCACACATGAAGGGTTGCAATGAAAAGAAATTATCATCTAATCCTAAAGAGATCATGATCATGTTTATAGAAATAGTTCAATTTCAATTACATGTGATAAGTTTATGATAAAGTACAACTTAAATATTATTCAAGAAAATGACTTAATTTATGCACCGATGGAATAGATTTGAGATGTGTCCCTTCCCTACTTGGAAGTTAGGTTCACATTGACTCTCATAAGATAGAGGCTGTATAATGTGGAACAATAGGTCTCTAATACATCTCCTAGTTCTTGAACAATGTTGCCACCACAAGATGCTAGTTTGTGGATCCACCTAGAAAGCTATTCATGCTTTGTTCAACTTTGGCGAGTAGACCACCTTTTCTCGGTGTAGGGTTTTATGACACCGAATGATATGCTTAGATCACATGGTGTATGTCGGTTAAGGAAAATGTTCCCTCATGTAAAATTAAAGAAAAAGTAAATGAACGTTGATTAGGGTGACTTGAGGAGTCTACTTAGTATAGGTAGGGGGTATGGGACATTATATATACATTGTACAAGTTGACTCTAAGGGAAATCCTAGGACATTGTTCTTATGTAACATGAAAAGTATGATGCTTATGATATATGATGTTATTCTTATAAAATGTTTGTTATGTTGATAAACATGTTGTTGGACTATATTGCTATATGAGATGATGAATACCATGTTACTGGTTATATGAATCAATGTTTTATTCATTGTCTCCTATCTTATCTACTTGGTTGTGTGAGGTTATGGGGCTCACATGACAATTGCAATTGTAGATTAGGGATGTGATCATTGATAAGTGTTTGTATGTTATTTGTATATGATATGGATTATGAAATATTAATGACTATATGAAAATATATTATTGATTATGACCATGCTTTAAGTTTATGGAATACTTAACTTGTACATGTTCTATGATATGTGCATTGAAGTAATTCATGGGACTTAGCATGTTTTCCAAAAAAATTATAAATGATCCTTTTTCATACATGTCCTCATATGTTATGTGCACATACTCATACTTAGTACATGTGGCGTACTAACTCTATTACTTTATATTAATATAAATGTCGGGTCTGGCCATTGAAGATTATGAAGGTCAATTAAAGAAGGTTTGAACTCTTTCTCCAAGTGTTGGTAGGTCCTCATGTTTGGGGATGCTATCTTTCCATTATTCTTGCTTACGAAGACTTTAGTAGATTTTAAGAATACTTGTATTTCCATTTATTTTCTCTGGATTCTTTTGCACACTTCACACAAATATGTAAAAAATTTATTTTTTTTTGCAAATTTTAACTGATGATATGTTATGAGGAACACTAAGAGGCTTGCCTGAGTCCCATGAGAGGACGGTGATGCTGGTCGTATCTGGGTGTACTCTCCGGGTGTGACAAGCTTGGTATTAGATCATGAGGCTAAATATTATTCGGATCAATGTCTCACTAAACTACCTTACATAGCGTCTTATTCATGTTTGTGAAGCGAGCCACAATTATTGACGAGAGGCTATATGATGACTAGGAAACTTCTCTTTTCCTCATACTCCTATGTCGTGCCTTTGGAGTTTTGACACTATATGTCTTTTAGCATATAATACCTTTCTTTTGGTTGTAGGAAATGAACACAAGAAGAAAAGGTGTGAGGAGAGTAGAGATGAGATTGCGAATGCGGGAGCTACTCCCCAAGGAAATCAAAATTCTCCTTAAGTGCAAGCTACTGTGAATGATCAAGTTTCGTTCAGTTGTTCGGCAATGACGGATGGTGAATTGAGGGCAAACCTTTTTCAAATGGCCCAAGCCATTACAACCCAAGCTCATCCCATTACGACACAAGCTAATAGGAGGCTATTACGAGAGAAACAAAAATGCTAGAACTATGGCTAGCCATTTTAGGTATTTTATGAGGATAAATCATCCCATGTTCTTTGGATAAAAATTTGATGGAGACCCCCACAATTTTCTTGATGATAGCTACGAAAAAAGTTTTTGTTACGGGGGTGAGTACTACTGAAAAATCTGAGCTTGCTTCTTATCAACTCAAGGACGTGTCTAAGACATGGTACAATCAGTGGAATGATAGTAGGGCTTTAGAAGGTGGTACCATGACTTGGGAGATCTTCAGAAAGGAATTTCTTGACAGATTCTTCCCAAAGGAGCAAAGGAATGCTAAGGTAGTGGAGTTCATTAACCTTCATCAAGGAGGCATGAGTGTCAAGCAATACTCCTTATAGTTCATTAAGGTGTCCAAATATGTTTCCTCTTCGGTTTTGAATGGTAGGGATGAGATGATCCATTTTGTAACTAGCGTGTCCGAAGAGTTTGAAGAAGAATGTCGTGAAGCCATGCTTTATGCAATATGGATCTTTCTAGGTTGATGATTCATGCTCAACAGGTTGAGGATGGTCGTCTAAGGTAGATGAATAGGGAAGCTAAGAAGACAAGGTCTTTTGAAAGTACTTCTTTTAAGAGTAGGTTTGATGTGCAAGATAATCCTAAGTTCAAGAAGAGGTTCTCAAATCAGGTTCCTTATAATTTCTCCGAGAATCAAAATGACAAAGGTTCCTAAACCTCAAATGGGGATAAATGTTGATCCACCAAAAGAAAGACCAACTTGTGGTAAGTGTGGTAAGAAACATATGGGTGAATGTCTTTTTGTGACTAAGAGTTACTATGGTTGTGGAAAAGGTGGCCATATGGTGAAAGATTGTCCTGATGAGAGAAATCAAATTAAGGGGAATATCCAAACTCAACAAAGAGGTCCTAATTCTGAAGGTCTAAAAAGGAATTTTTTCTATGCACTCAAGGCTAAGGGTGAATAAGAGAACTCCTCCAACGTTATGACAAGTATGTTACAAGTTTTCTCTGTTAATGTTTATGCATTGCTTGATCTAGGTGCTACACTTTATTTTGTTACACCTTTGGTAACTAGGAAGTTTGATGTATTCCCTAATGTTATTGAGTGAACCCTTTTCGGTTTGTACCCAAATGCGTTACTCTATTGTTTCAAAAAGAGCCTATAGTAAATGTCTTGTAATATTGCCTAATAGAGTTATTCTTGTTGATTTGGTAGAATTTGACATGTTTGATTTTGATATCATCTTGGGTATGGATTGGCTTTATGCGTGCTTTGCTTCCATCAATTGTAGAACAAGGGTAGTGAAGTTTAAATTCCCTAATGGACCTATCCTAAAGTGGAAGGGGGAACATTCTACGCCAAGAGGTCAAATTATTTCTTGTTTGAAGGCTTGTAAGATGATAGAGAAGGGTTGTCTATATCTGGTAGTGAGGTTTAAGGACTTAGAATGTGAAACTCCTTCTATTGAGTCAATCCCCGTAGTGAGGCATTACCAAGAGGTTTTTCCTAATGACCTTCCGGCGTTAGTCCCAAACAAGATACTGAATTTTGCATTGACTTATTACCGGTTACAAACCCCATTTCAATTCCTACCTATAAGATGGCTCCTGCTGAATTGAAAGAGTTGAATCTCCAACTCAAAGATTTACTAGACATGGGTTTCATTTAACCTAGTATCTCTCCATGGGGTCCTCCGGTCTTATTTGTTAAGAAGATGGACGAGTCTCTTAGAATGTGCATTTATTATCACCAACTTAATAAGGTCACCATATAGAACATGTATCCTCTCCCTCGAATTGATGATCTATTTGATCAACTCCAAGGTGCTAGCTACTTTTCACAGATTAACTTATGTTCGGGATATCACTAATTTAGGGTGAGAGGTGAAGATATTTCCAAAACAACTTTCCGAACAAGATATGGTCAAAATGAATTTCTAGTTATGTATTTTGGGTTAACTAATTCCCCGCTGTCGTGTATGGACTTAATGAATAGATTTTCCCGATATTACGTCGACTCATTTGTGATTGTGTTCATTGATAATACTTTGATATAATCCAAGAATGAAAATGAACATGAATCATTTGAGGTTGACCTTTCAAGTCCTCAAAAAACACCAGCTTTATGCAAAATTTAGTAAGTGCAAATTTTTATTGAGGTCAGTGGCTTTTCTTGTCGATATTATCTCTTGTGATGGTGTAGAGGTTGATTTGAAAAAGACGGATGTGGTCAGAAATTGGCCTTTGAATCCCATATACATAAGAAGTTTCTTCGGTCTAGCTGGGTATTATAGAAGGTTTGTTGATGGATTTTCGTCCATTGCTTCTCCTTTAAAAGCTTTGACCCAAAAGAAGGTGAAGTTAAGTGTTCGGAAGCTTGTGAAAAAAGTTTTCAAGTGTTGAAAGATAATCTTACCTCCGCTCCAGTATTGACCTTAGTGGAACGTAATGAAGGCTTTGTAGTGTATTGTGATTCTTCCAGAGTGGGCTCGGGATGTAACCTCATGGAACATGGCAAGGTGATAACATATGCTTCAAGGAAACTCAAAGTTTGTGAGAAGAATTATCCAACGCATGATCTTAAGTTAGCTGTTGTAGTTTCTCTGTCACGACCCAGATTCTGAAATTTGAATAACTACTAGAATCGTTAACCTTTCAGAGGTCGTAGTCAAACCTCTTCTTACCTTTCATCACAATCATATAGTTAAATTTGCGGAAAATATAAAAGTTTTAAAACATAGTGAAGTATACAAAGAATTCAAATGATCATTACATAGAATAATATCCTAATGAGCTCAAAGACTAAATAACCATCCATAATTTATGTAACAAGTGAAATGGAAATATCAATATATAACATAATAGTTTACCAAAATGGCCTTCATAGAGTGCTTTGAATAAAACATCTGGAAAGAAATGTTAGGGACAACATCCACTAGATATATCGAAAATGCTAGATTAGAAAGATAAATGTAGCATCCTAGAACTCAAGAGGACCTACCAAAGTCTGGAGATCACTAATCCAAAAAGCTTAGATGAGTCTTCAACATTCACTCTAACCTCCGCCCATAAAGATAATGATAGTATAAGGTTAGTACACACTTGTACTAAGTATGGGTGTATGCGCACATACACATAAGAACTATGCTTGATCAAGAAAAGCTCTTCCTATTACAACATGCCATTTCTAGAATGTGACATCACTAGATTTTCCTAATTCGTTATTTGTGAATTTTGGTATTAATATGACATATTTTAATGCATTAAAATAACACAGCTCATTTTATATATGAATACAAGACCTTAGAATCATGAACATAATTTTAGAACAACTCGAGCGAAATTTTTTCAATTTGATACAAGACCTTCTTGTTGTGTAGTTCAATGATCTCCCCTAGGCCTATGTACTTACAAGTGCAATGATTAATTGTTGTACCATACCTATAATGAATAAACTAAGTAATCCGAAGGACTAAATAAATGATTTAACTACGCATTGGGCATGAAATCTTATTAAGTCAATATTTATTGGTTATTTATATTATGTGATTCTTTACATTATATAAGAAATCATTATAAGTCAATCTTATTTGGATATGATCATGTGCATACTATAATAACTCATTACAAAACAATCTTATTTGGCTTTGCTCAATTTCATAATAAAAGAAGTCATTATTGGCTATGCCAGTATTTGCTGAAAGCTTCATTCTTATCAAACACTGACAATTGATATTCTTGATGTCTTACTTTCTTATCTCACTTTGAACATACATATCTTCTTATTTGTTTCTTGCTTTCTTAAGGACATCTATCGAATTAAGATCATGTCATCTAACATGAAATCAATGTTTTCCCACACCTAAAGGGGTGATTCACCAATCAAAGTGAATATAGATCATGTGAGCTAACATGAAATCCGTTGTCTACCCACACCGAAAAGGGGTGGTTCACTTGTTAAAGTGAAAACAAGTTCAGTGTTCTCCCCATATTGAAAAGAGGTGGTTCATGGGTAAAGTTAACCGAATACTTTATTTGATTATTTAACCTAGTTAGATCATGTAAGCTAAGCATGAAATCCAGTGTCTTCCCCACACTTAAAAGGGGTTCTCTCACCAGCCAAAGTGAAACCGCATCATACCTAGGTCGCTTAGGTGGAATCCACTGGCTAGTTCATATACTGACAACATAGTTCAAAGACTAGGAGATATATGGAGACTAATTATCCACCTTGGTTGTAGCCTCAGATCATGAGTCTTACCTGTGTTGGCATAATCTCATTGCTAGCATATCGGTGCTTTCCTCAACTTCTTTTTCTTTACATATTTTAGAGTTTACTCAAACATTATGGAAGCTTGCTTCTACTTATGAGATTTACTTAACTCTTTGGATAACCGGTAATCCCTTTCTTTACTTGATGAAATGTGAAATTTAACTTACATTATCATCTTTCTGACCTAGCGCTTGCCTCCTGTGATTTCCTTCTCCTTTATTTCTAAACTAGCATAATCGTGGGACATCAAAAGAGGTATTATGATTGTTAATCCATTGTCTTCCCCATACTGAAAAGAGGTGGTTCACCGGCTAAAGTTAAACCGAATCTTGAGAAATCAACTGACATAGATCATGTGTGATAACATGAAATCTAATGTCTTCCCTACTGTGAAAAAAGGTAGTTCACTAGCCAAAGTGAAATCGAATACTTCTTAGGTTTCTGAGGTGGATCCACTAGCTAGTAACCTATGTTGGCAACATAGTTCAAAGACTAGGAGACCCTTATCCTCCTTAGTTTTAGTCTCATCTCGTGAGGCTTACATGTGGTTGCACAAGCTTATTTCTAGTCTATCGGTGTTTTGCTCAATTTATCATACTTTAAACTTTTTAGAGTTGACTCATACATTATGGAAGGATGCTTCTAGTATGTGGTATGCTTAGCTTAATGGATGACTTGTCATCCCTTTCTTTACTTGATGAATGTGAACTTGATTCTTACATTATCATTATGGTGTGAATGAGACTTATCTCATGATTTCTAACATCCTCTTATGTGAGTATCTTTAACATAATTGTTTATATGCAACTAAGACTTGTCTCACATCATTTAACACCCCATTCTTGGTCAATTTTATGACTCATAAGCTTTTATGTTATCTCATTACTCACCATATCTTGTTCAACATTATTTGGTAGTCTTGTACCATTCTTTTGTGAAAGTTGTAAGAACTTATTCAATGTGCCACTATGTTCAGAAGTTCATTTATATAGGGTATTTTTGGACTCCAATCATTGCATACCCTGGGTTATGACTTATGAGTTCATTGAGTTTAACTTTTCAAGGCATTCTTTAACATGTATTTGGCCTTACAAGAAGATCATAATTCACATTGGCCATATAAGAATGGCATTGATTTTTCAGTGGCCAATTCTATTACATATTTTGGAAATAATATTGTAAGCCAATTTATTGGCATAAACCAAACATTCACTCAACACTAGTCATGAGAATATGATTATCCAATTCAATTAGCTTCATGTATATGCTATAGTAATCTCATTATTTTAAGCAACCCAACTTTTAACAATTTTATCTTCTCAAACACAATTGGGCATTACAACATTCTTATCTCATGTAAACGATTCTCCAATCATACGTATCTAACATATAGGTATCATTAACATTATTAAATCATAGAAACCTATACATAATGATCAGTTAGAACCACAAACCAACAACATGCTCGAGATTTGCATTATACATACTACTAGAATCAGAAATATGGAGAACTAGCTAGATGAATTCGATTCATTGGGAAAAACCCTAGTTTTGATTTTCATGAATTAAAAAAATGTTTGATAAGAAAATAGGGGAAAAGAATCCAAGAGATAAAACCCATAGATTACTATAGAATTAAATCTACGAAGATCACCCTGTACTTTGCACGAAAATCTTGAAAAGATCTTCCTGGAAATTGCCTAAGGATAATCTTTCCATTTTTCTTACTTTTTTTTAGTAGTGAGGTTTCTACTGATTATTCGGAGTCTAAAGATTAGGAACTGATATTAACTAATACAACTTAGGCTAATAACTTAATAAAATGAATTAATTAGCTAATTACCAAAACACCCCTCCTAAATTCACTAAAAACATGAGCACAGTTGAATTAGGTAAATCAGAAAATTTGGTTGGGGTCTCGGATTAAATTAATTATTCAAATTGCTAATTAAATTAATTTAAGTGAACTAGGATGATTAATAATGTACCCCTAAGTCACTAATACAATAACTAACCCCTTTGGACCATCCTAAATTAGGTACTAGGATGTTTGTTTAGTTAGTCACTCGGCTAGTGTCACCCATTTAGGTCTTAGGATTGTGTACACTAGTTAGTTTATTCTAGATAGTTCTAGGTTAGCTAGATAATTAGGTAATATAGTTAGAGCCTAGAGTTTGTTAGCAAGCTAGGACCCACGTGGCATTACCCGTTCGCACATCTTCCCCCTAACCGCCCTAACCAAATTCGGTTGGGGGTTGGTCGCTTGGTCTCTTGCACATGTGCTTGACATGCGTTGCTGCCCACTTCTTGTCCAAGTATCCTCAATATGTCCTTGGAAATTTGTTAACCTACATTATCATTTTAAATTATCATGTGCTATGGTACAAAGGATTGACACTTGGATGCCTCGTTCATAATGGGTGTAAGCTATTAAAAAGAATTTTTTTGATTTAGAGTCTTCATTGCACGTACAATTCCTAAACAAGTTTGGATTGGAGCATTTGAACATCACAGTATATTTCAAGTTACTTATTAATACATATAAATTGGCTAACACCCTTAAGACAATATTCTCTAATATGACCAATATTACTTAATATTGAGCATTGGGATGCCTATGTACCCCAACACATATTCTGAAGACCAAATAGACTCTTCACTAGACAAGTACATTTTCTGGAATGCTACATTATCCGCCCCTTAGGAACATTCGTCGGCGAATGACATTACACATCATTTTGAATGAAATGGGGTATTTTTGAAAATCACATCAACATACATGAATCTTTACTCTTTGTGAATATCTGATTCACAACTTGCTCTAGATGATGCACATCACTCAAAACTTATTTGAAGCTTCATATCTGAGATTGAGGAACTTCCTTCTCAATCTCACTTTAACTCAATGCACATCACAACTTATGCAACGCAAAAATCACGTCAATGCTATATAAAAACAGCAACATGAACTCATATTAACTCATGTAGTGCAAGTATAAAACACATACTTATGGACTTAAAACACCGAAATCGACTAATACAGTAAAATTTAGAGTTTCATAAACAAAATTAGACTTGGGAAGATTCTATCTAAACTCAAGAACTGAACAAGTGAGGGTAACGGGATTTCATGTCGGCCGCGACCTCACATGTTGCTCCCTCAACAAGGTGGTTCCTCCATAAAACCTTTACTGTGGAAACCTCCTTGTTCCCTAGCTCCTTCACTAGGCGATCTAAAATATCAACTAGAACCTCTTTATAAGAAAGGTTCTCATCGACTCCTAACCCCTCAAAAGGCATGATAGATGTTGGATAACCTAGACACTTCTTAAACATCGAATCATGAAACACTGGATTAATAGAAGTCAAGTCATTTGGTAACTTCAGTTCATGAAACATTCCCTACTCACTGTAAGATCTCATAACAACCTATGTACTTCAGACTAAACTTCCCTTTCGTATCAAAACGCATAACCCCTTTCATGGGTGACATCTTCAAGTAGACTTGATCACCTACCTCGAATCAAGAGCCCTCATCCTGTTATCAGCATAGGATTTTGTACGAGTGTAATAAGTAGCCAATTTATGCCTAATCATTCTCACCTTTTCCACAGCCTCATGTATGATGTTAGGGCGAAGGATGGAAGATTCTCCTACCTCAAACCACGCAACTGGGGACCTACATCTCCTACCTTAAAGTGCTACAAAAGGTGCCATACAAATAGTTGAATGGTAGCTATTATTATAAGAGAACTCAGTTAGTAGCAAGTGATCATCCAAACTCCCATTGAAGTCAATAACACATGCTCCCAGCATGTCTTGAAAGGTCTTAATTGTATGCTCTGTTAGTCCATCCGTTTGAGAATGAAAACAAGTACGGAGCTTCACCTGTGTACCCAATATCTTTCTGAAAGATCTCCAAAAGTGAGAGTGAACTGGGCTTCCCTCTCTGAAACGATAGATAAAGGGATACCATGCCACCTCACTATATCATGAATATACAGCTTGGCATAATCTTCAACTATGTAAGTAAACTTCACATGAATGAAGGGAGCAGACTTAGTCATCAAGTCAACAATGACCCAAATGGAATCATGCAGTTTCCTGGTCTTGGGTAGACCAACCACAAAGTCAATATTAATATCCTCCCACTTCAATGTTTGGATCACAATCGACTAAGTAATACTTCAATGATTATGATCATGATACATTTTGACACTCCTCCACAAACATAGAAATATCTTGCTTCATATCTTCAAACCTATAGATCTCCGTGACATCATGATACATTTTGGTGGAACCTAGATGAATGGAATACCCAGAGCCATTAGCCTCTGCAATTATATTAGTTCTCATATTATCAATATTGGGCACACAAAATCTGCCTTGATATCTAAGCACACCATCCTCCTCTAGGGAGAATGATTCATTCACTTTACTCAACACTGTTTATTTGAACTCCATGAGCATTGGGTCGAGATGCTGCTTAGCTTTAATATCTACAACAAATGAGCATTCAGAACTAGAATGAACTGAAACACCCCTTCTTGGTGTATCACTAGCCGTACACCTAACCTAGCCAATTGCTCTACCTCTTTATCTAGTTCCGTTTTATTAACATCAATATGAGACACACTGCCCATGCTCAATAGGCTTAAAACATCGGCCACTACATTGTCCTTACCAGGGTGATAGTGGACACTCATGTCACAATCCTTGAGAAGCTCTATCCATCTTCTCTAATGAAGATTCAATTCTCTCTGTAAAAAGTACACTAAATACATTTATGGTCAGTAAGTACATAAATATGTACAACATATAAGTAATGTCTCCAAAGTTCTAACGCAAATACAACATCAGCTAACTCAAGATCATGGGTAGGGTAATTCTTCTTATGGATTTTCAATTGTCTTGATGCATATGAAATCACCTTGCCATCCTGTATAAGAACACATCCCAAACCTACTCGAAAAGCATCATATTACACTACATACCCTTCACCACTCCTCGACAATATGGGAACTGGGATGAAGTGAGTCTCTGTTTGAGCTCTTGGAATCTATTTTCAAAAGTTTCAGACCACTCAAACTTCACCTTCTTCTTTGTTAAAGTTGTTAATGAAGAAGCAATAGCGGAAAAGCCCTCAACAAACCTGTGATAGTTATTAGCCAAACCCAAGAAACATCGGGTGTCCGTAGGAGTAAGGTGTCTCGGCCAATTCTTTACTGACTCAATCTTTATCGGATCAACCTCTACACCCTGGTCGGACATAATATGAACAAAAAAGGCAATTGGTCTCAGCCAAAACTCAAATTTTCTGAAATTTGCATACAACTGATGTTCCCTGAGTACTTGCAATGTCATCTCAAATACTATTCATGCCCCTCTCTGGTCTTAGAGTATATGAGGATTTCATCAATGAACACAAATAAATCAAGGTATTAATGGAAAACCCTATTCATAAGGTCCATAAACCCGACTGGTGCATTACTGAGGCCAAATGAAATTAAAAGAAACTCGTAATGACCATACCTAGTACGAAAGGCAGTCTTAGGAATGTCCTTTTATCTCACTCTAAGATGATGATATCATGACAGGAGATCTATTTTTGAAAAGAAAATTGAACCTTGGAGCTGATCAAATAGATCATCAATTCTAGGAAGACGGTATTTGTTATTTATAGTGACTTTGTTGAGTTGCAGATAATTGATACACATTATAAGGGTTCCATCTTTTTTCTTAACAAACAACACAGGAGCATCCCATGGAGATATACTCTGCTGGATGAATCCATTATCAAGTAGATCTTTTAACTGCAACTTCAACTTTTTGAGTTCAGCTGGAGACATTCTCTAAGGAGGAATGGTAATTGGTTTGGTTTTGGGATCTAAGTCAACACCAAAGTCAATTTCGCGTTCAACAAGGATTCTTGATAAATCCTCCAAAAATACATCTTGAAACTCATTCACTATGGAAACTGAGTTTATGTAAGGAACATTATGTTCAAATTCATTGACTCTGACAAGGTGGTATAAATACCCCTTAAATAAAATCTTATTGTTTCTAAGATGGGAAACTATTTGGTCTGTTGGATTTGAACTATGACCTTCTCATTCCAGCTCTAACTCATTAGGAACCTTACTACAATGTTTCGATAGTCTATCGTAGCATAGAATTTATGGAGCCAATCCATACCCAAAATTATATCAAAGTCAAGCATGGTTAATTCTATTAGGTCAGCAAAGGTAACTTTATCAAGAACAATTATTGGCAATCTGTATATACTCGTTCAGCTATAATGATGTCTCCTATGGGAGTACTAACTAGAAAAGGTTCATTAAAGATCTCAAATAGCAAGTCAAATATACTAGCTACTAAAGGAGTAACAAAAGACAAGTGGATATTGGATCTAATAATGCACACACAGGAAGTGAAAAGACAAGCAAGTTACCAGTAACCACCTCAACTTACTTCTCCTGCTCCTCCCTACCTTTCAAAGCATATAAAATGTTCCTCTTGGGAGGCTGGACTGCAACAGTAAGATTAGGTCGAGGCTGAGTATCTGCCTTTGCCTGATTCTTTAGATGTGGCCAGTCCCTTATCATATGCCCAGTCTTGCCGCACGCATAACAGGCATTAGATCCTACCATTCACTCACCTACATGCGAACGACCACACTACCACATGACTTTTTGTAACGCTGGGCATTTCTATCATTGCCATTCTTAGGTCCATACTTGTTCTCTTTGGCATTAGTGTTCCTTGAAAGAGTAGGACTAACTGAGTAGTGGTGCCCCTTATTGAACTTGGGCCTGTCCTAGACTCCAAACGAACTCCTATCAGTGCTAGAACAAGCCTGATCCAATGTACTAATCTTCTTTCCATCTTTACCTCTCTTGCTCTGTAGACTCTCCTCTACCTGGTGTGCATGTACCATCAACCTAGCAAGGTGCATTTTATCATGCAACATGGCAGCCTGACATTCCTTCTCCAGATCCTCCGATACACTTGTCACAAACCTGCGAATCTCATTCCTACTACTGGACACCAGAGAAGAAGCATATTTGGAATGTTTAACAACCTTCTAGGAGTATTCCTTGAACATACCTCTCTGATGTAGATTTATGAACTCCTTAACCTTAGTCTCTCTCAGCTCTCTGGGAAAGAACCTCTCTAGGAATGAAGTCTTGAGAATGTCCCAAGTGATGGGGACTTCTTCTAGTGCTCGACCATCTTACCACATCTTGTACCATATCTGAGGCACATCCTTGAACTGGCATGCAGCCAACTCATCCTTCTCCTATTCATTAGCACCCATAGAACAAATAATCTCATAGAACTCATACACAAACTCTTTGGGATCCTCATTGGTTCTTGACCCGAAGTAGACTGGAGGATTCTTCCTACTTAAATCTCTTAGTCTTCTAACCATGGCACTGGAAAGTGGGTTACCCCTGCGATCACCCTCTCTAGTGGCCTGCGTTGTGATAGTCTATGCCTAAGCAGTGATGGCTTGGGCCATCTGAACCAGTAATGCTCGCACTTCTCGATTCGTCAATGTAGCTGGGTTGCAGACACTTTCACTAGAGTAGCTGAGGTTTGAGGAGGAGCTTGGTTTCCCCCACCAGCTGCTTCTCCAACTCTCCTTACTGCATTTCTTCTTGTATTCATTATCATACACAGATACATAAGAAGATAGTTAGTTGCTAGAATGACACAAAATGTCAAAGCTCTACACAACACGATAAAGAGTAGAAAAAGGGAAGATTCCTAACATCACTAAGTCTCTCTGTCATGGTTGTTGTGTACTTCACAACCATAAGCTAGAAACTACGCAACGTGATTGTTTTGAGACTTAGTTCCTAGGTAATTTAACCTCATGCTCTTACACGAAGTTTGTCACACCTGGATCCTATATCATGGATGAGACCGGCGTTGTTAAACTCTCAGAGTTCGCACAAGACTCTTCTTAGCTTTCATCACAATCATACAGTTAAATTTTACCGGAAATTTTTGAACTTTTTAACTTACTGAAGTGTACTTAGACTTCATATAATTTCTACATAAAACTGATCTACTAATAGCTCAAACTAAACGACCATGTATTAAGAGATTAAAAAATCAAACTGAAGAATTCATATTATTATTAATAGTTGCCAAACCGGGCTTAATACAAATGATTGAACAAATGTTTGAAAGGAAACGCTAGGGAGAACATCCACTAGCTATGTCTAATCTACTAAATCTAGAATATAAAGCATAGGCATCCTCGAACTCAAGAGGACCTACCAAAGTCTTGAGATACTAGTCCAAACAGCTTAAACTGATCTTCAATCTTCTTCAAAGACCAGAATCTTTAAAAATTAAAATTGTATATGGGTTAGTACACACTAGTACTATGTATGGGTATATGCACATAAACACATTAGGACTACGCATTATCAAGTAAAGCTCTTCCTATTGAACGTGTCATTTTTGGAAAGTGAAGTCACTTTACTTTCCTAATTCATTATTTGTGAATCGTGCTATAAATATGACATATTGTCTTGCATTTAGAGAACATAAATTATTTTCTATAGGAACATAATACCTTGGAATCATGAACATAATTTTAGAACAACTCGATCAAAAATTTATATTTGTGCTCCCCCTTAAGCCGAGAGGCCTTTTTCCCACACTTAGGTTATTTTTAAGTCTTTTCATCTTTTTGTTGTGTATTTCAATGATCTCCTTTAATAAAATGTTTTACTTACGAGTGTAATGATCATGGTAGTCCCATTACTACAATGAATCAAGTAAGTAATCCAAAAGACTAAGGAAATGATATGACTACCCTACTCACAAGTTGTTCTTTTCATTCATGTTAAATTGGAATGAATCTTTATAAGTCAATATGTATTAGCTATTCCCATTATTTGGTTGTTTGTATAATATAAAGATCATTGACTACGCCCATTATTTGATCATTGCACAATATAAAGATTATTGGCTATGCCCATTATTTGATCATTTGCATAATATAAAGATTATTGGCTATGCCCATTATTTGATATTTTTCATAATATAAAGATTATTGGATATTCTTATTATTTTATCGTTTGCATTATATAAAGATTATGGGGAATTTTCTTACTTAGTTCACTTTGAACTTACATCTCTTCTTTTCTGATCTCATGTTCACTTTAAACATACTTTTCTTCTTTCTTTATTACTATCTTAAAGATATCTTTGGCATTAAAATGACTTAGATCATGTGAGCTAACATGATATCCAGTGTCTTCCACGCATTGAAAAGAGGTAGTTCACCAACCAAAGTGAACATAGATCATATTAGTTAAAATGAAATCTAGTGTCTTCCCCACCTTGAAAAGAGTTCGTTCACCGACTAAAGTGAAAACAAATCTGTAGCATCTAACCGACATAGATCACATGAGCTAACATTAAATCAAGTGTCTTTGCCGCAATGAAAAGAGGTGGTTCACTGGCAAAACTGAAATCGAATACTTCCTAGCTTTTTTAGGTGGATCCACTAGCTAATAACCTATGCTGGCAACAATGTTCAAAGACTAGGAGATTATGTAGACCCTTATCCACCTTTGTTGTAGTCTTATCTCATGAGGCTTACATGTGCTTGCACAAGTTCATTGTTATTCTAACGGTGCTTTTCTCAATTTATCATACTTTACAACTTTTAGAGTTGACTCATACATTGTAAAATCTTTCTTGTGGTATAAGGTATGCTTAGCTTAAAGGATGACTTGTTATCCCTTTCTTTACTTGATGAATGTTAACTTGAATCTTACATTATCATTATGGTGTTAATGAGACTTGTCTCACAATTTCTAACACCCTCTTATGTTAGTATCTTTAACATATTAGTTTAGGTTCAAGTGAGACATATCTCATTTCCTTTAACACCCCATTGTAGGTAAATTTCATGACTCATAAGTTTTTATGTTATTTCATTACTCACCTTATATTGTTCAATATTATTTAGTAGTCTTGTACCATTATTTATGAAAGTTGTAAGGACTTATTCAATGTGCTACTATGTTCACAAGCTCATTTATATATGGTATGTTGGGACTTGTCCAAATCATTGGCATACCCTTTGTTATGATTTCATTGAGTTACAACTTTTCAAGTCATTATTTAACATGTATTTAGCCTTACAAGAAAATCATAATTTACATTGGCCATATAAGATTGGTATGTCTTTGTCAATATCCAATTCTATTACATATTTTTGAAATAATATACTAAGCCAATTTATTGGCATAAACAAAACTTTCTCTTAAACTTGGTCATGAGAGTATCATTAGCCAAGTCAATTAACATCACGTCTACACTATAGTTGTCACGACCCAAAACCGGGCCGCGACTGGCACCCACATTTACCCTCCTATGTGAGCGAACCAACTAATCTAAACCTTAACATTTCAATATAATATCAACAGAAAGTAATGCGGAAGACTTAAACTCATTATTAAAAATCAAATCAATAACTATTATTATTATCCCCAAAATCTGGTAGTCATCATCACAAGAACATCTATCCTCAAATTACTAAACCAAAAATGTCTAAGAAGCTAAAACAATAAAAACTAGTCCATGCCGGAAGTTCAAGGCATCAAGACTTGACAAAGAAGATCCAGTCCAAGCTAGAAGCATTAGCTCACCATGAAGATCCGGTGTGACGAAGACTGGCTAGAATTACTGCTGATTTGAAGATGACGGAACGTTTGCTGCACTCCACAAATAACAAAGAAGAAAACATAAAAGTAGGGGTCAGTACAAAACACGGGTACTGAGTAGATATCATTGGTCAACTCAAAATAGAAAACAAATATATATCAATAATATCATAAATCAACTATAAAACTCAACATGTAGCAATAACAAGTACTATAATCATCAACAAGTACTATCAAGTCATCCACGAGGGCTCAAGCCTCAATGCCATACTCATTTGGGAATTAAGTTTGTTATGTTGAGTATATTATCATCTTTCAAGATTCATTATCTTTCTTCCTCTTGTGTCGGTACGTGACACTCCGATCTCCTACAACTATGTGTCGGTACGTGACACTCCGATCCCCTAATTTCTACGTGTCGGTTCGTGACACCCGATCCCCTATATGTGTCGGTACGTGACACTCCGATCCCCTATATGTGTCGGAACGTGACACTCCGATCCCCTATATGTGTCGGTACGTGACACTCCGATCCCCTAATTCTACGTGTCGGTTCGTGACACCCGTCCCACTAATACTATGTGTCGGAACGTGACACTCCGATCCACTAATACTATGTGTCAGAACGTGACACTCCGATCCACTAATACTATGTGTCGGAACGTGACATTCCGATCCACTAATCTCATTCTATCCGTTCATCAAGCCTTATCTATACCAAGGCATCATCAATCCCATTACTTTAATTCATCAAGCCTCCTTTTATACCAAGGCATCATCATTAATAATGTATATTAAAGTTTCTTTCAAGATTTGGGATTCAATAGTTTTCATCATGCTTGTTTTATCAAAATCACATAATCATATTCATGCAAGCATACAATTAAGCATATAGCAGGGTTTACAATACAATCAATACATATCATTCACTATTAAGAGTTCACTACGAATATCGTAAAAACCATAACCTACCTTCACCGAAGAATTGGAATCAACAAGCAATTTCCCAAGCTTTGATATTCCCTCTGCCTCTTGATCGATCAATCTCTCTCTCTCTTTGTTCTTTCTATTTTCTTTATTCAAACCCTCTTTCTTTTACCCTAATTAACATATAATTAAGTGTAAAAGATGGCAATAATACCCCACTAATTAACCCAAAGTTACCTCTTTTATCCCTCAAGAATTTGAGTTATTAATATAAACCCACGAAATCTATAATTAAGGAAAGAATAGTCCAAAACGTCCCTTAAAATGTGTAAAGAAATCCGACTCCGACTGGGATTACGCAACCTGTGACGGCCCGTCGTGCCTGCGACAGTCCGTCACGCAGGTCGTCGCAGCATCTTAAAGTTCCATTTTTTCACTAAGGCATCTGTGACGGTCTGTCACACCTGTGACGGTCCGTCCTGCACTTCCGTCATGACGTTCAGAAACTCGTTCCCCGTACCAAATTCTCAAGAGTTGAAGTGTTTTGCAACGAAAGCTCACGACGGTTCGTCGTAGCTGTGACGGTCCGTCCTGCAGGTCCGTCACAGATTACAGAGAGTCGATTTTAGAACACAAATTTCAGAATTCTAAGTGTTCTGGGACGAGACACCCTCGACGGTCCGTCGTGATCATGACGGTCCGTCGTGGTATCCGTCGTCTCCGCCAGTTTTTCCAGAAATAAAATTTGCTGCTCAAAACGACTAAACAGGTCGTTACAATAGTAATCTCATCATTTTAAGCAAGCCAAATTTTAACAATTTCATCTTCTCAAACACAATTTGGCATTACAACATTCTTATTTCATTTAAATGATACTCTAATCATATGGATTTAACCTATCTGTATCATTCGACATTATTAAATCGTAGAAACCTACGAATAATGATTAGTTAGCACCATATACCAACAACATGCTCAAAATTTGAATTATACATACTACTAGAATAACAAATAGGGAGAACTAGGGAGATGAACATTCGACTAATTTGGAACAACCCTAGTTTTGATTTTCATGAATTAAAAAAAATGTTTGAAAAGCCTCTTGGGGAAAGGAATCCAAGAGATAAAACCCATACCTCAATTTAGAACTGAATCTACGAAGACCAACTTGTACTTTGCATGAAAATCGTGAAGAATCTTCCTTGAAATTGCCTAAGGAGAAAATTTATGTTTTTCGTACGTTTGTTACTGTTTTTTAGTCGTGAGGTTTCTACTTAATAATCATGAGTCTATGCCTTAGGAACTTATATTGACTAATTCAAGTAAGGCTAATTAATTTAATTAAATTAAACAATTATCTAATTACAAAAATGCCCCTCCTAAATTGTCTAACGATACGAGAGTATTTTACATAGCCAAAATCTGAAAATTTTCTAGGGGTCTCTGCATAGACTAAGAACTTACATTAACTAATTAAATTTCTAGGGTAATGACTAAAGTATCCCTAAGTCACTAGGACCATAACAAACCCCTTTGGACCATCCTAGGTTAGGTACTAGGATGTTTCTTTAGTTAGTTACTCAACTAGTGTCACTTGGTTAGGATATAGATTTCGGGTACATTAGTTAGTTTATTTTATTTAGTACTACCTTATTTAGCTACTTAGGTAAGTTACATAGAGACTAGAGTTGGTTAGGAAGCTAGGTCCCACGTGGCATTACCTGTTGGCACACCTGCCCCTAACTGCCCTAAGCGAATTCGGTTGGGTGTTGGTTGTGTCTTCCACACGTGTTGCTGCCCACTTCTTGTCCAAGTATCCTCACTATGACCTTGGGCAATATTTAAAGTTCATGATCATTTTAAATGATCATGTCCTATGGTACCTAGGTTTGACACTTGGATGCCTCGTACATAGTGGGTGTAAGCTACGAAAACAAAAGTTTTAGCTTAGGGTCTTCATTGCTGGTACAATTCCTAAACAATTTTGGATTGGAGCAGTGTAACGACCTGTTTAGTCGTTTTGAGCAGCAGATTTTATTTCTGGAAAAACTGGCTGAGACGACGGATACCACGACGGACCGTCATGGGCACGATGGACCGTCGAGGGTGTCTCGTCCCAGAACACTTAGAATTCTGAAAATTGTGTTCTAAAATCGACTCTCTGTAAATTGTGATGGACCTGCAGGACGGATCGTCACAGATACGACGAACCGTCGTGATAGTCCGTTGCAAAACACTTCAACTCTTGAGAATTTGGTACGGGGAACGAGTTTCTGAACGTCATGACGGAAGTGCAGGACGGACCGTCACAGGCGTGACGGACCGTCACAGAATCCTTAGAGAAAAATGGAATGTTAAGAGGTTGCGATGACCTGCGTGACGGACCGTCGCAGGCACGACGGGCCGTCACAGGCACGACGGGCCGTCACAGGTTGCGTAATCCCAGTCGGAGTTGGATTTCTTTACACGTTTTAAGGGACGTTTTGGACTATTCTTTCCTTAATAATAGATTTCGTGGGTTTATACTAATAACTCAAATTCTTGAGGGATAAAAGAGGTAACTTTGGGTTAATTAGTGGGGTATTATTGTCACCTTTTATTCTTAATTATATACTAATTAGGGTAAAAGGAAGAGGGTTTTGGAATAAGAAAAAGAGAAAGAACAGAAAGAGAGAGGATTGATCGATCGAAGAGGAGGAAAAGCACAAAGCTTGGGGAAAATTCTTGTTGATTACTAATCTTCGGTGGAGGTAGGTTATGGTTTTTACGATATTCATAGTGAACTCTTAATAGTGAATAATATGTATTGATTGTATTGTAAACCCTGCTATATGCTTAATTGTATGCTTGCATGAATATGATTGTATGATTTTTGATAAAGCAAGCATGATGAAAACTATTGAATCCCAAAACTTGAAAGAAACTTTAATCTACGTTATTAATGAGGATGCCTTGGTATAAAAGAAGGCTTGATGAATTAAAGTAATGGGATTGATGATGCCTTGGTATAGAGAAGGCTTGATGAACGGATAGAATGAAATTAGTGGATCGGAGTGTCACGTTCCGACACATAGAATTAGTGGATCGGAGTG